>OX421961.1:125880022-126364498 GCA_949128115.1 Anaspis maculata
GATCCATCATCGAAAACTTTCTACTTTGTCTGTGGAACGTAAAATCGTCTTCTAAAGTTGGGGTCTGTTTGATAGTTTTATACAGCGACGCATTCTCTCTCAACAAGTGACAACTTCTGATCAGAAATACGACAAGACGGTTGATGTGATCAAGTTCAAAACCACATTACATGTACCATCCACTATTTAACTTTATTAAACGGGGAAATTGGCTTAGCTAAGGCAACTTTTGTAAAATTGACTTTTGTCCAGCTATTTGGCTTGAATACCCCTATGTGCGGCGGCCATTCAGGTCAACAAAAATCGTTCCACCAAGCTCCAAAACGAAAGCAAATTGCAAGTTGAAGGTACTCACATGGATTTCGGTCCAATACGCAACTTTGAGCGGCTAGTTTCTTGAAATTCGGTTTATTAAACTTTCTACACGTAAATCCTGCTGCAACTGCAAACCTGCTGGGATATTCCTTGTCTTGCCTATAGTTCTTCATGGCTTGGCGTTTCTTTTCGACTGGAAGGGGTGAAAGGATTGATGATACCATGGGTTCCCTTTTTTTGGACGAGGGGCTAGTATATTTTTAGTTTGAACCATCGTAAAGTTGAACTGGCTTCGGGAGGTTAAAAATATTTTTGACAACTACTGTCAAATAATGTCGAAGCTGCTTTGATTTATTTGTTCATTGGTGAAAATTGAAAACAGGTCGAAAAATTACTGCATTTTCCATCAAAATGGAAACAAGCGTCAGACATCACGTACCGCAAAAATGTTCCGTCTATCTGCAGAGGAAATGCGTAAAAAATGTGTTTCAAAAGTGGTCTGAACGACTTCGTGTCTCTTCGTGAATTATTGTGCCGAATGAAGCCAAAGCAGCCAGCCGCAAAGTTTTGGGGATTTTCTTCAGATTTGGAAACTTGGAAACAAAATCTCACAGCCGACTAGAATCACGGTAGAAGTGAACAACTATATCTCCATTATTCAGAGAGTGGCAAAACTCGAGTGAGTTTCAGTCTTGGAAGCTCTTTCAATCTTACATCTCAAACTGCGTTCACCTGACTAGGAAAGATTCTCATCAGGGGAACTAATGAATTCCTCCGGATTTGGAATACATGGGTACCTACGCAGTAATTCTCATTTCTTATGAATTACAGTTCGTCGTCCAAAACTACTTTAATTATTTCATCATGCCAATAAGAAGTCAAGAAAATAAACCGATTCATGTTTACTAAACGGCAATGACACGTTAATTCCTAGTTTCAATTGGTCCACACACACACGTGCCCCAAATTTTAACTACCTTATTTAGGCGATTTAGGCCGCTTAACCTCTTAACCGTATTGCACAATACATTTCGATTAACGGGTCAAAAGGTGGCATGGAATCCTCTCCGTTCTAATCTGTACGTACACACACGCACTGAAAAAAAAAATGAAAGCAAAATAAAAATCCTTATTTGGCACACCAATAGGCGGCAAATTGGGACGAGTACGAACCGGAAATTTCATTATGAAAACCCTCTCGACGGCTCATTTTTCAGTGCCCGCCGGGGAATTCGAAATAAACCGGTGAGTAATTGCGTCCAAATGAACTGCAACATTCCCCATTTGTAACAACAACAAAGTGGTGGGCAGACGAACACGACCGACGGTATAAATAATTTCCCAGTGCCATTGTTCTTTCCGAAATCCGCCCGTGCGGACCGCTGCCACCAACGCTTCTGCCGAAACGGTTTTGAACGCAAAAGAGCGATCGACTGTGGTGGTGGCTCTGTGTCAGTGTGCTCGCTAATGGAAAATTGTCGAGAATATGTCGAGTTGATCGAGAAACGGTACAAACAAACCGAATCCAGGAAGGTGCAAGTTGGCGGCAACTGGCGATTGCTAGGGATATTAATCTCGTCCGAACTCCGAAGAGCCGAAGACTAGCTTGGCACGCCTGTTGAAGTGACACGTGATTAACTGATTAATGAGGCCAGTTATATCTCGATTACGGCGTTTATTCAGTTATGTCAGTTACTTTTTGAATTGATCTTGAGAAATGAAGTATTTCAGACAAATAGGTTGTGGCCAGAATCACTTTTTTTGTGTAATTTAAATGTTACTGAAACAGCAACAAAATTTGATACAAGCAAGATACAGTCTATTTTTTTCCAAGTCCATTCCTTGCAGACACACCCTTGCATTCACCGTCAATGCAAAGGTGCTCGCCATTTGCACCACAATGGACTTAAAAAAAAATGGACTGTAGGTGTTGGTCATAGTTCTAATTTAACCCTTCGGCATTAAGGATTCATTTAATATTTGTCGACCTATCTCGCTTGTATTCAGTTTTGTTGCTGTTTCAGTAACATTAAAAACCGGGCCGATAGCGCGGGGGACTCCGTCTTTGTAAGCGATTCAGGGATCATGGGTTCGAATCCGGCACGGGCCAGGTGGAAACTTTCATGCGCTCTCTAGTACCTTGACGTGTACTACCATGCAGTCACGTGAAGGGAGAACGGGTGAAAAGAGAAGAACGCCAAAAAAAAAGGTGCCAATAACCTAGCTGTTGATGCGTCCATAAAATGGTGGGTGGTGTGTAAATCGACCGGTGTCGCTGTCAGAGTACTGAGGCGGCGCTAAGGAGGTACTGCCAGTGACTATACCGATACCCGCCCACCGCAAAAAAGAGTAACATCCAAATTACACATAGCCAAAAAAACATAATTTTGGCGGGAAACCTACGAGCGGCCGCTTTAAGAGCGCACGATCAATAGACCTATTTCTTACGGGGAACAGAGACGTTCAGACAAGGATGAATAATTTTAAGCCACACCCCTGGCCAATTAAACGCTTTTAATTATTAGGCGCAAAATTCGAGGAAGGCGATACTGTCACAATAAATTAGAATTGTCACTGTCACTATGACTGTAACATGTGTCGTGTCGCTACACTGATCGAATAATTCGAAAAATGCGCGTATGTTGTGTGAAAAGATGTCCGCACAAAGTCCAAGACAGCATTTTCCCCAAATGTTGCATTCCACGGCTTTCCTGTCGACGAAAATAAGCGAAATAAATGGATGGCCGCCACTGGAAGACACGATGCCGGCATCAGGAAGAATTTAAAGGCCAACGAAACAATTTCAGCTATTTTGCAAGTTGTACTTGCAAGGCCAAAAAGGGGGCGTCCAAATCACCGTTCGAAGTGCTGGGAATGCTACCCACCTTCTTATTTGGCGATTACTGTAACTTCACAACAAAACCTCAATATTTTGCTTCAATCTTAGGTGTCTCACGGGGCATTTCAGAGCGGAAGATTTCTATTCATCAGTGATTGATTGGTACAAAGAAGACACTGAAAACAAATGCTCTTCCGAACATTTTCTTGAGGAGCTTGTTCCTTTTTCAGGCTCCTGTTGCACTTCACTTCTACCTTCAGGTTATTCACAAGTACGTCTTCAAAATATCCTTCCGCACTATACTTCAACCCCTTGTCACGCTGGTTCCCCATCATTTGATGCTTACACTTATAAACAAGTGAAGCGTTTTCGAGTCTGTAGGTTTGCATCGTGGCAAGACTTTTGCTCCACATTTTGGTTCTGCTCCACTGACAACTGATGACAAATTGTAACATATCGTTGTCAGGGGTAATGAGAAGTAGAAAGTCACTGACACTAACAGAGTTGCTACGGGATAATGTGAGGCAAATCCCGCCAATGAGCGGAGATAGGAGGCAGAATGGGCGTGAAAAAGAAATAGGTCTATTCGAAAAGTAACAACTAAATGAACATTGTGAACGAGATACAAGTTAGTCTTATGGCGGCCTTACAGAACTTCGTATGTCGTCGGCGACAGTGTCGCTGGCCAATAGGATTCGATCTGCCTGTACTCCTCTACCTCCCTCCATATCATTCCCGCGACACGAATTTCTGTCGTCGTGTCGCTCAAATTATTCAATTACAGTGGAGTGGGGGGCTGTCGCCGGCGACATACGAAGTTCTGTAAAGCCACCATTAGGCATAGGTGACACTTGACATTTGTCGTTGACACTTTTGACAATGAAGCTGCGTGATCGCCCTCTATATGCGATCGCCCTATAGGAACCAAGCGGATTCGGAGATCCCGACACTAGCATTTTTTAACGCATTTTCGTAGGAAATCCGCTATTAGCCGCGCTTTGATGTCCGTCCGTCGGTCCGTCTTGTAGTTGAAATGTTCGCTTTTGGCCGCAACGACGCCGTCGCTAGCAATATCGTCGCAACATTTGAAATGGGCAGCTTTCATTTAGCACTTTTCAAATCATCAAATCCATCGGCGGACCGAAACCGTTGAGAGAAACGCGTCAAAATACCCCCCATGTCGGCTTATTCCAGTAGAAAAACGCATATAATCATGTGCACGAACGTTCATTTGCGCAAATAAAGTTTCGGTTGGACGTCCATGCACGATTCAGATAAATTACCGCGAGCGTTGCATTTTTGCGAGTGCAATTCACGCATCTCACCCACAGGCGCATTTCGCATATTTGCATTAATTGCCCAGATATTAGTTTTAATTGGCCACTTCCATTTATAGTACAGTTCACCACCTCGCGTAAATCATCGCCAGTGAACCCCACGGATATGCCTTTACAATAACAAACACGATTTTAGAGTCTCTGCAAGAGCAAGCAAACATTTGTTAATCACATGTCGAGTATAAAATACACATACACAGAATTTTACTATGTTGAGACTTGATGCCGGGGAGGAGCCGTAAACAAACTTTCGGTCGATTGCGATCCAATTAATTTTCCGCGGGCCTGTCCCGCTGGGGCAACGCAAGACAATTATTTTTATCGTCGGTGCTCGATCTCGATTTTGACCGTCGGATAGCGAAGCCCTCTGGCACGTCTTGTGAACTGTGACGTCAGCTTCTGACGGACCAAAAAAAAAAACCGGCTAAAGCTGTTCAACTTGGTACGCGAAGAGGTTGGTAAACGTCTGTAATTACCATCGTAAAATATTTTAGTGCCAATAATTCACAAAGTCGGATTAATCTTCGGTGCAGTGCAAGACCGCGGAATTGATCGTTGCAGTTGCTTCCGCAGTTATCCAGTCTGCATCTTTTCGTTGCGGAAAAGTTGCCTGCTTGCGATGTCTTGTTGAATATTGCTATATTCGAATGTATGAGGCAGGCCTGGAGGCTCATAGCTTGAGGAGTGTTTATTTGATGTAAGTATCCGAGTGATTCGCAAATGGTTTGGACAGAACGAAACCGTTTGAACAAGTAATTAAGAAAAGATACATGACACGTAATAAAGGAAGTGTAAACAGAAGTTGCACTTGCTCTCTAGCCATAAATAAGAAATTGTTAACGGTTTTTCATAGGAAGATTTACCGTCAAAAAATTCCGAGGGGCAAAAATCTTTACACACAAGCTTCGCTCTTTGTTGGGGGCTCATCAGTGCCGAGACATTCAGGTCAAGAAGTGCAAACGACAAGTTCATGGTTGATCAGAAACACTGATGTGACATCGCTGTTGGTTATTGTAGATCAGATATCTTAATCGAATCTTGATATGTATAAACTGCTTGACAATGAAAGTGCACCACCTGAAAATCAGGTGCGTTTTCAAATTGAGATAGCTTCAAAAATATTGGACCGATTTTGGAAATTCTGGCATGCGAAGAGAGAGCGTTTCTTAAGCTATCGAATGCAGTTCAAAATTGAGCTTAAGTAAGAACAGTTTGTCACATACAGGGTGCCAAAGAAGAGCGTGCAAATATTGGCAGTTTTACAGCCTATACAAATTTTGAATAAGAAGTTTGAGCCTTTTTCTATCGTCTGTTTTTTATAAGTTGTGTTATTATTCCGAAACGGTTTTTGAACTTTGAAATTTATTTTTTTTAAGCTGTGCTAAATTTTATGAAATGTGCTTCTTCAGATTTGAAAAGAATATACTCGAGAATATGTTAGCTTAGCTCGAAAAATATTAGACGGATTTTGAAAATCCTGACATGTGAGGACACAGCGTTCCCTTAGCTATCGAATGTTGGTTTGAAATAAAGTTTTAACCAATTTTTTTTTCAAAATTTGTACGCTGCAAAACTTTGGTCTATGTACATTTGCACGCCCATCTTTGGCACCCTGTATATGACAATTTGTTCCACTGAAACTTCATTCCAAATAAGCATTCGATAGCTAATGAAAAGCTCTATCCTCGCATGCCAGAATTTCCAAAATGGGTCTAATATTTTCCAAGCTATCCTAATTTGAAAACGCACCTGACTTTCAGGTGGTGCACTTTCATTGTCGAGCAGTTTAGATAGAAGATCAAATGACAAACGTACGCGAAGTTGGCAGCAGTTCATTTTGTTGTAATTTTATTGACTGTTTATACCTCCTTGGTTTATGTAATGTTTGGGTGCGATTCTTTGTCTTTTGTTTCTATAAATAAAACTCAGACTTACTCCTGTTTTATTATTAATAAAATCTCGAATTTATTGATAATTGAATCTCGAATAAGAACACAAAGAGCAATCGATTTCAGCTAGGCATCAATGAAAATTGGTATTGCCTCGTGTGGTGAGGCGAAAAGCTTGAATTTGATTCAGTGCGGAAATCTTTAGGATCCTTCCCCAAGACCCACCGGTGCAAACATACCCATTACAACAAAACAATATTGACACGGTGATTCAGTTAAGTGCACAAATCAATATTGGAGTCGGTAAATATTTCTTCAACTGATAAACCGCATGTGTTATTGACCCTGCTCTCGACGCTGTTCTTTTTATTATTGTTGTTCGCGGTCGAAAATGCAAGGTGATACACTGATATCCAACGATTCTCGAAAAATGTCGCTCACCGGAAGACTCCTTCAGGGTATCTATCATACAACAACTAATACCGTTATGATACATCATGTTTGAATAAGACATACCATAAATAGGTACTAGACATCTAGTACATAGTTCAAAATGCTCGATTTTGAAACCCGTGCGTTTCCTTGGCGGTATTTTACAATTATTACCGCAGCTCAGTAGAAACAAGAGAGGACTCGTCACGTTAATAAGTCTCAAGTCCCATGCAGAAATGAACTGGATGGAGTTGGAGTGGTACAGGGCTTCCTGCAGCCTGAAACATGGAGTTCGTCTTAAAAATGTATTGAGCTGGTGTTGCAGTGTCATTCCACTCTACTACACCTCTAATATGCTTAGTTCCGAGGTCGGTCAATGGTTTTACCGCAATAAACAATTGAGTTCATTCCTATTTCGCTCGGTGCTACAATAATTTAGTGGAATCCGTATGATTGTAGCAACGAAAAATGAATACTGCTACAAGCTTACCCCTGTGGTCAGAAGAATTACTGAGTACGTGGGCTCTCTGGTGGGTCGGGAAACAGAATATCCCAGCCAAAAATATCCCTGAATCGAAACAGTTCCATGAATGTTAGGATGGCGACAAAGTAGTGATGCATGTAAGACACGAAACACATCTACCGGGTGTGAAAATAAGGAAGAAAGTTGAGTCAGAAATCAGTGGTGGAACCACGAGCATTCGACAGTTGTCGATCTCGACAATTTTCCTTTTTCTGAAGGGTGAAGGGTGTAGAGGGGAAAGGGAAAATCAGGGTGAGAGGTGCAGAGGGGAAAGGGGAAATTGTCGAGATCAACAACTGTCGAGTGCTCGTGGTTCCACCACAGTTCACTTTATGGTGGGTCTGAAAAGAGGAAACATGAGATGAAAACTAGCTCTTCAACTGGTGGGTCTGAAAAGAAAAAGGAAGCCCAAGTCGAAAGTCAACTTCCTGGGTGGGTCTCGAATGAAGAAGGAAGCTTGAGTCAAAAATCTTCTTATTTGAGAAGGAAATCTGAAAGGAGGTAGCCGCGTTATTTTAATTGCGCTTGATTGTCCTGAGCTGTGTTGCGTTTGCGCTGTTTTGTCTCTGCACTGAATTGTTCTCGCGCCTAAATTTTCCTGCTTCAAATTGTCCTGCGCTGTTTTGTCTCTGCGCTATATTGCCTCGCGCTATTGTGTTTGCGCTTTCTGGTCCGTGCTGTTTTGTCGTGCGCTCAAATGACATCGAGCTTTCTAATGGTGGCCTTACATCGAGCATCAAATGCTGCAGCTTTTTTAGCTGCAGAGTTCTGATTGGACCTAACGCTTGTCATTGATGTCAATGACCAACATGTGACCAATGAGAGCTTGGCAGCTAAAAAAGCTGCAGCATTTGATGCTCAACGTAAGGCCACCATAAGGCGGGGATATTTTTGGCCTGGGGTATTATTGTCATGATATTCTTGTCTGGAATTTTTTAACGGAACAGGCATATCGAAGAGCACACGAAAATGACATAGCGACAACGAGAAATATTCAAGACGTCTCTTCCAGACACGAAACGATTGAGATAATTAGGTTTACCGAAAAATACCCAAGCGTGTCGGTACGAAAACGATTAGATAAGGAAACGAACGACGTGGTGTCGTCTAGAGACCAACGAATAAGAATGAGAATCTCTCTATAGTGTCAACAGAACCTTGAGAGGAAGAAGTGTAGGAACAGTTGAATCTTCTAAGAATACGATCTAGACCCGAGGAGAAGGCATCACATCCATATTTACGCAAACATAACCAATGAGAATGTACACAACACTATTGGATTTATAACTATACCTGCTAAACAACCAGTTAATTTTGAGAGATCGTTGACCATCCAGCAGATCTCTAAGTTTTCCAGCAAATCTTTAAACCATTGTGGTCTCAACTCAGGCTACTTAGTTGTTTCTGACAAATTATTTACTAGTTGAAGTTTAAGTAGTAATTAGGTGATTATGGCTCTTTTAATTCGAGAGCAAAATTTCTGCTGAATCAGATCTTGAAGCAAGGAAGCATTCGAGCAGTAAAACGGCTAAAACTAAAACAATCTCTCGCTGCTCGCGAGCGAGCTTGAAACGAGCAGTCTGGAACAAATAACATCAAGATTTCGAATGAACCGAAGAGAGAAGATGCCCATTTTGTCTTTTGTGTGTTTCAACGTTGAATCAGCCTTTTTGTGTCCTCTTGTTCCTGTTTCGTAGTTTTATTTTTGGTAGATGGATTTTCCATTTTTCTGCTGCTGACAAATAATGCTGAGCCATTTTGCAGAGTCAGCTTGGTTTCAGTTGTTCGGAGAACCGCTTATTTCTATTTTAAGATGTATACCAGAGCCGTGAAGCGGTTTTCCTTGCTTGTGGAAACCTTGGTATAATTCTGGAGCATCCTCCCATAAAATAATTCTCCAAATGTACTTCCTAAAAGCTAGCTACTCAGCTGGAAGCCTCTCAATGCCACTGTGTGCTTCACAGAAGATTACCGACACCGACAATCCTTTTGCTAGTCTGGAGAAACGCATACGCTATAGCCTCGATTGAGAAAACACTCCACACAGCGAGATTTGCCAACAGCAGGTCATCAAAATTCAACGTTGGTCGAGGGATGGTACTCTGAAGCTTTCTTTTGTCATCGCAAAGTCAAAGGTAGCAAAGGAATTTCAGTTCCCAGTCTGGAATTGTGTTGTTACCGCCATGTTGCTCGTCAAATTTATCACTTGTGTTGTTCACGCGATGTGGTAGCACATTCTTGTGCAACGTTTCATCGCTTGGACAGACTCCACTCTGGCCTTGACGTGGATAATTTTGTGGTGGATAAGGTTATCACCTTTGCGGCTAATTGGCTGGCTTCTCTATGTTCCTATTCAAGATCGTGTTGCTCCAGTTTGTTGGAGATCTGTTTGTTCGCAAGACAACACACCGAAACCCGTTCCACACTGTCTTCTTATCAGAACGACGATGTATTGTCAGGCTCGTTTTGGTATAGACACGACCTTCGTTCTTGTTGTTGCAGTTGGATCATTGGCACGTTTCCTTCACTGACGGGCAGCTCATGTCTGAACTCAACACGAAAGGAAAACAACCAGAAATTTACCACCGAGATTCGGCAAGTTCACTCGGGCCGTTTTGTGTAAAGGTCTTTCAAAAGATCCCCAATTTTTGTTTGAAAAAGTGATAAGGAAAGGTGGTCACCTCAAACAATCTAATCCATGTCTCTCGATCGTTGCCATCCCACCCTTTATGTCTCTGTGTTAGAATTTCATGAAATTATTCATTCGTAAAATGTATCAGCGTCATTCCCATTCAGGTGTAAGTACTACAGCAAACAGTCTCGATTCCACCTGCTCATAAAGCTGTTCGCCATTATACCGCGGCATATCTTCTGTGCTTTCGCATAAGCCTTTCGCATCCCTCATGATGAACTTCCTGGCCTTCGTCGAGAGTATCGCAGATCAAACTTTCCAGTTGTGTACAAGTAGATTACAGACAAGCATTCATACTTACCATAGACAGAGTTCTCGGAGCAAAATATCCAAAGAAGTATCTTTGCCCCTGCTTTGTCACAAAGGCGATTTGTATCGAAATCGCACCCAATCTGTCTACTGATGTGGTTGGCGTGGTTGTCCTTCTACCATCTGTAACGACAACGACAACGGGACCAATTTTGTTGGTGCTAAATGAGCGCTCACGCGTCTAATGCTGGTCATTCCAAGCATATTGTTTATATTAAGCATTTTAGATTCAGGGGGCTTGATAGTGAGATGCTTATGGTGGCAGCAACGAGGGGGGGGGGTTGAACCCCAAAACTCAAACCAGTCATATCACATTTTCAATAATATCTGCATTATGATAAAATTATTCACTATTGACTCCAAATTATGCTAAACTCGAGTTGTTCTTTCAGCTTCCACCTGCACTGCGGAGCAGTTCCGCTGCGACGACGGCCAGTGCATCCCGACCTACTGGCGCTGCGACGGCCACCGGGACTGCAAGGACGCCAGCGACGAACCCTTCGAATGCATGCAGAACCAGACATGCCGTCCCGAGCAGTTCCAGTGCGCCCTCTCGAAAAAGTGCCTGCCCACCGGCTGGAAATGCGACGAGGAGCAGGACTGCGGCACGTCGGCCGACCTGGGCGTGGACACGTCCGACGAGGACCCCCACCTCTGCCACCAGGAGCTCAGGTGTCCGTGGAACCAGGCGCCGTGCGCCGAAGGCCTCAAGTGCGTCGCCCTGGCCAAGTTCTGCGACGGCCGCGGCGACTGCCCCGACAACAGCGACGAGTGGGACTTCTGCAGGAAGCAGCCGACGGGCTGCGACGCCGCCAAGTGCACGTACGGCTGCAAACCGACGCGGAACGGCCCCAAGTGCTTCTGTCCCGACGGCCAGAAGCCGTCGGACGACGGGGGCGGCAGCCGTTGCGTCGACGCGGACGAGTGCGAGCTCGACGGCACTTGCTCGCAGGTCTGCCACAACACCGACGGCTCGTTCGAGTGCTCGTGCGTGGCGGGCTACCTGAAGAACGGCACCGACTGCATCGCCCTTAACGGTAAGAAGGAGTTGCACGGTCAACGTCCTGGATGTCCTGGATTTATCCAGAGAGAGAGAAAGGTCAATGAGCGGCACTGGCGGCTCCAGCATTTTCGAACAGGGGGTACGGTCCACCGACCAGGCGCCCTTAAGGTGTGGGCTACGATCAAAATAAGCCCCATGCTTCTCTCCAGTGGCGTACTCAGATTTATAGACAAATGTGGGAGGATCGATGAAGTTTTGTGTATATTATAGTCTGTACTGGGCGATCGCTGCCAGTAAAAACTAGCGCCGCAGGCGAAAATTTTCGGGTATAATAATAATAATATTGACAATAATAAGCAGAAAAAAGGAAAGCCTCCCTAATTCATTTTGTTTTCTTTCCTTCGAGGTTCAGTCAGAACTCAAAAGTGCAAAACTATTCGAAAAACATAACCTAAATTCTGTCCAGTAGGTATCAAGCAATCAATCAAATGATAATATAGAGCCTTGGCCGCCTTGGAGCCTTGGCCAGCTCTTTAAAAATTTCGCCAGGGGATAGGTGTGGACGTCAGGGGACACATCATACATTTTTTTTTGTATTGCGCATGAAGTCTTTGGGGGATAAATGTATCAGATTTTTTCCTGTTGGTCGAAGTCTTGGAGGAAAAAGTATCCCCTTCATCCCTCCCCCGTGAGTACTACGTGAGTGACTTCACTAGAACTTCCTCTATGTAGTTGATTCAGAAGCAGTTTTTAAAGAAAAACGATCATGACAACAGATTGGTTTTAATAGTATAAATTGAACTCTTCTCTACGTATCTATCCTACAAAACTGAACTTTACGATGCAATCTTCGATTTTCATGGATTTACACCTATCTGCCTTTACTGTCATTACTAACAGGGTATTTAGTCATTTTCCAGTCATCGTAGACCAACTTTTGGTTTTGGCGGAGCCTGGAGCCTCTAGCCCTCAGCAGTAATGATCTACTACCTATTTACTGTTGGGAGTACATATATTTAGATACTATTTTACTCATCTCATAACCAAGTACCTGCATAGCCTTAAGTATCATGGTGTTCAAAAAGTGAAATTAGAAAGTTTTTTTTGCCATGACTTCCAGATCGGCGAATCAATTTTTCTGAAACTTGGCTTAGGAATACGTATTTACCCACTCATTGTTTGGTTGGATGCATTATTCTGGAATTTATCTTCTGAAGCATTTCTTCTTTTTCCCGCGGAGTAGGTAATGAGCTACTTCCCGCCCTCTCACGTGAGAGGCCCTCTCACCTCTCATATGAATCAATTACCATATTGGTTTTGAGTAATAGTACATACCGAGACGGAAAGAGGTTCATTACAGACAAAAGCCAAGGTAGCTGCACAGCGCGCCGCGAGCCGATAGTTCGTAATGGTTTATTTTCCAACTTTTTTAAAAGCCAGTAATGAATTATTATTAGGGTGGTTGTGAGTAGAACTTCTTTCCACCTCCACATATGTTATGAGAATAGTTCCAAAATCCTATCTCGCGACGCCCAAAGCGAATTTCCATAGAAACCAATTTCATTGACAAGCTTTTATCGCGCTATATATTTTTTACAAAGAGTATCCATCGGTACTACTCGTGGATTTTTTTGAAAATTGACTTCTGGCGCCCCTGATTTGCAACAGGGGGTACGGCCGTACCGTCGTACCCCCCGTGGAGCCGCCAGTGATGAGCGGCACCCTTTGGTGTGCCATGGAACGGATGCGCTTGCATATTAAGTTCTAAGTAGGTGTAATGAAACAGTTGAAGAGAGGACGATGGCGTGGTCATGGTTTATTTATCCCTATTTACATCTCTGTACACATACGGGCGTAATCAATTGGTAAACTAACATGGCACTCGTGTATATCAAGACTGCAGCTTGTAGCAGTTGTGATAGACGCTGAGTGTGCAAGCTAGGATATTGTTAATCTGCCGAGCCCGATCTCGAGTAATTTTATGCTTTGATTGATTCATATTCGAGTTTCATCTGCATTTCATTACTGTCACAAAGATATAATTACAACGTTGCAATTGGCCTCAATGTGACGGCAATTAGCGGAGCGTTTTTCTGTTTTTCTCCGTGTCGACGCTCTTCTGTCGTAGGAGGGTACTATTTATTTATTTAGATAGATATTTTATTTACTAGAGATCTGCAACATTCCGAATATACTCGAAAATGCACTTGCAATCTTGCAAAGAATTTACTAGGCTGACACAACCTATTAAATTCAACTAGGCGCTTTGCGGATAGTAGCTCAGGATGTCTAGCAAAGATTTTGAAACTTGAAAATGATTAGGAATAAAGTTACAGGTTTAGGAAAAAACTAGGTGTACCCGTGGGCTACGCCCCACGCTTTTTCAGTATCGTGGGGCGTAGCGTAATTTTTCGACAAAAAAAATCGTTTGGTGAAATTACGCCTTTGAATAAACTGTTGACATTTGGTTTCCATATAGTAACGAAGTGTAATCGTTTGAATGAACACCGTTATTTACTTCCGACGGAACAACTAAGTAGTATTAGCTCGAGTGTTTGTTACTTGAGTAATTGCACTATTGGCTAGTTGCATTTGAAGTAATTGAGGATAAAGTAGGGTAGTTTGTTTCAACAGCACTTTCTGGTCTTTTGAATTACGCATTAAAAAGTAGGTACCTATAGATTGGTACAAAGCGCGATGAAAAATATCTCCAAGAATATCATATATTATTCACACCTTTACGTTTCAAAGCAATATTGGAGTGAAGTCCCCTCCACACCCAAACACGTGCCTGTTTTCTTGTGGCGTCTATGTACATCCAGACGAAACAAATTTCCATTTTTTCTTTTCCGCGAACGAACAAAAATACCAATTTATTTCCCGTGTCTTTCGTCGACAAGGCTTTGTCAAAGACAAATAAGACATTTAAATCGCGTACGAATAATTTGTCACACGGGCCTGCATATTCTTCCGCATAATAAAACAAAAATAACCTTGCCCGCGTTTTTACACATGTACTCACACACACAAGAGCGCGCAATGTTCGCCGCAAAATTTTCAACCGCTCGCAAATCTTCAAAAACCCACACCCGGAAGCGCACTCGCTCCACCACAAAAGGTACTTGCACTGGTACAATAATAGCTCCCAGTGTTTACACAATATTTCACACACTCGGCGTTAATAAGGCATTCTTGGATTGCTGCCAGAGACCCTATGTGCCGGCTATAATAATAATTGCGAAAACTCGCACGTTTTCACAAGTACCCACTACAGCCATCAGCCGGTTCATAAATATTTTTTCTACATTTCAGTTCCGCCAGACAAGCCGGCGTCGCTCATTTTCTCGACGCAATCGGAAATCCGGAGGGTGTCTTTCGACGGCAAAACTCTCGAATCGGTTCGTCTGCTCAACAGCAACGCCTTGGAATTCTCCTACAGCAACGGCACGATTTGCTACGTCCATCACAACTTGACCAGGGCGTCGATAGTGTGCGCCAACGCCAGTAATTTTAGTCAAAAATGGGAACTCCCGGCTCAATCCAGTTTGCTGGAAGTCGATTCCGTCCAACAGATGGCGCTTGATTGGGTGTCGGGAAATTGGTACTTCCTCGACGACAAGCGCGAAATAATTTTGGTCTGCTCCGGCAGTCTTTCGTTTTGTAATATCTTGATCGAAACCGATCTGAGCAAGCCCAGAGCGCTGGCTCTGGACCCGACCAGCGGGTTCATGTTCTTCACCAAGTGGGGTCACTCGCCGCCGATGCTGGAGCGCTGCAGGCTGGACGGTTCCGAACGGAAGGCCATAGTCGATCACAAGATCGTCTACCCGTATGGCGTGTCCGTCGATTTTCCAACCAAGAACATCTACTGGGTCGATACGTACCTGGATTTCGTGGAACGCGTGGACTACGACGGGAAGAACAGAAAGACGATCATGCGCGGGGTCAAAGTGCAGAATTTGTACGGGATCAGCGTTTTTGAGAATAAGCTCTTCGTGTCCTCTTGGTACAACAATAACGTATTGGAATTGAACAAGTTTTCTACTCAAGAAAGGGACGTCGTCAAGAACATCAGCAGACCGTTCAATGTTTACGTGTACCATCGACAGCGGCAACCTATTGGTGAGCTTTTAAATCTGAAGACAAATCTGTGACGACTAAAAATTAACGTTAACTTTTTTGCAGTTGCACATCCTTGCAAAAATTCATCTGGCGCCTGCGACCATCTCTGCATAACTAAATGGAACCGAGACATAGCCGTCAATCAGTGCATGTGCGCCGCGGGATACCGCTTGTCACAAAAGCACCAGTGTTCAGTTAAAACTCCATCGGCTTTTTTGCTAGTCTCCAAGAGCAAACCGGCGGCCATCAAAGGAATCGAACTGGACAGCTCCGGCGAAACCATGGTCCCCGTCAACGGCTTGAACCAACCCACGGCCATCGACTACGACAGCGAAACGCGCTCCATCATTTATTCTGACGTCCAGCGCATGGTCATCGAAAGCGTGACCGTCGACGACACGCACAAGAAAACCGTCCTGCGCAAAAACGTACGCAGATGCGACGGCCTGGCCGTCGACTGGATGTCCCGCAACCTGTACTGGACCGACCAAGAAGCCGGCAGCATAAGCGTCCTCAAGCTGACCAACACCTCCCAGACCCGCACGCTGATCGAAGTGCCTTATTCGAACCCCCTGTCCATAGCCCTGGATCCGAAACGCGGCGTCATGTACTGGGCCGACTGGTCCAACATATCGCCGGCCAACGGCCTCATCAGCACCGCCAACATGGACGGAACCAACATCAAATCGTTCATCAAGACCAACATCCACTGGCCCAGCGG
Organism: Anaspis maculata; assembly: GCA_949128115.1. Taxonomy (NCBI): domain Eukaryota; kingdom Metazoa; phylum Arthropoda; class Insecta; order Coleoptera; family Scraptiidae; genus Anaspis; species Anaspis maculata. Next base: position 125,896,205 of record OX421961.1, read on the forward strand.
TCTGACGCTGGATTTGAACGAGAAACGCCTGTACTGGTGCGACAGGCATCTGCGAAAGATAGAGAGCGTCGATTTCAACGGAGAAAACAGGAAGGTGGAACTTTCGGTGGGTCTGGACAGTCCGTTCGGTTTGGCTTTGGGCGCCAACAAGGCGCTGTATTTCACCGAGTTCTCCAAGGGCACCATAATGGTGTACGATCAGGCCAAGGGCAATGTGACGCAGCTGGACCAGAGCAACCCGCCGATTTTCGACATCAAGATTTACGACTCTAAATCTCAGCAAGGTAAGCTGTCGGCATGATAGTAAGCGCTTTCCTTTTTCAGAAAAAGTACTGATCTGACCTAGGCTAGAAAGAAGGAGCCAAAATCCTGGGCTAAAATAATACTCATAGCGTTTTCCTTTGGGAAAAACTGCAGACTAAACTGCCCTGACATTGAGCATGATGGACCATTAGCAGGACTTCTTGGCGAGTTTCCTCAGCGATGCGAGTGGAAGCATACGCTAGCATAGCTGTAAACCTCTCCAATTTTACCTGAGCTGTTGAGGTTCGGCAGTGACCGGACAATTCATCGCGGACAATTTGTCGCACGGACAATTCGTCGTGCGGACAATTCGTCGTGCGGACAATTCGTTGCGTGGACAATTTGTCGCATGGACAATACGTCGCGGAGAATTCGTCGCGAAATTTTGTTTTGCCTTTTGCCTTAGCTTTATTAACCCGTTTTGTGTTTTCTCTTGCTTTTTGAGCTCTAGTAAGCCCCCTCATACCTTACTGGATTATTTAAAACTCTTTAGGGCACCCTTGTTATTTTCAATGTCTTATTTGAACCTCTAGTGAGTCCCCTTGCTTTACTCCGCGCATTTCTAGTAGTACACCAAGCTTTCGGAACTCTAGTTAGCCCCTTTGCCTTCATGTGATATTCGGAACCCTATATAGCCCTTTGGGTCCGCAAGTGTGGTTTGGAGGCCTAATTAGTACCTTAGGTTTTTTCATGACTATCAGAATCCCAGCAAGCCCCCTGTTGCCTTTTTGTGCTATTCAGTGCTCCCTTGAGCTTCCTTGTGTCTTTAGTGTAGTTTGAAGCCCTGGTGAGCCTCTCGCATTTCTTGGTGACTGTCGTAGCAGCAAGCACCTTTGTGTCTCCATGTCAGACGGAGCCCTATCCCGATGAGTCCCCTTATATTTTATCTATTTAAAGCTCTGGCGAGCTCTCTTACATTTTTCCGTGGCTTTAGGATCACTAGTAAGCCCCTTATATCTTCATGCAATATTCGGAGCCCTGTCGGGCCCCTTACGTCCTCACGGGTAATTTTGATCCCTAATTATATGAGACCTATTATATTTTCATCGCTTTCAGAGTTCCAGTGAGCCCCATCTTGCAAACTTGTGTTAGCAAGAGCCCCATTGGGCACCCTTATTGTTTTCAGTGTGATTTGAGCCCTGCTATGCCCCCTTGCATTTTCTGTGACTTCCGAAGCAGCAAGAAGCGTGGTGCTATCATGCCATGTTCGGAGCCCTGTCAAGCCCCCTTATTTCCTCAAGTGCAGTTTAGGACCTTAATTAGTTCACTATGTTTTTTTCTTGACTTTCAGAGTACTCCTATTGCCTTCTTTTGTTATACAGGGTGGACCAACGACAACAGAACAGAGGGGTTTTCGGGCATTTCACCTCATTTTTTGAAAAAAGCTCGAACAGGTCGATTTTTATATTGAGGGGGACATCTGAAACATACATTGGCGGATTTCTATCTTAAGCCTCCTCACCCCCACCCGCCCCAACTTCGAAGTTTCAAATGACACCACCCACTTTGCGATACATCAAATTGAAGAGAATTAAATTCTCTTTCTGATGAAATATTTTTATAATTTTCAACCCCACCCCCCTTCTTCCTAAAATTGTCGAAGTTTCCAATGTAATATTTTTGATTTCTTAATTCTCTTCAGTACAGTCAACGTCATCCTGCACAGCATCGAGGAAGAAAATTTTCTGTGTAAAAAGTGCCACCCAAATTCACCCCTTCACTTCCGCATCTCAACTTCAAAATCTAAAATGACACTTCCTACTTTGTGATCATACATCAAATCGAAGGGAATTGAATTCGCTTCCTGAATAAAATATTTTCAGAATTTTCAAAAAGCCCCCTTTCTCCCTAAATACTCTGAATGTTCAGTTCATCAGGAGAGGGGTTGAAAATTTCAAAAAAATTGTTTCCAGAAAGATAAATCAATTTCCTTTTATTTGATGTATCACAAAGTAGGTGGTGTCTGTTAAGTTTTGAAATTGTGGTGGGGGAGAGGAAAGGGGTGAATTTGGGTAACACTTTTCTCCACTGAAAATGTTCTCCTTAGATGCTATTTAGAATGACGCTGATTAAATTGAAGAGAATTGAGGGTTCGAGGATATAAAATGGGACAGTCAGAGAAATTTAGGAAGATGGGGAGTGGGGTTGAAAATTTTGAAAATATTTTTTCAGAAAAAGAATTTGCTTCTCTTTGATTTGATGTATCGCAAAGTAGATGGTGTCATTTGAAATTCTTAAGTTGAGGTGGGTAGGGGTGAGGGGGCTGAAAATAGAAATTTGCCAATGTATGTTTCAGATGTCCCACTCGATATAAAGATCGACCTGTGTGAGCTTTTCTCGAAAAAATGATGTGAAACGCCCGAAAATCCCTCTGTCCTGTTTTCGTTGGGCCACCCTGTATAGAGCTCTATCAGGCCCTCTTGTCTCCTCAATATCGTTTGAAACTCTGCTGAGCCCTTTTGCATTTTCCAGGGCCTTCGGAGCTCTACTGGCTCTCTTATCTCCTCATGTGTCATTTGGAGCTTTGAGGAGCCCCTTTGTGTTATTTTGTGGCTTTAAGAAATCCACTGAGCCTCCTTGTGCCTTCTCAAGTTGTGTGGGTTCTCAAGTTCTCAAGAGTCTCTTGTGCCTTCATGCGATATTCGGAGCCCAATTGGAGCCCCTTGTTTTAAGGTTTTTTTTCGGAACCCTTTTGAGCCCCTTTGTGTCTTCATGTGTAATGTTCCTTACGTTCCGAAGCCTTAGTGGCTTCTTCATGCTTATTTTTCGGTTCTCTTGCGAATGTTCCGTGCGACTAATAATTGTCCGGCCACGCATTAAAATTGTCGTTCCTCTTGCGACGAATTGTCCGCGACAAATTGTCCATGCGACGAATTGCCCTAGAACCGGGTTCGGCAATGGCTACCATACATTTTCGCGCATTCCGATGAACTGAACAGGGCTCAAACACACAGCTCATGAAGACGTTACACAAAACTTTCCAAATGATTCCCACGCCGGCTGTCAGGTAATTTAAATTTCAACCTGCCAAATCTGATTCGGAAATGACCTGCCGCCATTTCCGATCACTAACAGGTAAAACTGGAAAGGTCTATTCGTATTTACTACGGGACCGTGTTTCCTCTTTGTGACGCACTCAATCAATCAAGTATCAAGTATTCCATCAGGGCTTCTTGGGGTTGAGTGGAATAGCTCTGGCTAAACTTCGCCCTATAAATAAAGGCCTTTATTATTATTATTATTATTATTTCTTATACAAGGTGTCGCAAAATGAACGGAAGAGTCCTGAGCAGTTTACCACCACGCAAACGCTTCTTGAATACGACTTTTCGAAAAATTGTCCAAGTGTTGACATTGGTTATTTGCAGGCAAAAACGACTGCACCAACAACGCGCTCAAATGCCCGGAGCTCTGCTTGCCCACGCCCTCGGGAGCCACGTGCCTGTGCACGGACGGCTACTTGCTGCAGGGCGACGCCTGCGTCCGCCAGGCCAACTTTTCCTTCCTCAACCCCTGCCCGCCGAAGCGCTTCCAGTGCAGCACGGTGAAGCGCTGCGTCCCGCTGGAGAGCCTGTGCGACGGCGTCAACGACTGCGGCGACGGCTCGGACGAGTCCACCGGCGAAGACGGCCCCTGCAAACAGGTGACCTGCGACCGCAACCAGCACAAGTGCGACAAGAACACCTGCATAGCCCGCTACTGGGTGTGCGACGGCGAAAAGGACTGCCTCGACGGCACCGACGAAGACCCCAAGCTCTGCTCGAAGGTCTGCTCGGAGACGCAGTTCAAGTGCGCCGTGTCCAAGCGTTGCATCCCGCTGATGTGGAAGTGCGATTCGATCCCGGATTGCGGTCCGGACGATTTCAGCGACGAAGCCGATTGCGGTAAGTAGTGCGCCCGGCTTTCATTACTCTAATGGAAAAATTCGTAAAACTGATATCGAATGCATTCCTTCTGCCATTAACTTCGGATGAATCACCTCAGTTAACCTCAGTTTGTCTCACTTGAAAAGCGTTTCTGTTGATCGGGCAACTGAGCTGGCGTGAGAATATCTGACATTTTGGCTAAAAGGAAAGCGCCTAATATCACAGAGTTTTTGACGTTTTCCCCCTAAATGTGTTGAACAGAGTTGAGGACCTGCGACTTGACGGAGTTCACCTGCAAGAATGGTACGTGCATCCCGTCAGATTTGTTCTGCGACGGCAACAACGACTGCAAGGACGGCTCGGACGAAACCGACTGCGCCATTTGCGATCCCCTGAATCAGTTCTTCTGCTCGTCGCTCAAGATTTGCCTGTCGAGCAGCAAGCGGTGCGACAGGGTCTTGGATTGTCCTGACGGTTCCGATGAGAGGGGGTGCGAGAACAAGACTTGCGATCCACGGCATGAATTCGCTTGCGGCAGCTTCGAGTGCATACCTAGCGTAAGTGTCTTTATAATATTTCTTTTACTTAGGCTACTGATGAGCCTTTTATACTGTCACGAATAGGGCTAGGGTCAGGCCCTTATCCCTATCCGTGATTAGGAGTTTGGGAGTTTGGTTTTTATTGTTGTTGATTAATGCAAAAAAATAAAAATAAATGAATCGGTCTCTACCCTATTAACTGAATCAATGCTCGGAGGACTAACTGAATGATAATGACAATGACCACAACCGAATCAATGCCACTAACCGAATCCCTGTGTTCGAGTCTTGCAAGTCTTTTTATCGAACCGTCCGAATTAGGTCACTGACGCAGGTGTTCCCGTGTTTGGATGGACGCTTCCTGTTTTGCTGCAAATCCCCTTGACTTTCCATTGCGGAAATGACCTATGCGTCTGCTGATTTGAACGGTTCGGACTTACATATTTGGCTACACGTGCCTTCCTCTTATGTTTAAGGGGTGAGCTTTCCCTACAGCCTTTACGTCACATCGCGACAACACCTCTCGTGATTCTTGACTGTCTCATGGGCATGATATAGCTAGAAACTGTCTTGAATAGAATATACGTTTCTGTTTCAGATGTTCAGATGCGATTCGGATCTGGACTGCATCGACGGTTCGGACGAGAAAAACTGCGACCCGGCCAAATCCCACAACTCCACGTCCTCCAAAACCTCCGACCTGGTGCCCAGGTGCGACCCTCCGTCCAGAATGTGCGACAACAATACCAAGTGCATCAGCGTCGACCAGCTGTGCGACGACCGCAGCGACTGCGCGGACGGCTCGGACGAAGGCCTGCGCTGCTCGGAGCTGCTCTGCGACCACAGTTTCGTCTGCTCGCACAACTGCCACAACGCCCCCGAAGGCCTCGTGTGCTACTGCCCGCCGCACCTCCACCTCCAGGCCGACAATACCCACTGCCTGGACACGCACCCCTGCGAATCCTGGGGCGTGTGCTCGCAGAAGTGCTTGCGCAACGGCGCCAGGCACAAGTGCGCCTGCCTGCCCGGCTTCGCCCTCGAAGAAGATGCATTCACTTGCAAAAACACCGACCCGGCCACGCCCTACGTCATCTTCAGCAACCGACACGAACTGCGCGGCGTCGATTTGCACACGTTCAGTTTGAAATCCTTCATTTCCAGCTTGAAAAACACGATCGCGTTGGACTTCTACCATTCCAAGGAGGCGGACATGGTGTTTTGGACGGACGTGATCGACGATAAGATTTACCGCGGAACCGTGGTCGGCGGCTCGCTCAGCAATATAGAAGTGGTCGTCCAGACAGGGCTTTCGACCGCCGAAGGCTTGGCAGTGGACTGGATCGGCCAGAACTTGTACTGGGTCGAAAGCAATCTGGACCAGATCGAAGTGGCGAAGCTCAACGGCAGCTTCCGCCGAACGTTGGTGGCCGGCGAAATGGAAAGCCCGCGGGCGGTCGCCGTGGATCCCCGCGACGGATACCTCTTTTGGACCGATTGGGACAACAACGCGCCGAGAATCGAGAGGTGCTCGCTGGCAGGTCTCGATCGAGAAATCGTGGTCAGAGTCGATCAAATAAGCGACGGCGGTTGGCCGAACGGCTTGACTCTCGACTACGACCTGAGACGGATCTATTGGATCGACGCGCGCTCCGATTCGATACACACGACCACGTACGAAGGCAACGACCATCACGAAGTGATACGCAATCACGAGATGCTGTCGCATCCGTTCGCGATAGCCCTGTTTGAGAATTACGTGTACTGGACGGATTGGCGGACGAACAGCGTGGTGAGGGCGAACAAATGGACGGGCGGTGACGTGTCGGTGATCCAGAGGACGCTGACTCAGCCCTTTGACATACAAATCATGCACCCGAGTCGACAGCCGAGAAACGGCACTAGTCCTTGCGGCGACGACAACGGAGGATGTTCGCACTTGTGCTTGCTGCACCTGAACAGGACCTACCGGTGCGATTGTCCGCACGTCATGAGGCTGAGCAACAACAACAAGACTTGCGTTGGTAAGGTCTCAATCATTTGCTTTTTTTTTTTCTACTGTATCGTGTAGACTTATAGGTCTTCAATGCAAAACCTGATGCGTCTGTTTCCAAAATAAATTCGTCATCTTCTGAAAAATTTGGAAAATGGTAAGATTGGTGGGTGAGTTAAAGCCGATCTTAATGTCTCAAAAGCATTTTGATATTTCTCCGTCTATTTGAACTCGACGCCTTTTTGGAAAGGTGATTTAGTGGTGTTGCTATGCGTGCAAATCGATCGATAAAACGACGATAATGGTCTCCAAAAGCGACAAAACGTTTCGTTCCAAGCGCGTCTTTGGGCACAGGGTAATTTTTCATAACGTCATTTTTTTTTCAGGGTCAGGACTGATGCCCTTTCCTTATATAACATGTCCCAAGTACAACATTTATTTTCTTCTGCAAAAATTTACATTTTGTTGGGTTACGTGTTAGATTGACTTTCCTCAATCTGTAAAGTACCTGAATTAAATTCTGGTTATGTTTCACCAAATTGTGCCTGAAGACGCATAATTCGTCGAGATATAAAGAACAACCTGTGTTTCTTAATCCTAACAGCAATCAATATCCATCGCTCTTGCAAACTTTCCCGCAGACGCTCCCATCCCCATTGGCAATCTCGTCAATTCAAATTTACCCTGGTCCGTAGTGAAGGCCGTGTACTTCCTGGATTGTTCGCTCAACCCTATCTGGTAGTAATCTTTGCAAAGATCAAAGTGGCTATAGTAGATGGCACCTCCTAAAGCGTCCAGAATATATACATACCGTCCAGAATTTCATTGATACAGGGAAGAGGGAAATCGTCATTCAGTACTGTTCGATTTACCAAGCGGTAATCTATTACCACTCGCCTTTTTTTTCCCCGTCCTTGTCTGCTTTCTTCGGTATCACTAGAAGTGGACTGGACCATTCTGAGGTTGAATTTTGAATTATTGAATCTGCTAATATTTTGTCAACTTTTTTTCAATTTCTGCCTTCTGTGTATGTGGCAATCTGTATGGCTTTACGTGAACGGGTTTCGCGCCCGGTTGGAGGCGTATCTCTTGCTCCGTAACTTCTGCGACCGAAAGGGTGTCGTTTTCTAAAAAAAAACCTCTGCAAATTTCGCGACGATTTTCTGTGCCTTATCTATATATTTTTTCGCTCTTTGGAATAATGCTTTTACATCACACGCTAATTGAAGCTCCGCAGTCCAGCAGAAACTGGAAATTTTTCGAATTGTACTCAACATTGACGAAATTGGGGCCATCTATTTGTATAATTTCTGTGTCGCTTCGAACTTTCTTATCCCTATTGGCCACAAAAAAAAAACGTTTCGTCGCTTTTTGGGTTTTCTTTGTTACTCTGTTCTCTGGTACTGGGCTCGTATTACTCATTAAATAAGATTTCGCTCCATGATGGCTAATTTCCTTAAAATTTTGGTTTGCGTTTCTTCTGCCGTAATTTCGGTTAGTGCTGTTATTTCCGCGATTGTAGAACTTACCTGTTGTGGATGGTAAATTTATTGATAGAGTTTGCGATGCGCCGTTATCGTGGTGATCTTGGATTTTCAGTACAACGCCGGCGATCTGATCCTCAACATCAAATCGAGCCTCAGACACTTGAAATTATACTAACAGAACATTAGCAGACGCTTTACAGCTTGGTTCATAATTATTTTTCTCTTTCAGTGAACGAAAGGGTGCTCCTGATTGCCAGACCGAGCGAAATCCGCGGCGTCGACATCCTGCAACCCTACTACCACACCATCCCCACCATAAGCGTGCCTCAGGTCATCGGACCCATCCAGCTGGAATTCGTGGCGCGCAACAACACCCTCTACTGGGCCGACGGCCAGATCAGCGAAATCAAACGATCCGGCCTGACGCAAGGCCCCACGCAAACCCTGATCGACACCGGCCTGCAACACCCCTCCGGCCTGGCCATCGACTGGCTTTCCGACTTGATGTTCGTCTCCTCGCCCGCCGGCATCTCCGTTTCTAACCTCAACGCCGAATTCACCACCAACGTCATCGAAGACACGAACGTCCTTTCGGTGGCCGCAAACCCCAAAGACGGCCGTCTCTTCTGGATATCCGCCGTCAACGACACCGCCATGCTGGAAACCAGCACCATGGACGGCGCCGATCGAAAAGTCCTCGTCCAGAACCTGAAGACCTCGTCCAAAAGCCTCTGCATCGACATGAACACGAAGCGCCTGTACTGGGTCGGCGACTTTGAAATTTACTTCTGCAATTTCGACGGTTCCAATTACCAAAAGCTGAATCTCACGAACGGCAACGCGACGGTCGTGGCTGCGACCATCTACCAAGACTTTGTCTATTACGCCGACGACAACGATCAGTCGATACATTCCGTGAATAAGCTGACCGGCGCCAACGATACCGTTTTGAGAAACAGCACCGGAGGCGTCACGTCTTTGCGGATTTACGACCCGAAGGAACAGAACGGATTCCACCCGTGCGCCAAGTCCGAATGCCAGCACCTGTGTCTTCCGAAATCCGCCTCAAAGTACGCTTGTAGATGCGCGACGGGGTACAGCACCGACCCGAAGAACCCCGCGCGGTGCGTCGGAGTCAAAGAATTCATTTTCTATTCGATCAACTGGGAGATCCGCGGTCTCGCTTTAGATGGCAACAACAAAACGCAAGTGCTAGGACCGATTTCGCGGGTGTCCATGGCGACGGCCGTGGATTTCTTTGCGGAACAAGACTTGATATTTTGGGCGGACAGCGATCACGGTTCCATCACTTCGATCAGAAGGGACGGCACGGAACGGCGGTACATAATCGAACCGTCTGAGGCCATGGACAGCGTCGCGGTGGATTGGTTGACTGGTTTGGCCATCGATTGGATCGGCGGCAACATGTACTGGTGCGATTCGAAACGCGGCGTTATAGAAGTGTCGCGACTGGACGGTTCCAAGCAGCACGTGCTGCTTTCGAACGAAATCGGCAAGCCGACTTCGATAGCCGTGGATCCGATCCGCGGCGTTCTGGTTTGGGCCGGAGGACCGCGTTTGGAAATCGCAAACATGGACGGCCGCAATCGCCGGCTCATAATCAACAATTCGTTATCGATTTCCGATGTTGCGCTCGACTCGGCGAATCAAATCATCTACTTCTGTGATTCTGGCAGTAACACCATAGAGTCGATCCGATACAACGGCTCGGACCATGTGGTGCACCTCAACAGTACGCTCGAGGTTGAAAATCCGATTTCTTTGACTTACTTGGACGGAATTCTGTATTGGGGTGATTCAACGCACGATAGAGGCAGCATCAAACAAGCGCCGACCAATAACTTGACCGACATCAAGCTCTTGATTAGCGACATCGGGGATTCGCTCAAAGATATCCAAGTGTTTTCCAAGCGAAGACAAACCGGGACGAATGCTTGCGCCGTCAAGAACGGAGGTTGCGAACAACTTTGCTTGTTCAACGGAACGCATCCGGTCTGCGTGTGCTCGCACGGCAAAATCGGACCCAATGGAAAAACTTGCGAGTCTTTCAAATCTTTCGTCATGTACTCGCGAGTGGTGAGCGTAGATTCGATTCAAATGCTCGACGACGAGAACTTACAAAACGCACCGCATCCTAGCATCAAGAACAACACGCTGTTGAAAAACGCGATAGGTTTGGCATTCAGCTACAAACACCAAAGGTTATTCTACTCGGACATCCAGAAAGGTTCAATCAACGCAGTGTTTTACAATGGCAGCGAGCACACCATCATAGTCGATGGTCAAGGTTCAGTTGAAGGTTTGGCCTACGAACAAGTTCGCAACGCACTCTACTGGACCTGCAATAACCACGCGACGATCAACCGAGTCAACCTCACGGACAAGATGACGAACGCAAGTCGGGTCGAACAAATCGTCCGGCTGCGTTCCCAAGACAAACCCAGGGGAATAGCGGTGGACTCTTGCGGCAGCGTAGTGTTCTGGACGAACTGGAACTCGCACCAGCCGAGCATTGAAAAGGCGTTCCTTTCCGGCTACAGACGCCAGGTGATCATTCAGTCGGATATTCGCATGCCGAACGCGCTCACGTTGGACCACAAGGCGCAGAAACTGTATTGGGGCGATGCCAGGCTGGACAAGATCGAAAGATGCGAATACGACGGCACCAACCGCGTCGTGCTGGCCAAGGTGACGCCCCAACATCCTTTCGCCCTGGCCGTTTACGGCGATTACATCTACTGGACCGATTGGATGCTGCATGCCGTGCTGAGGGCCGACAAATTGACGGGACAGAATGTGGTGTGGTTGAGGAGGGACGTCGCCAGACCCATGGGCATAGTGACCATTGCCAATGACACCGACGACTGCTTTTCGAACCCGTGTCTGGTCCTGAATGGGCTTTGCGAAGAGATCTGCTCGCTGACGGCTGCCGGTGCTGTACGGTGCTCGTGTTTGGACAGCCACACTCTGGCTGAAGATGGCAGAAGGTAAGCATAACTAGGATATAGTACGGTTTGCCTTGAAAAAAAAAAAACGCCAAAAAATATTGTCTTACGCCGGGTTGCTCACTTCGAGTTCAACTTTAAACCCGGTTTGGTTACTATGGAAATAATTGTTGCAACAATTAAAGCTATGGCAACCAAACCAAGTTTAAAGTTAAACTCGAAGTGAGCAACCCAGCGTTAGTGACTGAGGTCTGTGTCGGTTGAACATCAGAAAGAAACGCATATTATTATTATAGACTGCCGGCAGAATGACTACTAGCGTTTAAGTGGAGTGTTTTCGAACTAATTCCTGTGCTTTTTGCACTGACTGTGTCCCACTAAACGACCACATCGCAGCACACTCGCACTTGATATGACGGCCAACGACTCGTTTCATTTTCGTTGTGTGCTTTGTACAGATCCAGGTGTGTTGCTACAGTACAGCTTTTGCCCTGCCGAGTACAAAAGCTGCTTTTGTCTCTGCCCGCTGGAGACTGGGATTCGTACCGGGCGTGGAGGCCGGTACCAGTAGCATGACCCCAAAACAACATATAGCTCAGTCGGTAATGAACACGATCTCAGGGGAGCACTGATTCTCCATGAACGCTGACGAGGCACTGGCAATAAAAACGATACAGAGTCGAGGGGGATTGGAAAGACAACTACCAAAACATCGCAAGTTTTATACATTTAATGAGGGCTCGTCAGGTTACACAAATATGGCAAGTTAAACTCCACTGGAGCTGAAGGCTCACAGGTGGCATAAATACGATAAATTAAACTCCACTGGAGCTCTGAAGGCTCACAGGTGAAAACGTCCGAAGGACCGACCTAAAGCTAATAAAATAACAGAGGCACAGCCTCAGCGGCAACGATAAAATCACTTAACTTGAAATTCCAGCGCAGAATGGGGCTGCGATGCACCGGTCTCCGTCAATCAGTCTGCCCGAGGCACCACGGTTCCACCTAGACTACTCGGAAGCAGAGCACGGATCCTTGCGGTGCGTTTAGTTCGGGGTGCCAGGCACGATTCTGCTGGCCGAGTGTTGGTGGTGGTGTGCCTCCACGTGAATTTGCCCGGTCTTGCGGTGGGAACCGGGAACCTCGGACATCCTGAAAGACAAGGAGACGGCAGTTTGATTGCTCACAACTGGGTTTTGAGAGAATTCGCCCCTGCGCACATCTGTCAGCGGTGACACTTCAGGGGTTCCAGCTGATTACTGTCAGATTGTAAGTTAACAGCTGACAGGCATGCGCTCAGGCCAATTTCTTTCGAAGCTTACAAAGAAACATCCTGAGGGGAAAATTCAGCAGAAAAAGATTTGAAATGGTGTCCAATCGGAGAAGGTAAAGTGTAAGGAAGGAGCATTATGTAAAACTGCGTGCGACCGGGATGGCTCTTGTGCCCATGGAAACGGCTCTAACATTATGACACGGCTGATATAGACACTTCCTGGAAATTGTCAAACAAATCAGTGACGTGCCGTCAATAAGAAAAGATGGGGGCAAAAATAAACCAAAAATTGGTTTTTATATCAGATAGGTACTATAGGTCACAGCTATAGTTGTAGTATAGTACTATAGTATTATAGGTATTTACAGACATACTTCATCACCATAAAATAAGCAAAAGATCAAAGAAACGGCAGTAAAATAAATGTTCACATTTTTTTTATTGTTCTTCGAACAAAATCAATTTTGTATACTTGTTTTCCTCCTTGACAAAATTTTTGCGAATGAAATAAATTCGAGGTTTGAGGTGAACATCACAAATACTTTCAAGTATAATAACATTTTATGGCTTCAATAGGAATTGCGTCAAGCGAAAGCGAATCCTCATTTTCCCCAAACTGTTCTAAAATTATACTCTCATGCTCTTCCTGTACAATTTTTTTTTCTTCAACTCCTTTATGATTACATTGAGTGACGAAATTTTCTTTTGCCAGCAAACCTTTTTTTTCAGTGCTCGAATTCTCTTCTTAATGAGAACATATTTCACTTGCAATTGGCAGATTTTCTTATTTGACTGTCTTTCGAAGTTGAAGGTCGAGGATCACATTCGGTGTGAGGAAGACTGAACAACGAAGAGGGCCCACCACCTGTCAATGAATAAAGTTCAGGCATTAATTTCTCAAGTGTTTAGTTCGTTTAGCAAAAAACGGTTGATTCTGTAAAAAAAAACTAAATAGATTACTATAGCTTGAAACAGCTGCTGAGACTTCCAGTAGAAGTTTAGGTAACTATAGTCACATGAAGGTACCACTAGTAACACCGTACAGTTCATCAATGTTCGCTGAACATTCTGAACGTTCCTGGAGCATCGATGGAAGGAATCCAATTTTTCACCATATTATTACGGTATCCTTTGGATATCAAAGAGACACCTACCAAGTGAACCTGGTTTGCAATGACCATCAACTGAATCCAATCTCTGTATTTTTGACGACCGCTCTCCCAAAATTTCTTGTTCATTAGCTATGGACTTGTTAGCCAGTGGTATCTACATGAGCAGGATTGAATGTCCTCACCTACAACAGTTTTCACTAAAGTCACTCAGGAATGTTAATATTAGTTTTGAAATCTGAAGACAGAATACGTACATAATTTCAGTCGTTGTATTTGTGACTACTGGTTCTACAGCACCTTTCAGAAGGATTTTGTTGAGTGATTCAGCTACCCATTTCCAAAGTGTTCTGAGCACAAGACACTCGTGTGCGTTGGAGTCCACCCTGTTCTGTTTGTAAAAGTGATCCACTTCTTACATGGTGATTCCTTAGGAAAGCTAGCGTTGTAGTCGACCCTGTTCTGTTTATAAAAGTGATCCAATCCTTACATGGTGATTCCTCAGGAAAGCTAAAACATGTATAATTAAAACTTTACCTATAGCTGCATGCTGCATCAATATTTATTACGATAACTACAGAAATGGTTTAAAATATCTCACTCTATGCCTATGCAAATGTGACAAAACACGTCAAAATTGAAATCCAAAACTTCAATTCAACTCAATAGGAATAAAATCATATAAAATGTACTTACTGGTGCAAAAGTTCTTTGTCACATGGGGTTCTCGAGTACCCGCAGGCTGAGCAGGTGACCATTTGACCATTTGAACACTTTTGAACGCAGTTCTGTTCAAATTTCGAAATTTGTGCTGACTTTTGTGTCAGATTTGAGTACTTTGACACTTCCAAACACATTCGGGTTGCTATTAGCAATTTGGCTCTTGAAAGGAGCGACTTCCGTCGCACTTTTTTTGGCTAGTCAGAGTCTAATGCTCCTTCCTGACACTTTACCTTCTCCGTGTCCAATAAAAACACAAAGGCAGAGGAAAAGTTACAAGCTGAGGGCAAGAATGTAGTTACGACCGGCTTGCAGTCGAGGCGTGATTTGCACGACACACACATTGGAATATGCAAAATCACTTAACCGAAAGGCGTGCGTTGTTGAGGTGGTGGCTTTTCAAGCCGCGATTGGAGACGCGCTGCTTTGGTAAATTGCACTGTATAGGTGGCGTTGCCTTCCACAGCGGTGGAGGCCTGGGTTGCAGGGTGCCGTGAAATGATGGTGCTTGAGGTTTTCCATGAGCGCCCGGCTGCAATGCGGTGTCGAGCTCGCCGAGGCGTTTTCTCGGCTATGTCGATGTCCAGTGCGAACATCGGGGTCCGGAAACGACCATCAGAACGAAACGGCCATCAGGACGAGGACGGGGTCCGAAACGAGGACGAGCCTCCGGAACGTCCTCAAATAATCAATTATGAACAGGGCCCATTCCCCAATAAAGGTGCTTTGCGCTCACCTGAGTTTTAGCGGTGCCAGGGGGCAATCTTTGGGACACTTTTAGCTGGACATTGCTGCCGCTTTATCACGCGTCGAAAAACCCAAATGACAGAAACTCGGAAACCGCATGTCAATGCCGTCGCGCATGTGTCAGCAGGCGTCCCACTGTTATGCCGCAAAAGTCCCTGGTTTCACCGTAGGCAACGCAGGTCCGGACTCGGCCCGAATTTCGAGGCGTAACTGTGTGATTCAAGGATTCGTTATTTTCATTGATAGTTGCGGTTTTTGCGCAAATGATGGGCGAATATTTCCATGTATTTCCAGTGGATCACAAGCATAGCGAACAAATGGGAGAGGCCGTCTGTATACGCAAATTAAACTGAAGCAAACACTCAGCTTTATTCGGCGCTTCGGTGAATGAAGTGGGCTCGCCACTGTAGACGGCTTGACCGTCGCACCTCATCGGCGGTGGCTGACGGGAGTCCACGGCCGTTGTGTCCGATGGGGCGCGCTGGACTGTCAGGCCGGTGGTGGTTCGAGCGGGAAAGGGGGGTCATGTCCAAGGCTGATTGGCAGCGGCAGCAAGGCTCGACATGGTGCACGGGGCGTGTGACAAATTCCTCGGGCGGGATGGGCTCTCAAGAGCCGAGATAAAAACAGCCGGCGTGTCAGTGGTGGACAGTAGAATGGAAACAACTACCAAAATTGTCAGTTTTCGAATTAGAATCACGACCCTACGATCATGACGTGGGAAGATGAGTTGTTCCCAAAGCATGAAGGAGACATCTCCGAAACTGTAGAAGCAAGTAGTTTCCTCAGATCACTTTCACAAAGTTAGCAATTTGGATTCAAAAATTGACACTGTTCAAAAGTGTGTTTGTTGTCCGCCACTGTACCTACTACAACACCTTTTCCTGAAGGGAAAAGGGCCGGGCGACGCACCGTTGTCCTTATGTTTGTTGAATGGAGATTCTGTTGCTTGTCTATCTTGCTTAATCATTTTGAATGTGTTCCGAAACGTCCTCTCTGGCCTTTTTGACGCTATTTGGCAGGATTCTGTTTTACTTGTTCGTCGTGTTTGAAGTATGCCCCTCCTCGCATTCCAGGTGCTACAGCAAACCGACGTCTTGCACCGACGACGACGACAGCTTCCGCTGTTCGGACGGCGGCTGCGTCCCGTTCCGCCTCACCTGCGACGGCGTGCCCCACTGCACCGACATGTCCGACGAAGAGCCGGGCTACTGCGGCCACCGCAGCTGCCCGCTGGACTGGTTCATGTGCAACAACAGGCGCTGCGTCCAGGCCAAGGACCGGTGCAACCGCGTCGACGACTGCGGCGACTCTTCCGACGAGCTGGACTGCACCTGCGCCGACGACCACTTCCGCTGCACCAACGGCGAGTGCATCTCGATGAGCTACCGCTGCGACACCGACGCCGACTGCAAGGACTTCAGCGACGAGATTGGCTGCGGCAAGCGGAACTGCAGCGCCGAATTGCACGACGAAAACCTGTTCGGCTGTCCCTTCACGACGGCATGCATCCACAAGGACTGGTACTGCGACGGCGAGAACGACTGCTGGGACATGTCCGACGAGGTGAACTGCACCGTGCCGCAGAAGGCGTGCGGCATCCTCGAGATCGAGTGCAAGAACGGCACGTGCGTCAGTCTGGAGGCGCGGTGCGATGGCCACAACGACTGCAACGACGCCAGCACTCCGGACGGTCCCAGCTCGGACGAAGAGAACTGCAGTAAGTGACGTAGTGGCTTGTTGCGATTTTTTTTTGGAATGGAGTGTCGTAACTATTTGACTAACGTTTTCTTTATTTAGTAGAAATTGAACTTATCGTAGGCATGCAGTAGATATTTTACTTTTTATCTATCTTCAACATTTATATAATAGGATCCATCAAAAGGAATACTCATCTCATTTAAAATGCGAATTTGACTCAAACCATCTGACATAAAACTCCTGGTCCAAGTAATGGGTAGGTCCTACCTTGCAAGAAGTCGCGGAGGGTCGAAGATTTGTAGTCCGGTACAGTTTTGTGTCCTGATTAATACACTGATTTTTTGAATTCGGCAAGCCACCGCTCGCTATTTTCCATTGAAAAGATGGTGCCAAAAGGACCCAAAAAGAACCACTTTTAACCAATCTACTGTTCATTGCCATCTCACCTACCGCATTGGAATCATATGACTCTTTTGAAATCCTTGATAGCATTTGCTGCCACGCTTGTGCCATGTGTCACGGTTGAATACAAGTTATTCCTTCGACAAATGTGTATTTTTTCATTTGGAAATTTTTTTCTCATAGTGGAGCGAAATCGGCCTGAAAAGTCGTCGTTTTTTTTTTAAGGTATAACAGCACCAAACCTTATAGGTCTTATAGAGAATCAAATTCCACGTATGTATGGTCATTTTGGGGATGATCTTGTGGTAGGGACCTTTTTTATGGGCAAAAAACCTCAAAAATTGGAAATTAGCAGTTCAGCATTCACAACGTTATATTTCTGGATCCAGTTGAGCTATCGGTCTGTTCTTTTTTTTAAATAAAAGTACATTGAAAAACCTTTCCAATGGTACATCACTGACTAAAGATTATTGTTCACGAACGTGTTTATAGAGCAATAAACATTATATTGACCAAAAATGCAGTCCTTTTTTGACCATGCGGGGAACTTCTTTCCTCGTAGGAATTTTTATATACAACCTGCGAGGAAAATGAAGCCGAAATATCAGAGAAAATTTTAAAGAAAGTTTCATTGATCTAGGCCGTATAGTTTGTCAGTTATGAATTTTTTTCTGGCGCATTGAGTTGGAACGTCGCTCGGCGTGTGCTTGCATACAGTAAATCGCCGCATAACAAACAGTGAACGCGGCACGGCGCGGCGATTTACTGTATGCAAGCACACGCCAGGCGACGTTCCAACTCAATGCGCCAGAAAAAAATTCATAACTGACAAACTATACGGCCTAGATCAATGAAACTTTCTTTAAAATTTTCTTTGATGTTTCGGCTCCATTTTCCTCGCAGGTTGTATCTAGAATTTTCTACGAGGAAAGAAGTTCTTCGCATGGTCAAAAAGGGACTGCATTTTTGGTCAATATAGTGTTTATTGTTCTATAAACACGTTCGTGAACAATTATCTTTAGTCAGTGATGTACCGTTGGAAAGGTTTTCCCATGTACTTTTATTTAAAAAAAAGAACAGACCGATAGCTCAACTGGATCCAGAAATATAACGTTGTGAATGCTGAACTGCTCATTTTCAATTTTTGAGGTTTTTTACCCATAAAAAAGGTCCCTACCACAAGATCATCCCCAAAATGACCATACATACGTGGAATTTAATTATCTACAAGACCTATAAGGTTTGGTGCTGTTATACCTTCAAAAAAAAAACGACGACTTTTCAGGCCGATTTCGCTCCACTATCATGCGAAAATATGATAAGCTGACTTAGCTCAAGTTGATTTCGATCAGATTTTTTTCTCATGATTCATGGTTCGAGTTTTCATAAAAGCATTTATTGACAAGGTGCACTGCAAGAAGTGTAAAATTGTCAACACCAAATTCAGCAGTCATTGTTTTCAATGTTGCCATTAACCAGGAACTTAAATTTCAATAGAAATGGATAGCTTGAACTGTTTTCTGCTTGTACAGCATGCAAAACAAAGAGTGCAGACAAACCAATTTAGGTTTAGGTCGAAAGCTGCTAGCTTCCTAGAATAACCGTCCTGAGACAGAATTTTCCACCTTCATTCACTCTTTCTTATTGGCCAAGGTATGTTTAGTAAACATTTGCATTTTTAATGGGATGGGCACTCCTTCTGCTTAACTTTGAATAAAATAAGTAGAAATGTTGCTAATGTACTCTATGTTGAAATGTACCTACTCATTGCTATGAAACGACCCGGTTAATGTTGTAAAATTGCTATGTTTGCGAACCTTCAATTCACATAAAGAAATTTCAACAAGCACAGCAATGCGACCAGATCTCACATTCAAATTTCTCAAAGGAGTTCTCGTTACAGGCAACCATTGCCCCAGTGACCAGTTCCAGTGCTCTGACGGCACTTGCATAGCGCTGTCGTGGTACTGCAACGGCGTTCCTGATTGCATGGACCACAGCGACGAATACAACTGCAGTAAGTGTTGTTATACATTATCCCCCTTCTGATACCTTATCTTGTTTACTTTATATTTCCAGTAGAATAACTTTTTGGAGCAAAAATAAAGTGACAAGCTGGGGGGCTATGACTACGGCTGATGGCACCTGCAAAGTTTTGGAGCGAAACTATCATCAGCCATCAGCTGTATCCTCCCAGCGCTCCAGCTTGTCACTTTATTTTTGTTCGAAAAGTCGTTCTACTGACTTTTGACCAGGGAACTTTTGACTACCGACTAGCGAAGTGAACGAGATATACTGTGATATTCCCCGTTTTCCCTACATTAAATTAATTAGCTGTGATACGTCTAGTGACCCTACCTCATGTTTTGTTGTACTGTAGATTTTTATTACCTTTACCTAAGTCATTTAAATAAATTTACACCCACCTCAAATTCCCTTCGTGCTAATACCTCAAGCATACTATAGTAGTAGTAACCTCAAGTTCTTTGAAAGGGGATGAAGTGAATAAATATTGAAAAATGAACAAAGTCATTTAACCACACCTCACCTACATTACAAATCAATCAATTATCGCCAATTTAATAGCAGGAATTAGTTGAGTTTACATTCGGTTTCTGAAACAAAGTACACCCTAATTACGTGCGAAAGCCCTACGACAAATTAGTTCAACCCTTCCAATTTAATTCCGTTTCGCATTCTTCTTAATTTTCAGAACTATTGTTGAACCTGTTCCCTAACGCACCTGAGTTTTAATTCCCTGCTTAAGTAATTCAAGACCTCGTCGATATTTAAATTCTAACCCCTTCTTCTATCTAGGCCATCTTCCATATACGAATAAAAATCTCGATTATTCAATTGTACCTAGAAAGAGATTGTTGTTCACTGAGTTTTGTCTTGGGATTTCGAATTTAGAGCCATTATTCTAATTTTCGATCAAATAATTTACATAAAATTGAGTGTTTATATTCCATGGATTTTATATCCGGCTGGTGCTGTAGTTTGAGCTTACAGCCTCATTCAGCAGTTTTATTTCACGCTGGGTTTAATAACTTCACACACATCTGCAATCAGTTGTACAATTGTCGTGGTGAGCCTCTAATTAATTAGCCTGCAAAATTGATGTTCTGTTCCTTTCTATCTTGAAATATTCTCGAAACGACACTGAATTTTCTTGGCATTGCTCAAGGGGTTCTTTCTTTGGGAAACTCAACCTTATGCCCATAGACTCTTTGTCGTGCGAAAGGGTTAAATATTTTATTCTATGGGGGAAAATAACGCGTGAGATGTTCGTCCAAATTTGATTTCCATAAATACTGCTAGTGATTGTCTAAAGCTAATAGAGTCTACAAAATCATGCTCTGTAGGAAGCTAGATCTCTTGAAGGGTTACTGAAGCTTTCACAATTTTTCTGGTGGTATGAAGGTAGCTGAAAACAATGTACTTAAAACCTCACCGCGACTTCAAGGCATTAAATCAGCTTAACACTTCCAATGGCTATCCGAAATAGGATCAAGAACAAAACCTACTATGATATTTCCCTTCTCGTCACTGATGCACTACAATTAATTACAGTGTTTTCAGCACTTTTCTTAATTTATTCTTCTTGAAAAATATGAGCTTTTCTTCTTCCGCACATCTGCCGTTCTTGACTGCTACCACGCGAATCCTCTCTTCTCCCCCGTCTTTGTTCATGAACCTCCCTGTTACCACCCCCGTCTCACGTCTCAAAACTCTGGCCTACAAACATCGATGCCGGTGTGCGGTGTCACCCCGAGTCCAGACGGCAAAAATCGATATTCTCGCATTCCTTACCCAAGACTAATTTATTCCAAATTTTAATTTCCCTTAATTTTTTTATAATTTTAAGCTGCCCCTTGCAATACCTACATATTGTTTACTTGCATGTTATACTTACTGGTATGGGGGGGGGGGCATAAGTCGTGACATATGCATCTTTGTGAAGATATATAGAACTATGATCTCAATCGATTCCTGAACCATCAAGGATCATGAAAAACTATAATGAAATATTCATTGGCAATATTGGCATCTTCTGCAGGAAAATATGGTGGAGGCGGCAAAATGGTTCCGGTCCGTCTGGTAACAAGAAAATAGGGTACAGGGTACAAATACGGACACTAGGAGTACAGGGTATGGGCTATGTGCATGACCTTGAGCTTTCACCGCGTAGGACACACAGAGCCCATGGTGATGAAAATAAGAACGTCTTATGGCGATCTTTGACAGCAGACAGCTGGCAGAGGACAGCTTTGACGTGGTTGTAGCAACTTGTTTTGATATCAGAGATGGCATTATTTATTTCTCGTGTATTTATTGGTTGTGCATGTTGTGATAGAGCCACCACGTAAAGGAAATTTAAAATGTTTTAAGTCGACACGAGCGCCATCTAGTGAGATGTTCGCTAACTAAATCCCTCCCACAAGAGTTTCACATTCCGCTTTGGCGCTACGTATCAGCTCGTAGTCCATACTCTAAAGACAAACTCACTAATGAGGAGAAGGAGACAAGATGAGGCATCAAATGTCGAAATCCGTTGAAAAACAAACGATATCCTAAATTTTCTCACTACTAAACGGCGTCTATTTTGACGCCTCCACCATATTTGCCTGCAGCAGATGCCAATGTTCCACCATATTCTTTTGTGCTTTCGATGGTCGCTGCTGCACGCGGCAGAGCTTTTTTGACAATAGGCTCCCAGAGTATACATCAGATTAACTTTTTTATATTAGAGTAAGCTATAGAAATTTCGCATCCTGTCGGTACGAATGATAATGATACAATGATACGATGCTAGCTTGGTGGTAACGTCTTGACAACTCGTTGTCTACATGTGCTATGTGCAGTGCTACTTGTCACCGTATTGCAGCGTCACGTACGCGTAAGTGAACATTTTCGAGGATACGCGAGGAATCGTGAGTTTCATTTGAGCGCAAATTCGTTGTGTGGCCGATAAGGGTCATTGCCTTTACTGGTTGCTCCGCTAATGCTGTTAGGTTCTTGGCGGCCACCGTAGAAAATGGTGCCGAAGATCGGCAGTACTAAAGAAAATGGAATGAAAATGCCCGCTGCCCAGAGGTTCCATCTTCTGGTGCACATCATTGAGTAGTGAGTACTACCTACTTCTAAAACAGCAAGCAAGGTATGAAAAAGCTACATAGGTACAGCAAATAGACAACACAGTTCACTCACGCGTGAGTCACGTCTCGTGCAGTCCAGCTAAATAACTTTATGTCCATACAGTCCATCTAAGGAAGTGTTTTTTAACTTCACTGAGGCCTTTGGGCTCTGGGCGAAGATGTTTTTCATTCCATTTTCTTTGGCACTGCCGCATGCCGCCGGTCTTCGGCATCATTTTCTCGGTGGCCGCCAAAAACTTAACAGCGTTAGCGAAGAGCTACCAGCCAGTAGAGACAATCTCTCTTATCAACCACACAGCGAATTGACACTTCAAGGTAGCTCATGATTCCTCGCGTATTCTCGAAATTTTTCACTCACGCGCACATGACGCCGCAATACGGTCACAAGTGTCACATTATACATAGCACATGTAGAAAACTAGCTGCCAAGACGTTATCATCAAGTTTACATCGTACCATTCGTATCAACACAACATGTTTTTCCCATAGCTCATTCCAATGAAAAAAGCCATGAAGTTGATTGTATATGATGTATACAAGATGTTTTTTTCTTAATTAAGAATTGATTGCGTTTGACCGTGGAAGCAAAAACGTATGTCCGCGACTTGATTCAAATCGCGCTTTTGCGACGGTCGGTCAGACAACGCGGGAAGATAAATCAAGTCGCGGACATGTTTCCACTTCCACGGCTAACTGCAATTCACAATTGAAAAAAAAAACACCTGGCTCTACAAATATTTATCATTCCAGAGCACCAGTGCAAGCACGATCAGTTCAAGTGCGAAAAGGGCGAATGCATTCCCATCTCCTGGCAGTGCGACGGCCACCCGGACTGCATGGACCAGTCGGACGAGAGCGCCCACTGCCAGCTGCGCGAGTGCGCCGAGAACGAGTTCCGGTGCAACAGCACCGGCCGCTGCATTCCGCACATGTGGGTGTGCGACGGGGAGGCCGACTGCCTGGACGGCGCCGACGAGCACAAGGACCACGGCTGCGGCGTCTGCCAGCCGGACAACTTCCAGTGCGCCAACGGCGTCTGCATCAACCAGATGTACTACTGCGACGGCGACAAGGACTGCAACGACGGCACCGACGAGCCGCTCAACTGCCACAAGACGTGCACGTACGGCTTCACCGCCTGCAACAACGGCAAGTGCATCATGGACCTGCTCAAGTGCGACGGAAACGACGACTGCGGCGACGGCAGCGACGAGGGCACCGAATGCCAGAGCAACGTCAACTACTGCAAGGGAAAGGGCTGGTTCCGGTGCGAGAACGGCGTCTGCATCAACGACACGCTTCTTTGCAACGGCGAGAACGACTGCGGCGATTACAGCGACGAGCAAAAATGCTGTAAGTTAACCCACTAGTGCAATCATTTTAGATCGATAAATCAGGAAAAGCAAAAAAAAATCGCAATGGAAGGGGACTTGGTACAGTGATAGTACATAGCCTTCACCCTAAACTAACCGCTGAGAGAACCAAACGACGCGACGGCTGGTTGAAATTTGTGGAAACCAGACGTCAGATTTTGGCGGGGTATTTTTAAAAAAATTTTCGCAAACGAACCGCATTGCAAGTTGACGATGGGAAATTTCCAAAATTTCTGCTGAATTTGAGGGGATTTTTCAAAAATTCATAATTCATTTCAATCTTTTCCAGGGAATCGACATTTCAAAGAACTCTTTCCAGATTTCTTGATAGGCTTCTGCGACGAAAACTCGGCTTTTCGAGCTGAATTTCGAGAAATTTGGTGTGAAATGCCGACCGGGGGGCTTCGGGGGCCGCGTGTCGCCCGGTGCGGGCCATTTGCCGAAGTTTTTCTTGATATTTTGCTGAAAAATGTTGAAAATTGAAGCTCGGCCCGCCTCATCTGACAGGAACGTCAGCTCTCAGTTTTGGAGCAAACACCTCGGGGCATTTGAACAGTGCTTTTGGAATGAAATTGACCAAGTCAGCGAGCGAAATTGAACAGTGGTCTCGAGGAGACTTTTGAGCGTCCATCAGACACAAAACACAACAGCCACCTCTAAATTCGAACGGCACTTTGATCAAATTTCCCAGGCCGGCTCTGGTGCTGACGGGGTAATTTCACCGATACAGGCGAGTTGGGGGAACCAAAAGGCGACTGGGGAAGGTACTCACAGTTTTCACACTAGGGGCCGGTTTTTAAAGGCTCCACATTTCGAGGAAGGGGCTTCTCTCGTTGTCCATAACACTTTCGGTGGCGAGTTGCAGATCTATCTTGCCGCGACTTGTTTTGTAGAAAATCCGTGTAGATTTCAGGGGACCTTGTGGCTGCACTCCCAGAAAGGATCCATGTTTTGATTGGCATGCTTATTTTGGACCTTTTATTGTCCCATTTTTGAAAATTTGACTCATAATATTTGCTTCATTGCTGGCGCTGCACTTGTGAAATTAGCATATGTCAATTGTCACTGATGTATTATGCCGTTTTTCGCAAGTGCTCAAGTCGAGGCTCTAGCAATTTTTCGCGGGTTGAGGTTGAGGTTGAAATGCATCTGTCAAATTTTGATTTTTGACGTTTCAAGAGGCCGCCATATTGAACTTTTGCATTTTTCAACCGATCTGATTGGGATTTTGAACCTATACCCACTCGAGGTTGATAATGGAAATGCATCTGTCAAATTTTGATTTTCGACTTTTGCATATTTCAACTCATCGGATTGATATTTCAAGTCTTTGCCTATTTGAAGTCGAGAATTGGATGCATCTGTCAAATTTGTCTTCTCGACATTTCCAAGGCTGCCATATTGAACTTCTGTATTTTTTCAACATGGGCGGCCGGTAGCTAAGGAGTTACGACGCAAGACCACCAACCAAGAGGTACCCGGTTCGAAACCCGGCCGTTCCCGAAGAACTTTTCTCCTGAGCCAATCAAGTGTTAATGACTGTGTGAATATTGTATTATGTTACATATGTAAAAATGAAAATTACGTTGAATGTTGATTACTGATAACTAACCATTATTGTGTACATATGACCAAATGCAAAGAAACACTAAATAAAAAGGGTACCCTCCTATGACAAAAAATAAGTCGATAAGGAGTAAAATATTATTATTATTATTATTATTTTTCAACATATTAAATTGAGATTTTCAACAAATACTTAGTCAAGATGGACAATCGAAATGCATTTTTCAAATTCGACATTTTGGCAGTTTGAAGCGGCCGTATTGAACTCTTGCTTTTTTCAACAGAATCCATTGGATTTTCAAACCTAGGCTTGGTTCAGATCAACAATTGGAACGTAACTGTCAAATTTTGAATTTTGCACATATCTTTATTTCATCTCAATTTCTCCAGCAAATATTTAGAAAGGCTCCTGAATAATACTAAAAGTACTACACATACTAAAAGTCCCCGGAAATTAACTTTGTGCTACGGCTGCCATATCGGAAAATGTCTCAAAATGTTGGTAAATTTTAGGTTTTTTGCCTATATCTTCGTAATCGTTAAAGATATCGATTTCATTTTGGAAGCAAAAGTTGGAACATCAAAACAGGAACATTTTGATGCGTATGAATTGAGTATCCCTTCAACAGTTCATCAGATATTAGCGTTTGAACATTCACAGTTTGCAACTTAAAAATAAGTGTTATTCTTCTGAAATTATCCCGTTTGAAGCTGACAGATGGAAGAAAAATGAAAGTATTCAGTAGGCCTTGATTCTATGACAATATGCTCATAAAAATTGGTGGCTCATCATATTGGTGTAGAGTTTTATGCTGAGCAAGGCGCAACAAATATTTCTAAAATATCTTCAACCGCTTTAAAAATATATATATATATTTGTTCATGTGGGAAACGACCCGAGGGGAAAGAAGGTGGAGTCCAATGAAACACGCGCATGACACAGAAAGTTACATCTACTCGAAGCAAAATTTGTCTTTTATGTCTGTCTTTTTGTGTGTCTTTTTTTCTCATAACATCTAACATGTGCCTGACAGAATGGACGGAATTACATCAAAATGAATAAAAACAATGGCACAAGAAAACATAAAAATCAATACCTCGTGCATACGAGGGGCTGAAACAGAACCTACACCAAATAGCTGACATGTTCCTCGCTGAAAGTTGACAAGAATCGGGGTATATCCATCATCGCTGACCCTGACCAGACCCGATAGTTAATATCAAATCGTCCCATGCACAGCAAATGGAGAAAAATGTCTTATTATTCTACATTAGTGACGTCACGTTACCTACCAACAGCAGCAGCGCAGTTTGGTAGATAGACTGCTACGTGACAACGTGACGTCATTAAAGTTGTATTAACGGAGCTAGAAATAGGGCCCGGGTTCCTGCTTCGTCAGGTTACTTCACTTGTGCGAACTACGTATTAGTCTTTTTAGTTGGTGTACTACATACACCTACCTTTGTTTTTTTCAGACATCGACGAATGCTCGGCTTCGCCCCCGCCTTGCTCGCAGACCTGTATCGACAAACCAGTCGGCTACGAATGCGCGTGCCTGGCCGGCTTCCAGGTCAGCCACAAGGACGATCACCTTTGCGAAGACGTCGACGAATGCCTGGACAGACCCTGCAGCCAGCACTGCAGAAACATCCGCGGCTCGTACGTCTGCAGCTGCGCCCCCGGCTACACCCTGCACCCGAACAAGAAATCCTGCCGCGTCGACTCGAACGTCCCCGTATCCCTCATCCTGGCCAACAGGTATTACATCCGCGAAGTGGACCTGACGGGCTCCTCGACGCTGCTCGCGCACAATCTCTCCAACGCCGTCGCATTGGATTACGACTACAGAACGAAATGCATTTACTGGTCCGACGTGACGCAGCTGGGCAGTTCCATCAAGAGACTCTGCGACTACAAGAACAACGCCTCCACCGTCCAGGTGCTGCACTCGCCGACGCTGCAGAATCCCGACGGCCTGGCCGTCGACTGGATCGGCAGGAACTTGTATTGGTGCGACAAAGGTCTCGACACGTTGGAGGTTTCGGCGCTGGACGGGCGCTTCCGCAAGGTTCTCTTGTCGAAAGGACTGGAAGAACCGCGCGCCATAGCTCTGGATCCGACGAGGGGTTACATGTACTGGACCGACTGGGGCACGCACGTGCACATAGGCAAGGCCGGAATGGACGGCTCAGAAGCACGCGTCATAGTAAACTCGAGCCTGGGCTGGCCGAACGCGCTGAGCATCGCCTACGAAACCAGCGAAATCTTCTGGGCGGACGCACGCGAAGATTACATCGCCGTCGCCGACTTGGAAGGGAGAAACGTGCGCGTCATAGCTTCCAGAGACAAAAACCCGCACCTGCAGCTCCATCACGTGTTTGCGATCGATATCTGGGAAGATTTCATTTACTGGACCGATTGGGAGACGAAAACCGTAGAAAAATGTCACAAATACCGTGGCGATAGGTGCTCCTCGCTCTTGTCCACGGTACACAGGCCGATGGACATCAGAGTGGTGCATCCGTTGAAGCAACCCCAAGTGAGGAACCCTTGCGAAAACGCCAATTGCTCTGCGCTGTGCCTGTTGACGCCCAAAGAACCCGGTTATACTTGCGCTTGCCCGGAAAATTACATCCTCGGTCCCGATGGAAGGACGTGCACGGCGAACTGCACGTCGGCGCATTTCGAATGCAAGTCGACGTACAAGTGCGTGCCGTTCTGGTGGAAGTGCGACACGCAGGACGATTGCGGCGACGGCAGCGACGAACCGGAGGATTGCCCGGCGTTCAAGTGCATGCCGGGGCAGTACCAGTGCACCAACGGACACTGCACGCATCCGTCCAATTTGTGCAACGGCAACGACGACTGCGGCGACAATTCCGACGAGAGGGATTGCCAGCACTACACCTGCCTGAACACGCAGTTCAGGTGCGAGGGCAACGGAACCGTCCAGCCGAGGTGCATCCCGTCCAAGCTGAGCTGCAACAAGCAGGTCGACTGTCCGTTGGGCGAGGACGAAGAGGACTGCCCGCCGGCCACGTGTCCGCCGAACCAGTTCAAGTGCGCCAACGACAAGTGCATCCCCGCGGTGTGGGTCTGCGACACCGACAACGACTGCGGCGACAACTCGGACGAACAACAGAACTGCGAATCAAGGACCTGCTCGCCGCAGCACTACCGCTGTAGCTCCGGCAGGTTCGTGCATGAATCATATCGGTCGTTTTATTGGAGAAGATGTACCTAACGAAAATGGACCAATCACTCTCAGCATCAGCTTTGGCTCCTCCCTCCTGATAGTGATTGGTTTATTCTTCTACGCTTGCGTCTCCTGTTACGCTTCCGTCGACTATAAATTGCAGCTATTCGCGTACGTTACGTTACGGTTACGTCTTGCGTCAACTAAGTAACGGAAATGGACCAATCACTCTCAGCATCAGCTTTGGCTCCTCCCTCCTGATAGTGATTGGTTTATTCTTTTACGCTTCCGTCTCCTGTTACGCTTCCGTCGACTATAAATTGCGGCTATTCGCGTACGTTACGCGTTACGGTTACGTCTTGCGTCAACTAAAAATCAACCTGAAGCGCCACAGTTCCATTTCCTTAGGCTACTTGGACATCGATAGCACTTGAAACATTTTCAGACTAAAATGTATTTTGAGTTGCGAATGTCAAGGGGGCCAGGTTGTAGACGCTCATTTTTCAAAGTACTGAGAAGTGACGAGTTATCCTAAACGAGAAACAAAGCGATAGGGTTAAGTATGATTTTTCATGCAGGTGCATCCCGATGTCTTGGAGATGCGACGGCGACCCCGACTGCGCCAACAGCGAAGACGAACCGTCCTCCTGCAGCCAGCCGGAGTTCCACACCTGCGAGCCTTCCTACTTCAAGTGCAAGAACAACAAGTGCATCCCCGGTAGGTGGCGCTGCGACTACGATAACGACTGCGGTGACGGTTCGGACGAAGTCGGCTGCGTGCCGAGGAACTGCTCTGAATCCGAGTTCCGGTGTGGCGACGGCAGGTGCATCCGGGGCAATCTGAAGTGCGACGGCGAGTTCCAGTGCGAGGACAGGTCCGACGAGGCCAACTGCCACACGCACTGCAAAAAGAACGAGTTCCAGTGCACCGAGCCGCAGATCTGCATATTCTTGTAAGTTACTTACATGATTACACATGTGCAGTTGAACGGAATAATTATTGGGTACTGTGATAGTACCCCTTCACCCTAATTGGACGTGATACAATAGACCCTTACGTTGTGTTTTCATTTTGTGCCGTAGCTTTCTCAACCCTTTCCCTGAGTCAGTTAAATAAATTCCCAGCTCCCGTTTTAATTCCTCAGGTTCTATTGAAAGAAGACAACTAAATAAATAAATATTGCAAATAAACAAAGTTTTTAAAACCACACCTTTATTACTAATCAGTCAGTGATCGCCAATCTAATTTATTAAACTTCAATTACTTTGTTGGAAATAATTGATAATTTTACTGTCTTTTGCGGACTGACTGCAGCTAACAATAAAAAAATTTTCTAGTAATTTAGGTCAGTTTCTTGAAGAAAAAAATACATCCTAATTGCCTGCTAAGACCCGCGTATCGTTGATTCCACTCTCCCGATTGAATTCCCGTTTCCGTATTCTTCCTGATTTGAAGACAGATAGATGAACTGAATTTCATAACACACTCAAGTTTGATCTCAATCAACCCGTTAATTTTGATAACCCTTCCATAACTAAGCCCCACTCAGAAAGATATCTAGCCTATCTAACTCTATCTAACCCATTGAGTATGGTCCTTGTATTCCGAAATTATAGCCAATATCCTTATTACTGATCAAATAATTTACACAAAAGTTGGGTGTCTTAATTTGATCAATTTACGTCCATCTGGTGCTGTATTTTAACCCTCAGACTTGTCAATCAGCTATGGGTCAAATTGACGTACATAAATTCAATCAGGGGTCCAATTAGATGTGAGCCATTAACTAACCGGGAAGATTCCGTTACATTTAAATGTCAATTTTGACTTGGATACTTCACATTTATTACGCTGTAATTTAGGGTTTTCTTCGAATTAGCTGTACAGGGTAGACTTTTAGATAGAGAATGTCTAGTCGAGTAATTGCACTCGTGCGTCATTGCTTTTGTAGCTAGGCTATAACTCAGACTTATCTTCGTTAGCGCACGTCTGGGTTCCAGCTATTCTGTATTTTTCGTGTTGTTACATGAAAAAGGTTTATCTTCAATTTGGCTCTGAGAATTTCTGCAGCTGTGTTTGTGTTAGCTTGCGCCATTCTGTTCTTTGAAAACCCTCGCTTTCCTAGGCCTTCTATTTCTAATCATTATAATTTTCCATGGCTTCGTTATAAAAAATGATGCTTTACTTGACGTCTAAAACCTGAAGGATTATTTGATGAACTTTCAATTGCAATTAAAGCAAATTCTAATGAAGGAATTACTTAGTATAATTTTTGTGACTACTCATTAGATTATTAAAGACTATTTTCTATCCCCGGGCACCACATTTGTATAGACCGGGTGATACAAAACAGCAGCAGTAACACTTCATCTGGATAAAATTATGGATATGTCAGAGGCAGTGTGAGTAAAAGAGCAAGAAATTACCTATTTAGCCCAGTCAACGAGGAAAAAATAGCGAAAATAAATCGTGTACTTTTGAAAATTGGTAGGGATTATTTCGAAAGCATTGGAGGTGTAGAGTCGCCGCTATCTTGGATTATTGGTGTAATTGGGTATTTTTTTTTAAATATGCCGATAAATAGCAATCCCATCGGAAAACGGTTTGGTTCAAATAAAAGGCCATCAAATTGTCTACAAAATAGATGCGTGTCACTTTTTCGTATCTGCCGTAATTCCAGGGAAATTGGCCTGCGAGCGTCGGGTGTGAGTCGTAGGGGCGATATTTAATTTCTCACGGTGTCTATGAAAAATCACGCTAAACTGCAATGCAATGCTGTTACGGCAATCTTCGTTGCTGTATAAATGACCAAGTCATCTTGTGGTCCAGATCGGTTCAGAAACTATTCGAATTTATGCACCTCAGTTCTTTTGAGGAAGAGTCGATTCTCATGATTTATGACTCACCACCCTGTATAATAAATTTCTTGTCTCATGCACCTTGTTTTATGAATGGATCACTGATTATTTTCCCTGAACTTTGTTTTAAAATACCTTTAAGTAACCAAAATACTGGGGGCTAATTTTCTCCCGTTGACCCTTTCATATTTTTAAAATATTTTTTTTGTAATCTTTTATGCACTAACGAAGGTTACCAAAAGAAGTGTGGCGTGATTGAACCGCGAATACGAAATTGTCAATTAAAAAACAAGTTTTTTTCAAGTTAACTTGTTCAAGGCTGTTTTTTCCAAATTTACACATCGGATTCGAGTTCAGGAGATTGAATTTAGTCGGAAAAGATACTGAACTTGTCGTGATCGGTTTTCTTTGGCCTGGAAAACAAATAGAGCCACTTAGCCGGGCTTTGCTTCCCCCCCTCCGACCCCCCTTCAACAATGATCGACACTTTTTGTGCCAAAATAGTATCAACATGATGTGATACTATGCATTGAATTACGACATATTTGCATCCAATGGATTTTAGAATTTCATCCCCTCCACTTTGAGTTGCAATTTTTCAACTCTTTCTCTAATGACTCAGAACCCCGAGGTGCGATTTTTGCAGATTTTGAATAAGTAATAGGGCATTTAATTCTAAACAGAATACCAAATTTTTAAGACGCCCATGTTTTTTCCGAGGTTGTGACGATTTTTTTTACTCTCTTTCCAGTACCAATTTGACTGAGGTGCAAAAATTTCAATTTGAGGCCTCCACCATTCACCTGGTGACTCGACGGTAGCTGGAAACAATGCATTTAAAAGCTCACAGCTATTTGCGGAATATCAACTCGGTTTGACAAGGCTTTTGGCCGTTATCGAAATACAAAGAACAAAACTCCATAAAGTTTATAAACAAAAAAAAAATATTCATTCATTATTCATTATTGTTTTATTACATAAAAGGTAACTTCCCTTGGCGAAGTCTGCCACTACATAGTTGATGATACACCTTAATTATTAACATTTGGTCTAGCACTCTTGTTAATTCATTCTTGACTAATATAAATTTTCTCCGGCTACACACATCTGTTGGTGTCGAACGCACCCACGCCAGTCGCTACCCTTTTCCCGTTGCTCTTTTTGGACCTATTCTATCTCGTCCCTAACGCATCACTCCCTTCCTATTAACCCGACACGACGCTCTGGAATACGGTGTTAACCACTACTACATTTTGCTATTCTCACATTTCCAAACCGACGCTAATTTATTCTAAAAATTTAATTCTCCTTCAAGATTTTAAGCCGGACACCACAGCACTATAGCCAGTACGTCCACCTGTCTTTTGGATGAAAAAAAGTGGAGCGGGTTCGGGTTTCCAGGAATTGATATTATTCTCCGACGGTCGTTATTATGCATTACTCTGAAATTTGTCAGTCACGTATGCATGTAATTAACCGTTATCAATGCACCACCTAATAATTTTTATTTCACTTCTGCACACATTTTTTGATTCATCCATTCATGATTTCGATGCGTGTCATTTCTTGCAGAGAATGGAAATGCGACGGCGAAGTGGACTGCGCCGATGGCTCCGACGAAGCGAACTGCAGCGACACCTGCCCGGACAACGGCTTCAAGTGCCAGAACGGGCTGTGCGTCAACGAAGAGTGGCGCTGCGACGGCCAGAACGACTGCGAGGACGGCTCCGACGAGCAGTACTGCTCGCTGGTCGGCTGTCTGCCGGGCCGCTTCCGCTGCAAGAACGACCGCTGCATCCCGATCAGCTCGCTGTGCGACGGCCACGATCATTGCGACGACGGCACCGACGAAGAACCGCACGTGTGCCAGCGCTACGGCCTCTGTCCTTCCGACCAGTTCCGCTGCAAGAGCGGCCACTGCATCAAAAACGTCCTCAAGTGCGACGGCTCCAGCGACTGCGAAGACGACAGCGACGAGCGCAACTGCAACACGTCGCCTTGCGTCTGGAACGCCTGCTCTCAAATCTGCATCGAAGCCAAGCACAATTCCACCGTCTGCAAATGCCTGCCCGGCTACACGCACCTCAAGGGCGGCGTATGCCAGGCCGAAGGCGACCTCGCCGACTTGGTCCTGGCCTCAGAAGCCGAGCTCAGACTCATGTCTCCGTACAAACCCGGCGACAGCAACAAGCTGCGCAGCAAGACCCTGGCCACCGCTCCCGGCTACAAAGTCGATGCCGTCGACGTGCTCTACCGCAAAGGAGAGTCGGTGGCTTTCTGGACGGATCACCAGAACAAACGCATACAGAGCATGATTCTTCGCATCGACGGCCGCGCGAGTCGTACCACTGACGGCATCAAAACCGTGCTGAACAATCTGCAGGATCCCAAAGGTCTGGCCATCGATTGGGTGGCGAAGCGCCTCTACATCACCGACGGCACGCGGTTGTTGACTGCGTCTTTGGACGGGCAGTACATGTACACGTTGCTCAAAGGCGAGATGCAACAGCCCAGGGACATCGTTGTGGCTCCCGCGGACGGTTTGATTTTCTGGGTCGACTGGGGCCCCATCGCCAGGATCGAAACGGCTCACATGGACGGCAACAAGAGGAGGACCTTGATCAGCAGCGCCGTTTTGTGGCCAACGGGATTGGCCATTGATTACACCACGAAGCGGTTGTACTGGTGCGATCCCAAAGCTCTCACCGTCGAGAGCGTGAAGTACGACGGCTCGGATAGACAAATGGTGCGCCGATTCAACAAAGGTATGGACGCAAACAAGATTTTCTTGATCAAATTTTACCCGCCTCTAGATTTTTTCTATGGCCTAGTGCTTTTTATTGGCATAAGACTCCGTAATTTGATACCCGCTGTGAAGTCGGCATTTCTCTTTGAAACCCTCTGAAATTCTGGGCCACCCAAATAAATGACAAGTATCGGTTTCTCTCTACACGAACTTTCGCCCAAGCCTCGTAGTGGAGTCGGTACGTTCGGAAAAAGTCCTGTACGCTGCATTTTTGAGTAATGCAATGCCCTTTGGAACAATTCTGTCCATCGCCGCAAGCGAAATTTTGGCTGAGAACCTGTATACAGGGTGAAGAAGAAAAACAATTTAAAAAAATTGCATCTTTTGAACGGACAAAGGTAGAGTATTGAAGGGCATGTGATATGATGCGCAATTTGATGGTTGTTGAGGTACACCAAACCATTTTGAAACACTGCCAACCGTTTTCGAGATATTTTAAAAAAACTGAGATCCGTCAAAAAAAACATTATCTTCATTATATCGCCTATTTTTGAAGATATCGGAATGAAATTGGTATTTGCCTAATAAAAGACGTCATAAATGAATAACAGCTGCAGTTATTTTCCAGGCCTACTATTTTCTTGAATAAGACAGTCGACTTTTTTTTTGGGGGGGGGGGGAGCCGCCATCTTGTTTTGTGAATATGAAGCTGATGACCGAAAAAGTGACTGATAGTCATTAGGCTAGTATCATTCCATTACTCTATCATGTGAAAGATCACCGTGGATGGACTATCATACCATTTTTGCTAAAAGAAAAATGATGCACGGATTTTAACGGATTCCTTAGAACTAGAGGACCTACTGCTAGCCATCGAGCCATTGCAAGTAATTGAACACCGCGATTATGACCCTTGATCATTCTTCAGGTTTTTAACCAAAATTCATAGCCATAAGTGCAGCGGTTCGGTTTTAGCAGCTATTTAAATAAAAAAGTGTCGATTTTTCATGAAAAAAGACAGAAAAACAAGAGGTCTCTGGGTCATTTCTTAGGTCATTGGAAAAAGATACTCCATGGGATTTTGATAAAGGACCCCGCACGATTCTTATGGAAAATGGCTCCCGGGTAAATTCTCTGAATTTTTGATATGTTGTAGCTCATGAGATACTAATCAAATACCGTGAACCCCAAACTCAAATAATGGACAGTTTTTCACCCACAGGGGGTTGAAGTTGGAGGTTTTGACGGCTTCAAAATGATATTATGACGTTGATAAAAGCTTTTTATTTGGTTTCTCTTCAAGTTGTGTTTCATGCTAAATGTATTTATTTGACAGAAAAATATCAACCCCCTCCTCCACCCTCAACCCCTATCTACCATCATAAAATTCGAGATTACTCCCAAAAACCCTGCGGATGGCTTCTATGATTTAAATTATGAGTTTTGACATTAAAATTATTTTCCACCCCTAATGTTGGGGTGCCGATTTTCCAATTTTCCTCGGTTAATTTGGCTGAATTTTTGGTATTGTCTATTTCTGATTCTGCTGAACAAAAAGCTTATACCAAAACTTATTCCTATGAACAGTTTTTGTTCTGCAGGGGACTGAAGTTCCATATTTATGCTCTCAAATCTTCAACTTCAGTCCCCTGTAGAACAAAAACTGTCCATAGGAATAAGTTTTGGCATTAAAACTTTTTGTTCAGCAGAATTAGAAGTACACAATACCAAAAATTCAGCCAAATTAACCGAGGAAAATTGGAAAATCGGCACCCCAACATTAGGGATGGGAAATAATTTTTATGTCAAAATTCATAATTTAAATCACAGAAGCCACCCGCATGGTTTTTGGGAGTAATCTCGAATTTTATGATGGTAGATAGGGGTTGTGGGTGGAGGAGGGGGTTGATATTTTTCTGTCAAATAAATACATTTAGCATGAAACACAACTTGAAGAGAAACCAAATAAAAAGCTTTTATCAACGTCATAATATCATTTTGAAGCCGTCAAAACCTCCAACTTCAACCCCCTGTGGGTAAAAAACTGTCCATTATTTGAGTTTGGGGTTCACGGTATTTGATTAGTATCTCATGAGCTACAACATATCAAAAATTCAGAGAATTTAACCGGGAGCCATTTTCCATAAGAATCGTGCGGGGTCCTTTATGCTGAATTATTAGAAAAATGTGCATTCTTCAGTATAGGTTTTGAAAAACTGGCACAGGATGTACTCATGTGATGTGGGAAGAACATGAAAGACTATCTTGCAGTAGGTAGAGAGCGAACAAATTATGCGGTAGGACAACACTAATAATGGAGAGAACCTTATAAATTTTGATGCCGCAATGTATTTTGGAATATATTCTATTCAGATTCTTCCTTTAACTTTGGGAAATGTTGGCATGATGGCGATCTATGCAGATGACATCACAGGGTGATAAGAAATGGAAGAATTTCATCCCATCATCTAAATAGGCTGGAGCCATGAAAATCGCCAAAAAGATCCATAATTTAACGCTTAACAAGACAAAAGAAACCGTTCCGAACAATTTTCAGCCGTTTCTTCAAACCTATGCTATAGAATGCACTTTTTTCTAATGATTTGGCATGAATTTATCAACATTCCGTGGAGGATCTATTTCCAGTGAGCTAAGAATTGACCCAGAAACCTCGTGATTTCCTTTTTTTTTTTTTTTTTTTTCACGAAAAGGCAACACATCTTAATTCAAACAGTTGCTAAAACCGAACCGCTGTACTTATGGCTATGAATCTTGGTGAGAAACCTGAGAAATGATCAGGGGTCATAATCGCGGTGTTCAATTACTTGCAATGGCTCGATGGCTGGAAGTAGGTCCTCTAGTTCTGAGGAACCCGATGAAATCAGTGCGTCATGTTTCTTTTAGCAAAAATGGTATGATGGTCCATCCAAGGAATGATAGAGTAATGGCATGATACTAGCCTAATGACTATCAGTCATTTTTTCGGTCATCAGCTTGATATTCACAAAACAAGATGGCGGGTTCCCCCCAAAAAAGTTGACGGTCTTATTTAGGAAAATAGTAGGCCTAGAAAATAACTGCAGCTGTTATTCATTTATGACGTTTTTTATAAAGCAAATACCAAATTTCATTCCGAAATCTTCAAAAATAAGCGATATAATGAAGATAATGTTTTTTTGGACAGATCTCAGTTTTTTTTTTAAATATCTTGAAAACGGTTGATAATGTATCAAAATGGTTTGGTGTACCTCAACAACCATCAAATTGCGCATCATATGACATGCCCTCCAATACTCTACCTTTGTCAATTCAAAAGATGCAATTTTTTTAAATTGTTTCTCTTCTTCACCCTGTATACAGGATCTGAACTAAAATTTCGCTTGCGGCGATGGACAAAATTGTTCAGACAGGTGCTAAAAACACGTGTGCCAAAAGACATTGCATTACTCAAAAATGCAGCGTATAATACTGTACCGACCCCACTATGGGGTTTTTCTATGGCCTAGTGCTTTTTATTGACATAGGAATTCCGTAACTTTGACACTCGCTGTGAAGTCGGCATATCTCTTTGAAACCCTCCGAAATCCTGGGCCACCCAAATAGAGGTATGACAGGCATCGGTTTCTCTTTACACGAACTTCCGCCCAAGCCTTGGCCAATTCAATTACTCGACAAAAAACATTGAGCATTTAATTATCCTAGAATCACCACAGTAGGTACCTTTCAATAAATCATCTCAAAATTTCACGAACAAGAACCATTTCACGAGTCAAAGACCACGCCCGCTGAGCTAGCGGCTACTTACCCCAGCCTTGGCTGCAAATGTTAGATTCGGCCAGAAAATGCCACTTGCACAGCCTCGACAGCAAATTTCTATACAGCCTGGTCCAAGTTTCAGTAGACAAAATGTGCAGGTCGATAGAGGGTAAAAAAGAAGTCGACCCAGTCCAAAAAGTGTCTATCTTGAATGCATGGTAAGTAATAACAAAGTTACAGGACAGGCCCTCAAAATTGATCAAAAATAAAGTTTTTCCCGATAACTGTCTAACCGCTTGACTGATTTTGCTCAGCTGGTTACGAAATACGTCCCCACTGGCTGTTGAAAAAGAATTTGTAGAAACGATTCATTGGTATCGTAGATATTGGATATAATCACTACGACCTTATTTCATAACCTAGCGTGCAGAATTTGAGCAGAATCGGTCAAGCGATAAAACTTATTCAGAAAAACCGTTTTTCGTCAACTTTGAGGGCATGCTACTTTGTTGTCATGCATTTTGGTTTTTTTTTCATCTGAATCAACGTCTTTTTTAATCCTCCATCGACCTGCGACGTTTGTCTGCTAAAACCTGGACCACCCCGTATACCAGTTTTAATGTGTTGTTTTGTGTTTTCAGACATCAAACCTTACAAAATCGAAATTTTCGAGAACAACTTGTTCGTTTCGACCCACCACAAGCACGACATCCTGCGTCTGGAGAAATTCGGAAGGGGCAACATCACTCATCTGGCCCAGGGCTTGACCAGGATCTCCGACATACTGATACTGCACGAACAGAAACAGGACCAGAGGCTCAACAATACCTGCGTCGATTTCTGCCACCACACTGAGTTCTGCATGCTGGCTCCCAGCGATCCCACCTGCGCCTGCGCCGATGGATACGTGAAGGATAATTTGGTAAGCTCGACATTTTCCCTTTGCCGCTGATGTGATCTCGCTTGCACCTCTGATAGTTAGCCATTCTGTGCTTTTTTTGTTTATTAACCATGGCGAGAAGTACACTATAGAGACGTGATGCTCGAGTTAAGTCGCTGAAGAACTGTATTCGGAATGTTACGGCGTCATAAGCGATCATCATAATTTGAGACATTTTTTTTTTGGAATATTCAAATACAAACAAACCTTCCCGTATAATCAATGGAATATTCAATTACCAACAAACCTTTCCGTATAAGCAAACAATCATGAACTACACTGAGCAGTTTTTCGATCTAAATATTGCAGGTTATAATTGGTGTGGTGTTCAGTCATCCTGACGTGATGGCCGGAGAGGTTTCATTTGCGTGGTATTCATATGTGGAGTACAGCGGGTTCAGGGCCTGATGGGTTGAAACTCTCCCATTCTTATCTGTTTCTTGCTGTGTTTATTTGTCACTACATTCAATTTTACTATCTTCAGTTTTCCAGATTTTCCTGCACCACAATTTCATAATCCCATGTTGTAAAAACTTAATTCATAGAAGGGCTTTTTTATGCAATGTGCAGATTGCACGACTCTCGTGTGCTGTGGGATTGCTGCGTTGCATCTTGTTTGTTACGATAACCACATCTATTCGTGAGGTCTGGTCAGTTGAATCGTTATTTAAATGATTCATAGCAAGCAGTATTTTTTTTTGCAACTGATCCAAGCCTTTCTGTCTTTCTCTGTCTCAAATCAGCTGAGCTTTTCTGCGATTATAATAAAATCATAATGTATGCATATGCATTTTTTCAAAACGAACGCACCATGTATTATTATATAAGCGTGTCAGGCCGTCGAGGGTATCAGTGTGACCATTTCTCGAACTCTAATATAATGTGTTACTTTTTGCAGACGTGCCGGGCCGTGGCCAACAGGACGCCGACCTGTCCGCTCAACTGCAACCAGGGCACGTGCAAGATCGTGCAGGGCCAGAGCCCCAAGTGCTTCTGCCCGCCCCAGTACACCGGCCCGCGGTGCGAACACTACCGCTGTTCGCAGTACTGCAAGAACAAGGGCATGTGCTACGTGGACCTGCTGTCGGCCAAATCGCCCGACTCCCAAGCGCCGCTCAGGTGCAACTGCCCGCCGCAGTGGACCGGCGAGCACTGCGAAACGCCGGTCAACCTGTGCGAGAACTGGTGCTACAACGGAGGCACCTGCTTCACGCCCAAGCCGGGCTTCCCGCAGTGCAGCTGCAGGACCGGATACAACGGCTCGCGGTGCCAGAACTGCGCCAAACTGTCTTGCGAAAACGGCGGCGTCTGCGTGCGAGAAGGGGCCAAGGAAACGTGCAGGTTAGCATGGAGAATTTTTTTCATGTTGTAAGTTTGTTGCGGGATCAAAGATCAAACTCAAACGTTGTGACTCATGCGGAACGGAGGAGTCCTCTCTGTGCAACAACCGCATAAATTCTGTGAGGGAATATCCAAGCGAACGAAAACAAGTGCATTGTACAAATCGTGTAATTTACACACGGGAAATAAATGACTCGGACACAATCCACAATATTGCCCGCTGGGTCAGGTACAAGATGCGAGAAGTGAAGCCTCTCGTTTTGAAACACAAACAACAGTGGCAGAGGGCCGCTTAAAACTAAACTGGACAGAGTGGAAGACTCTTCGAAGTGGAACCGGGGCATAAGGCATTTTGTTCCTGTCGCTCCCACCAGGTCCTGAGCCACCTCGCCGACGGACGTCCCCTTGGCGTCGGCCCGTAGCTTCCCGAAGTCTCCGCTAGCTCAGCCGGAAGGTTGTCGGTAATTCCAAAACACAGGGCGCCCAGGCAGACGAAGATCCGGCCGACTCCTGGTGGTGTTGGCTTGGGGGAACTAGCCGTCCGTCGACGCCGTGACCCTGGGGGAAGAAGACAAGAACGGATCAACACATGAACACGGACGACAAAATAGAGAATAAATAACAATGGTGGTATCCAAGGCGGCCATCCGGCACGATTCAGCAGTAGGGCTAGACAATTTAACATCAATTAAGAACTAGAGCAAGCAAAACACAGTCGCGTGACCGCTTCGGTCTTTTAGGTTATGGTGTTTGACGGGCTGTCACCACGACAGTCGGTGACGACGCGAATTTAGGTCTTATGGACTCGAGCGTTCACCAGCTCGCTGGGATTCTCGCCGAGGCGGAAGTTGGCGCATCGATACATAATAAACCACTCAACTTAGTTCGGCCGCCGACGAGGCATTTGGTGGCGGGGATCCGACTGCGAGCACCGCACATGACCGATGCGAATTTGGGGCACTCGGCCGTCGTGGCACGGCGCCGGTGTTCTTGACTGCGGGCCTGCCAGGGCGGCGATGATAGACAGCGGCCGTGGAAACTCCTACGGCGAAACAGGGTCCCAGCGGCGGTGGAACGTGGGGAACAGCGACAGCCAATGACTCCAGCGTCGAAAAAGAAGAACTCCAGCGGCAGAACAGGACTCCAGCGGTGGTGGAACGTGGGAAACAGCTACAGCCGGCGAAAAATGGGCACAAGAAAATGGGCACAGAAAAAATGGGCCCCTGTAGAACGAATTAACCATGATTCACCATTCCACAGTGCACGCATTTTCTTATTTACCTGTTAGCAGATGAGCCAAGGCGGCCAAGGCCTGTTCCTCTACTCGTGCAACATAGTCGTGATGAACTCGGTTACAGAAAGAGCAAGTTTTTCACTCGAAACAATTTACATAGCTTCGCTTATCGCCAAGGAAAACCTCACTACAAAAACACGAGTTGCGGCAGGACTCAAGCGGCGGTGGAACGTGGGAAACAGCGACAGCCGGCGAATAATGGACACAGGAAAACGGGCACAAGAAAAAATGGGCCCCTGTAGAACGAATTAACCATGATTTACCATTCCACAGTGCACGCATTTCCTTATTTACCTGTTAGCAGATGAGCCGAGGCGGCCAAGGCCTATTCCTCTACTCGTGCAACATGGTCGTGATGAACTCGGTTACAGAAAGAGCAAGTTTTTCACTCGAAA
Organism: Anaspis maculata; assembly: GCA_949128115.1. Lineage (NCBI taxonomy): Eukaryota > Metazoa > Arthropoda > Insecta > Coleoptera > Scraptiidae > Anaspis > Anaspis maculata. Next base: position 125,937,934 of record OX421961.1, read on the forward strand.
CAATTTACATAGCTTCGCTTATCGCCAAGAAAAACCTCACTATAAAAACACGAGTTTCGGCAGGACTCCAGCGGCGGTGGAACGTGGGAAACACCGACAGCCGGCGAAAAATAGACACAGGAAAACGGGCATAGAAAAAATGGGCCCCTGTAGAACGAATTAACCATGATTTACCATTCCACAGTGCACGCATTTCCTTATTTACCTGTTAGCAGAGGAGCCAAGGCGGCTAAGGCCTGTTCCTCTACTCGTGCAACATAGTCGTGATGAACTCGGTTACAGAAAGAGCAAGTTTTCCACTCGAAACAATTTACATAGCTTCGCTTATCGCCAAGAAAAACCTCACTACAAAAACACGAGTTGCGGCAGGACTCCAGCGGCGGTGGAACGTGGGAAACAGCGACAGCCGGCGAAAAATGGACACAGGAAAACGGGCACAAGAAAAAATGGGCCCCTGTAGAACGAATTAACCATGATTTACCATTCCACAGTGCACGCATTTCCTTATTTACCTGTTAGCAGATAAGCCGAGGCGGCCAAGGCCTCTTCCTCTACTCGTGCAACATAGTCGTGATGAACTCGGTTACAGAAAGAGCAAGTTTTTCACTCGAAACAATTAACATAGCTTCGCTTATCGCCAAGAAAAACCTCACTACAAAAACACGAGTTTCGGCAGGACTCCAGCGGCGGTGGAACGTGGGAAACACCGACAGCCGGCGAAAAATGGACACAGGAAAACGGGCATAGAAAAAATGGGCCCCTGTAGAACGAATTAACCATGATTTACCATTCCACAGTGCACGCATTTCCTTATTTACCTGTTAGCAGAGGAGCCAAGGCGGCTAAGGCCTGTTCCTCTACTCGTGCAACATAGTCGTGATGAACTCGGTTACAGAAAGAGCAAGTTTTCCACTCGAAACAATTTACATAGCTTCGCTTATCGCCAAGAAAAACCTCACTACAAAAACACGAGTTGCGGCAGGACTCCAGCGGCGGTGGAACGTGGGAAACAGCGACAGCCGGCGAAAAATGGACACAGGAAAAGGGGCACAGAAAAAATGGGCCCCTGTAGAACGAATTAACCATGATTTACCATTTCACAGTGCACGCATTTCCTTATTTACCTGTTAGCAGATAAGCCGAGGCGGCCAAGGCCTCTTCCTCTACTCGTGCAACATAGTCGTGACGAACTCGGTTACAGAAAGAGCAAGTTTTTCACTCGAAACAATTAACATAGCTTCGCTTATCGCCAAGAAAAACCTCACTACAAAAACACGAGTTGCGGCAGGACTCCAGCGGCGGTGGAACGTGGGAAACAGCGACAGCCGGCGAAAAATGGACACAGGAAAACGGGCACCGAAAAAATGGACCCCTGTAGAACGAATTAACCATGATTTACCATTCCACAGTGCACGCATTTCCTTATTTACCTGTTAGCAGATAAGCCGAGGCGGCCAAGGCCTCTTCCTCTACTCGTGCAACATAGTCGTGACGAACTCGGTTACAGAAAGAGCAAGTTTTTCACTCGAAACAATTTACATATCTTCGCTTATCGCCAAGAAAAACCTCACTACAAAAACACGAATTGCGGCCGTCAACGCGAAGTCAGTGGTGGCACCACCAAAAAACCCCAGAATGTAACCATAACTGGCACACGGGCAACGGATGGTGTGCACTGAAGCTAACTACCGTTCGTGCGAAAGTCTGAACGTAACAAGTTATCGAAGCCGTTTATCAACGCGCTGTGTACGTCGGCGCTGCGCCCAGTTCGGCTAAATGCAACTTCGGCGTACTGAACTGTTTTTTTATTATATTTGTTTTCAAAATCTCTTACTAGTAAATTGTTTAATCGGCGGCAACAGTTTTTTAGTATACATTTTCATTAACATTAATGTGTTCCAGGTGTCCCGTGGGCTACAAGGGCCGCTCCTGCGAAGTGTCCGTCTGCGGAAAGTTCGGCACGGCCGTCGTCATCCCCAACGGCATCCGCTGCAGCTGCCTGCCCGGCTATTCGGGCGAACGTTGCGAGCAAAACAGCTGCCACCAGCTCTGCCTGAACGGCGGCACGTGCCGCTCGGGCACGAAGCAGACCGACTGCCAGTGCACCGAGTTTTACGGCGGCCGCCGGTGCCAGATGGACCTGTGCGCCGGCAGCGACCCGCCCGCCGGCTGTGCTAAGCGCTGCGCCTGTCAGAACGATGGCAGCTGCGTCACGGTGGGCGGCAAGCCGGTGTGCAAGTGCCGCGACACCTGGGGCGGCGCCAACTGCGACATCTACATGGGCAACGCCAATCCCTGCCAGAACGGCATGTGCCAGAACGGCGGAGTTTGCCAGATAGACAGTCCGGACAAGCAACCGCGCTGCGTCTGCCCGGACAAGTGGACGGGCACGCTGTGCGACCAGCCCGTCGCCTGCGAAGATTACTGCGAAAACGGCGGAACGTGCGCCGTCAGCGACAGCATAGCCTACTGCCAGTGCCCGCCCGGGTACGAGGGCATCAAGTGCGAACAAGCGAAGCAGGGTGGCGATGGGGCGGTGGCCCAAAAGGATTCCGGGCGGAGCGTGATGCTGCCGATCATATCGGCCGTGGTGGTGATCGTCGTCATCCTGGTGGCGTTCGTCGTCTTCGAGTATTTCTACCGCAAGAGACAGACGTTTTCGCACGAGCGGTTGCAAGAGAACGATTTCAACAATCCCATGTATCAGGAGCGAGAAGTGGAGCCGTTCACTTTGGATGCTGATAAGGTAGAGTAATAAAAATTGTTTTCACTTCCAGCTCGTTCCCGGCTTTCAGAAATTGCATGATACGAACATTGCGAACTCGTGCGGTCAACTCGTGCGGTTGACAGCATTTTGACACTTTTTATTTACAGTAATAATCAAAGAAATCAAAACGCAAGAATTTACAATTAATCTACTTACCCCTACTAATAATAATTGTTGCTACATCGTTCTGGAAGGGGCACGTTTTCTTGGTTCGGAAAAAAACGTACTGCATCTTTTCTTGGTTCAATTCCAGTTTTTGCCCGCGCCCATCAAACTTTTCTCGAGGTTTCATCCCAGAATTTCATGCTTGCCTCCACCTCGATGGAACATTCAAGTGTAATTTGATGGAGTAACATTCTTCTATTGGTTTTGATCAAAAATGTTAGCCTTGGATCGTCGAAAATTTTTTGGGCCCATGGGAAAATCCCGCGGGAAGTGACGTAACGGTATATAAGGCCTACCGACAATTCAATTTTTCTTTTTTTAATACAGAATGTTCAAAATTGATTGACCTTGCCGCCTTGTTGCGATCATGTATTTTAGGACCGTTTGCCGCTCATGCTATAAACGATTCCTATAGCCATTCTGGTGCTAGGACAATTCTTCGCGCGGACAATTCTTCGCAAGCATTGCGCCCGCGCATGATCGGGCTTATTGAGACTTTAAAAGACACTTCAAGACACAAGGAGGCTCAGCAGGACTTGAAATCCTACAATGTAGACACAAGAAAGGATTGGGCTCCGAATATCACAAGAAGACCTGGCAGAGCTCACTAGGGCCCCAACGATACTTGAAGACACAAGGGGGCTAGCGGGGCTCAAATCGCCACAATGTAGACACAAGACTAGATAGGGCTTCGAATAACACAAAAAGGCATGAGTGGCTCAATGGGGCTCCAAACGACATTAGAAGACACAAGGGTGCTCAGCAGGACCTAAACCACTACAGTGTAGACCAAGAGAGGGGATAGGGCTGTAAATACCACTTAGAGGCACAAGGGGGCCTATAGGACTCCGATCAACAAATGAAGACAAACAGGAGCTGACTGGAGCTCCGAAACAAAGACAGGTTAAAAAGGGACTAAACAGGGCTACAAATGACAAATAAAAACACAGGGAGGGCTAATAGGACTCTGAGAAGGCACAAGGGAGCTTTCTAAGATGCCAGAAATATCGAAAAGTCAGAAGGGGGTCACCGGGGCTACAAACAATGATCAAAGACACAAAGGCTCCAAACGATAATTGAAGATACAAGGGGGTTCAGCAGGGTTTGAAACGCTTCAATGTAGATACAAAGAAAGATAGGACTCTTGTAATTGCAAGAGCGGGCCTAGCGGGGCTCACTCGAGCTTTGGAAAATAACACAATGTACAAAGGGGCTCAAATCATTCATTCTATGGGGGAAAATTTCGCGTGAGAGATGTCGTCCAGACTTGATCCAAATATATGTCGAGAGCGCTGGATTTTCAGCAGAACTGACCTAAGGAAAACAATCTGACGGAAACGAAATCTTTCGAAAGGGTTACTGAAGTTTTCACCATTTTCTGGCGTCTTGAAGGTAGGTAGCTGAAAACTAAGGGGCCGAATTTAAAAGCTCAAAACAACTACAGGGAATTGAAATCGGCTTGACGCTTACCATGGCTGTTCGAAATATCAAAACAGAACCTACTATCATTTTATAAACAAAACAATTACTTCAAACTCATCAAACAATTAGCCTTTGATTACAAATGGAAATCAGACTTGCCTTAATATCTCCTTTCCTCGTAACTGATGCACTACAATTAATTACTGTGTTTTAAGCACTTTTCTTAATTTATTCTTCTTGAAAAATATCTGTTTTCTTCCCCCGCACATCTGCCGTTCTTGACTGCCACCACGCGAATCTCCTCACCCCCGTCGCTACTTTCGGACCGCTTCTTATTTCTTGTCCCATTCCCTCTCACGTCTCATCCCTGGGCCTACCAAACCAATGCGCCCGCATACGTTTCCTGACTCTCCATCACCCCGTGTGCAGGCGGCAAAAATCGATATTCTCGTATTCCTCAACCAAAACTAATTTGTCCCAGATTATAATTTCCCCTTTTTTTTATAATTTTAAGCCGCCCCTTACAATACTTATGTTTTTTCTTTGTTACAGTCCGGCAATTTTGCGAATCCTGTATACGAATCCGTGTATAACGGAACCGGAAGTGGTCGCGAAGAGAAGGCCGTCCTACTGCAGCACACGGCGGACGAAACTCCTCCGCCTGCGCCTGAAGAAATTTAGTGTGATGACATATCAAAACGTCGTTTGATTAACATTTTTTATATTGCTGTGAATTGTGCCATTTTTATTTAAAAAAAACTAGGCAGCTGTATATTACAGCTGCGAAAATGATACGTATTAATACGGGCCAGACTGCCCCGCCCCTCGCCAATTTCATGACAGTGTTTGCGCACCAACAACTTATTCACGCGGGCGCAGTCTCTACCCCTATTAGGTCTACAGGAGAAAATTAACAAAAAACGTCAATGTATTTTTGTTCGAATTATTATTATTGTTGATAGTCAGGTTAGCTACTACTACTAGTACTACTAAAAGTAAAAGATCTTGCCAAATTTAAAAAAACGCGGTCCGTCACGACGGACTCACCATAACGTCCTTTGTACATAAACAATAAACGTGACTGATAAAATATAAAATACGAATATATATTTTTTATGTGGAACTATCAGACGAAGAACAAAAAGATATTTTGCCAGCGCTTTATAATGTTAAAATAAAATGAGGGTTTGCCAAAAAAAAAAATGGTTGTGCAAGATGTTTTTATTATTAAGTTGTTGATTGGAGGCAGCTAGATGTGTTTTTTTTTTGAACAGATGTTGTGCTCAATACTCATAAGTACGGTAATGTTGTATATTTAAATCCTTTAATGAGAAGAAAATGCAAGTCCTAGATGTACGATGTAATTATAACTGTATTTTTTTTTTATTTGTGAGGTTTTATATAAATGCAATGATGTAAAAAGAGACGAAAATAAAAATTAATGTCAGATGAACGTTGGTATTTACCAAGAGTCCTTTGACCTCTAGTGGCTTTGTTCATTCATCCCAAGTATTAGAAACCAGGTCAAACAACAAACGCAAGTAGGTAAATCTTTGAAGCTTTATTTATCAACACTTCCCAATACAAAAGAAATAAAATAATAACATCACATATTCATAGACTTAAGTAGTAGCGAGTACACAAAGTACGTTAAAATCATTAAAAAAAAACACTGCGTAAAAAATCAGTTCTTTCACCAGTAAAATCTATATTGCTATCACTGATTATTATGCATACATACAAATGTACCAAGATCTCGCGAATTGATACAACACAACATTATAATTAACATTAACATTTAAACAGCAACGGCTTCCTCTTCACTCTTGGCAACTTTAACTTCCTTGGGCGCTTCCTCTTCCTTTTTCTGCTCCTTGTGGCTCAGATCGGCGATTCGTTCCGTTATCGCCGTCGAGTCCAGCCCTTTGATTTCCTTCTTTCCGGTGACGTAGTCTTCCAAGTCGACGTTTTCGAAAATCTGATTCTCGCCGAAACTGACGCGTTTCGTGTGGTTTTTACGGTGGTGGTTGTTATTATTGTTATTGTTGTTGAAAATCCTAGGTATCGGGACCGAATCGTCGGCGTTCGGGGCCTGGGGACCGATGGGGGGGAGTTCGCTGCGACTCGCCGGTTTCTGTATGACCAGGTAGTTGAGGGGCACGACTCCGGATTTGCCGTTGGCAACGGCAAAGGCCCAGCCGGAGTTTTTCAGGTTCATCTCTTCCTGGACGTAGGTCGGGGCCAGGGTGACTTCGTCGTTCAGCTGGACGCTCATTTCCGTCGGGCCCCTGGCCAAGAAATCGAAGACGGCTTTCGCCTTGATGCCGGGAGATTTCCAGTTTGCAGGGTCGCATTTGTCTGAAAAAAAAAGATCAATAAGTACTCGTTATTTATTCCATTTGTTTCTGGATCATAGCTAGCGACGTTTGGATCATGGCTCATGGCAAGTAGAATATTTACTACATTTGTGACGTCACGGTGCCTGGCAGCAGTCTATCAAAGAGATGGTTGCTACGCAAAGTGACGTCACTAACGTAGTAGCCTACTCATCATAATGGGGAGTTTGCGTCCACACGTACGTACGACGTAACGTAACTTTCAACGTGAAAATTGGCGAGTTTGTTACCTGCAATTCCTTAGTTACAGGGGAGTTTTCACGTTCTACGTTGCGTTACGTCGTACGTTCAATGAAATCGCAAACTCCCTTGTAACTATAGAATCACAGGTAACAATCTCGCCAATTTTCACGTTGAAAGTTACGTTACGTCGTACGTACGTTAGGGTGTCCCTTATATTGTCAAAATTTCGATTTTATTCCCAAGTCACTCCGAAGTTTTTTCATTCGTTTCCATTTCCAAAAAAGAGTTTTTATGCAAAATCTCAACTTCACCAGTTGATTTTTCACCCTGCCACAAGAGATTTCAAATCTTGTTTAAAATCAGGTAATGCGATCAACAATTGTTTTATAACAAGGTCATTATACTAAGTAATTGTTATAATTGTTGAATAATCAACGTAGATAGGGCGTTTACTGATATAAAAGAATGAGATAATGGAAAAAAATATTATCGTAAGACTTAAAAAAATATTACAAGTAAAGCATTAAACTTACAATGTGCTTTTTCATGGAGCTTCTTTAGTACAGTGAATTTCTCGACGAGAGACTACTAATAGGTTTTGAAAGTTCAAGGATATGTGCAGAATTGAATTCCCTATAACATAAACAGATCGCCATGGATTGCACTGCAGAGGTTTGAGTTATTCAAGAAGGAAAATAACATTTCGGCAGGATTCATACTCTATATTTTGAACGAGAACTGTTACCCCCTCCCCCTAAAAATAACTCAAAACTCTGCAATGTAATTCATGGCATGGATTTTGTTCATGTTATAGAGAATTTAATTCTGCCCAGATCCTCGAACTTTTGGAGATGAGTTACAATTTTTTTCGATAGTTTGAGCTATTTTCATTTGAAAGTGCATGCAGTGTTCTGGTCATTGGTGGACGCCGCGCCAGGCCAGCGCTGGTTCAAATCAATTTTTAATCTCGAAAAACAAAATTATTATACATTGAGCGGATGATTTTTGTATAACAGTAGCCTCTAACAGTGAAAAAAAAACAATTTGTCAAATTTGCCAAAATAAAGCAAATTTCTTCAAGTTAACCAGTTGAAACTTGTTTTCATCTGAATTTACACATCTGATTCGAGTTCAGGAGATTGAGTTTAGTCGGAAAATATATCAAACTTGTCGTGATCGGTTCTATATGGCTGGGAAAACAAAGAGAACCACCTAGCCGAGCTTAGCCCCTCCCCCACGACACCCCTTCAACAATGATCAACATTTTTTGTGCCAAAAAGGTATCAACAGGATATAATGGACCTAATTACGACATAATTGCATCAAATGGATTGACGGGTTACATCCCTTCCATTTTATGTTGCAATTTTTTAAACCTTGTGGTATTGCTTGAAGCCCACAAAGATATAGGGTGTGTACGCAGGCCAGAACTAATAGTAATTGTCTTTGACTTGTTAAAGTGACGTTAGAATACACAGCCCACTTTGTCTGTGACTTGTAAAAGTGACGTTTGAATGCATAGCCCACTAACATAAAACAAAAAGGTATGAAATGAAGACCAATACTCATTTATGAATACTCATGCTACCAAGCAACTTTTCAACGATATTCGAGACCTTGTGGCAGGGTGAAAACTCAACGTATCGAGTTCAAATTTTGCAGTGATGCTTTAAAATTCAGAAGAATCAAAATAAAAGAAGTTCACGTGGTCCATGAAAATGTTCACTTTTAAGGGACACCCTAACGTACGTGTGGACGCAAATTCCCCACTAGGTAGGCTAGGTAGGTAGAATTCTACTCGCCGTGATAGGGGCCCTATCACGGCGACAAATTGCCTAGGCCTCTGATAGGTTGCGGCTAGGCAACGTGACATCACAAAAGTAACATTCTACTCGTCGCCGTCGTGATCCCACTCCCGAATTGCCAGTTGTAATTCAACTGTTTTGAAACTGACACATTCTTTGTTACATCCTCTTCGAAATCGCATACATTCTGAAGCTAAACAAAATTCCTAGCAGAATTTGAAGAACGACTGTTTAATTTTTTTGCCACCATGACCAAAAGCCATTTTGAATTACACACTTGTGAATATGATCTAGGAAAACTGTAGGGGATCTTTACTTGGATGAACCAATTCATCTCCTCACCTCTCGGTGTGTTTATTAGGAAGCCTCAACCAGGAAATTAGTTACTTTTAAAATGTTATGTAACGAGCGTTTCAATGAATACGACGTCAAAGTAGGAGGGCTCATGAAAACTAGGTCTTGGAGCTTGGGAGGGGGACTAATTTACATTTTTTCACAGAAAAAAATGCGAAAAGTGAAATAGGTCAACAGCACTTTCCCGCAGAATTAACGCATCACCATTTCGCAAGCAAAATTTTAAAAGTTAATATTCTCTGAAGAACGCATCGAGCAATCTTGAAAATTCTGTTAGCATATGGGATGTCGTTTATCTTGTTACAAGTGGAGTGAGTTTCTTTAGTTTTCAGTCATTACTTTTAGATTCAATTCAATTCAAATGCTTTATTGTTTTTTTGAGAAATGAATTCTCATAACAGTCATTACTTTTCATGATACAGGGTGATTTGTGATGACTTGTATTTTCCACCAAGTCGGACGAGATGTACCTACAAGCTTTCTGTATAAATGGTTTTTACGTAATTATTTAGTCCAATGTGTCAGCTTTACACTTTCTTGAATTTTCCTCCAACATCATCTGTGTCACAAGTTATGATGCTTTTATAAAATAATGAGCATTTCATGTTTCAATGGTGTGACCGGACTTATATGATGGTGCTGAAGTGAAGCCTCGATTGACTGCTGAGGTTTTCCCGGAAGATTCAAATTTTCAAAATTTTCCATTTCCTGCAAATTATTTTCAATCTTTCTCTCTAATTCTAATTTCCCACCAAAAGGGACCTTTCGAAGCAAATTTTCCATAGGTTCCTGCATAAGTGCATACTAGTTTTCAAAGACATTGCAGGGAGAATACTAAGGTAACACACTGCTCTAAATGATGACGTGAAAACCATTTATACAGAGTGATCCAGTTACATCGTACAACTCACTAAACTTGGCGAAAAAAAAACACGTCATCACATATCACCCTGTATCATGAAAATAAGTAATGATTGAAAACTAAAGAAATTCACTCCACTTGTAACCAAAAAAACGATATTCCAAATGCTGAAAGAATTTACAAGATTACTCGATCTTTTCAAAAAATACCAGCGGTTGAAATTCCTCTTTCGACATGGTGATGAGTCAATTTTGCGGCGAAGTGTATAATACATCCAGCGTAACCGTGATACGAATCACCTGGACAATCTTCTAGTATAATAAATTGATAATGTTTTCTGTGCGGATTATCTAGGTTTATTAGATGTTTCTTGTTCTCATTTTTCCGTTGCCTTTCCGAGTTGATTTTTGTTTTTCATTTTTTTTTCAATTTGGTTCATACGCTCAATCAATATAAGTACAAAATGACTACCTATTAGTGACGTCATCAAGCATTACTTTTTATTTGATAATCAATCAATCAATCAATCCTAATATGATCCTATCGAACTTTTCAAATGGTTGTTGCGTTTCCTGCAAAACGGATGTTCTAGTTCATACGTACGGCTCACGAAGTTCTCAGTACGTATAAGAAATTATTTATTTCAATTCAAAATGAAATCTTGATTCAAAAATAAAAAATACACAGTAAATTATCAAAAATATGAATTATCGCTACTTAACGCAAATAAACTTAATTACCAAAAACATTATTCGGCATATAAAAACTGTTGAATTACCTTGGTTAATTACCAAAATGATGAATGACGGTAATTTTAGAAAACGACAAGAATCAGAATATTACGTTCCCTTGTTCTCGAGATAATTACCTACTAGCGCCTTAAATGAATCACCCTGTACAAAAATTAACGAAATGGTGTATAATGAGACCTACGATACAACTATTGGTTATTGATGATCAATTTGAGCCACCCCTGGATCCTTCCAGGCGATCACAGGGGGTAGCAGCCCTGGGGGTGTGAAAGTTCAAGTTCATGGGAAATTATGCATTTCTGCCAAATGGAACCGAAATGTATGGCCAATTACAGACGCAGAATCAAAAAATTCAAATTCCACAAAAAATTACATATTTTTCAAAAAACAAACTAGCGTGACAAGTCAAAATACATGATACAGTATGTTATGTTCACTTGTACCGTGATTCTAGTCGGCTGTGAGATTTTGTTTTCAAGTTTCCAAATCTGAAATATAGAAAATTCACAAAACTTTGCGGTTGGCTATTCTGGCTTCATTTGGCACAATAATTCGCGAAGAGACACGAAGTCGTTTGGACCACTTTTGGAACACATTTTTTACGTATTTTCTCTGCAGACAGACGGAACATTTTTGCGGGACGTGATGTCTGGCGCTTTTTTTTATTTTATTGGAAAATGTAGTAGTTTTTGGACCTATTTTCAATTTTCGCCAATGAACAAATAAATCAAAGCAGCTTTGACATTTGACAGGTGTCAAAAATATTTCTAACCTCTCGAAGCCGGTTCAACTCGGGAGGTACGAAGTTTCCGGGGAAAAAAACAAAGCCAAGGCACCTGATAAAGGTAAAATCAATGATGATAATGTGTGACCCACGAGTTAAAAGTCAATGATGAGTTGAAAAACTTTACGGGATTCAAACTGAAAAAATACTAGTCCTTCGTCCAAAGAAAGGGGTCCCATGGAATCATCAATCCTTTCCCCTCTTCTAGTCGAAAAGACACGCCGAATCATAGAGAACTACTGGCAAGACAAGGAACATCCCAGCAGGCCTGCTCTAGCAGCAGGATTCACGTGTAAAAAGTTTATTAAACCGAATTTCAAAAAACCCAGCCGCTCAAAGTTGCGTATTGGACCAAAATTCATGTGAGTACCTTCAGTTTTCAATTTGCTTTCGTTTTGAACCTTGGCGCAATGAGTTTTTGTCGGCCTTGAATGGCCGCCGTCAAGATGACTTAAATTGAACGCGGCCCCGTAGGGTTCTGGTGTCTAAATGACGGTAATACAGCTCTGCGCCCCTCTAGTCGCATTTCCACGTATGACAAGGTCAGTTTTCCAAGATTTTAATATCAATTTGATAAGAAATATAACTTCACTTCTAGAGAAGTCAGTTTCACACCAGGTAAAAAGGCAGCAAGCCTACAATGCTAAAGTAGAAAATTTGCCCAGTCAACTTAGTCACAGTACATTACGAGTGAACCTACTATACATGTCGACTTTCTGATAGGGTTTATCTACGGCTGATACGGCTATTTTCCACTTCTCATCCATTAGTTGAAAAAATGAAAAGTATGGTGATCGCGAAAAAAAAAAACATTTTATTCGTTTTTTAGACTCCACGTACCTATGCTAAAACGTGGAGATCTGTAAAAAAAAATCCCGTGTCGGTCGGTCTGTTGGTGTTTTGGACCCCCCCCCCCCTCCCCCATCTATTTCTAAACCGTTTGACCGATTTCGACCAAATTTGGTATGCACGTATGGTTTATGGTGGAAAAGAGAAAATGTCATTTTCAACGTGGTCTGTCAACGGGAAATGTCAATGTCAAAGAGTGACAGGAAATTTTAACGTAACGATTTTGATTTTTGATATCTCATTTTGAAGTTCTCGGAAAACTCTATTCAAAACATGTAAAAGTTATGACATATCTATCATCTGTCGAAAGTTATAGGCTGTCAAAATAAAAACTTTGAGGTTAAATAGCTCGAGAAGTACCGAACTGATTTCAACCAAATTTGGCTTGCAGCAAGAGTACCCGCCAGGGACTCGATGGAAAATGTGCAGCTCCGACTGAAATCGGGTGTGCAACTTTAATGAAGAAAAAACAATTTTCTTCGGAAAACAGGTAAAAATGTACTTGTCCCACGTTTTTTCCGAGGTTACTGGATCGATTGCAATACAATTTTCTGGACATGCGTCTGGTAAGTGTGTACAATAGTATTAAAGTATTGAAGTTTTGACAGTTGAAAATGAAGTTGTTATAATTGACCACAACACGATTTCCTGGGGTGTCTTCCACATCAGGAAGACCATTAGTCAAGATGGAGGGACCTACAACATCTTTAGAGGCTGAGTTGTTCTCAGACAGCTCTCTAGACAAGGTGGAGGAACGCCTTGTTACTTGGATTTAAAACACGGTCGGTTCCTTCGATTAATGAAATTTTCTGGCTAAATATAATTCGTGCATTGAAAATTATCTAGAATTCTCTTCTTATATTACTACTGGTAATTTTAATTATCTTCAAAGACGTTGCAGGAAGGATGGCTACGATGAGAAGTCCCGCGGCAGACATGACGACGATTTTTAAATTGGCTGAGGGTAAAGTTAATTTTTTAGCGCATTTTCGTAAGAAAATGACGCTTATATGGCTGGTTTTGTCCGTCTGTCCGTGTAGAAATTAAGAAGTTGTACTCCTCCTCGGGAAATGAAGCTAGAGCCTTCCGAACTTTTTCCGAAGGATAGCTGATGTCCCCAAGGGTGGCCAATGGACATTATTATTTTGAAGAAAAACTTCTTATTGATCGCTTAGATCACAACATAGACAATAAAAAGCAGTACCACAGATGAGAGTGAATTTAGTTGATGCGAGGATGATGTGTAACGCTCTTGGTTGTGACGTTTTAAGGTGCGTTCAGTCAGCTTATTTAGTCGCAATTTTAATTTTAGCCGTAAGCGCTGCATCGCTTATTGGCTGTTCCGAGGAGGCTGGTTCATAAGAGCCAATGGGCGTCGCTGCGCTTGCGACTAAAATTAAAACTTGCGGCTAAATAAGCTGACTGAACGCACCTATACTGGTCTTGGGTTGACCAGTGCCGTCCCAGGGAATGGAAGACGGGAATGTGTTGTAAGGCTTGCTTTTACTGTTCTGTTAGTTTGTCTAATATGATTGGGCCACGAGGAAAGCCCAAATTCCCATATAAAATAGAAGTCGTCATCCAGTTTTCATTTCAAGTGCTAGAGGTACTTAGGCTTCATATGATTTTAACCCTGTAGGTCCAATGTGCGTTGATAAGGTTGTTAAAAATTGCTTTGTCTTACATGTAAGACCGGGGGCTTAAGGCTGGTATGAGCTTGGCAATTTTCGAAAAAATACCCAAAAATGTACGTCATAAAGTACATGGATGAAACCAACTGGATTTTGTGCGGGAACATCCCCTTAATCGAAAATCTGGTCGTGAGAAATTTTTTTGGGGGTTTCGGTCCATAAAACAAGTTTGAAATTTTCGAAAAAGGACCGAAATTAATCAATTTTTTCACAGGCGTTTTGTTGACTAATCCACTAAGTGTGATATATATTTGTAATCAGAATGAAAGACCGAATCGATTCCTATGTTAAAATACAGGGTGTACGATTTGGGAAATTTTTTTCGATGTTGCACCCTGTAAGCGATGTACTATTGAAAATTTTTGTGGACAGATTCGAAATCTACGTAAAAAAACAATGGTAGAATCGTTTTTCATTCCTGAAATTTTGTCAAAGAAGGAGTCTCCAGGAGGGAGTAATGTTTGGGCTTTTTCGAACATTTCAAACTTGTTTTACGGACCGAGAGCCCCCAAAAATTTTGTCTTATGACCAGATTTTTGGTTAGGGGGATGTTCCCACACAAAAGCTTGCTGGTTTCATTCATGTACCTTATGACGTAAATTTTGGCCATTTTTCGAAAATTGACAAGCCTATACCAGCCTAAAGCCCCCGGTCTTACATGTAAGCAGAGACATTTTCAACAACCTTATCAACGCACATTAGACCTACAGGGTTAAAATCATGTACCTTATGACGTAAGTTTTGGGGCACCAGCTCCCTTTCCATTTCATCTAAATCAAGTTTTCTATCGAAGCATTGTGAATAAAAATAACTGCTTGTTGCAAGCTATCAAAATAATCCTGCCACGAAATTGCAAACACTCCAGATTATCAAAGATGACACTCATAATTTTGGTGTGTTACAAACAATAATATTAAACAGCCAAAAATTTCGAAACACCAACAAAATCCTTGATCTTTTCACCTCTTTCGCTATCTCCCGATCGTTGTTGTTCAACTGCCGAGAGAAGACTCACCTTCGTATTTAGGCAAAAACTTGCTGATGATGTACGGCGCCGAAACCAGCACCCCCAGGAACGCCAGCGTGGGCCAGTTGGAACCGCCGGGCGCTGCCCCCGCCGCGCCCGCCGCCGTCGCTCCCGCTTCGCTGACCGCCTGGTTCCACGCCTGACTCTTGGCGCCGGCCTTCACCGGATACCCCAGCAGCTCCATCAGCTTCCTGTACAGCCAGTTGAACAGCCGGAAAACGTTGATCGAATACCAGATGTGGCCGAACATCGACCGCAGCTTGCCGAAGTTGTCGGCGACGCTCAGGACGGCGCGAAACGACGACGTCATGGCGAAGAACGTGTTGTCCAGCATCATCGAGATGCTGTTCACGGCCCGCACGATGCTCTCGACGTTGGCAAAAGTGTTGCGCGAGCTCTGCTCCGCGTACTGTATGAAACGGCGTTCGGCGTCGTCCTGTGCGTAGCCCCCGGCTGCGCCCATGTAGCCCCCGCCGTATCCCCCGTAACCGCCGCCGTACATGCCGCCGTACGTCGAGCCGTAGCCGCCGCCGTACGCCGACCCGTACGAGCTGTACATGGAGCTCCTGTAAGGCATGCCGTAGGAGCTCAGGCCGCCGAGTCCTCCGTATCCCATGCTGCCGTAGCCTTGAAGGAACAAAACAAAACGGCATTAGTAATAATAATCCTCAAACTGATGTTTTCAACATTTTGATGATGATGTGATGCGAACATGATGAATCCTTATCAAGATTTATTATTTAACATAAAAAACCAGGTACGGGTACACGTAAACAAGTTCGAAAGCACTTTAGATTGCATATGGAAGAACAGAACTAGGAGCTTCTGTAGGCCGTTTATTATTAGCATTGTTATTGCGTAGATCCATGCAATATTTACTGGCCGCTTATCGATCCGGGGCTATCTTTGTGACAATGATGATTATTTATTTGATATACTGTGGCACATTTCCTTATTTGAGTGTTTATTCCTTATTCATTCAGGACTGAGTTCAACACTACAATACTTTGCCGGCGAGTAGGCACTCAAAAGACGCAGATAGGTTTCTGTGCGATGCGTAGTTTTAGCGACAGGGAGGGATACATTGATTGAAAAATTGCATGAAAAACCTATAGCAGATTGTTCATATATCCTGAAAAACAAACTGGTGTCTAGAAGCATGAACAAGCGAATATGCCTCATGGGCATGAGGCTCAGTAGCGCACTTCCTTTTTGGAGGATTAGTAAACGCAAGCTGTTAATTAGGGTTCTGCACTTATTTGGGCAGAAAATTTCAATATGGCGGCAAATACTTTCAGAGAAATTCAAAATGGCGGATCAAAGATGGCGGCCAAGTGACAAAAATCATTGGTCAACTTTATATGGTGGACACGTACGCATTCGATTGGCGTTTGCACCACATCGATATCTCTTTTCGTGAAGACATAATTCTCCTAGTTCTATCACTTTAAAACATGTGCAATATGGAAAATACAAGATGGCGACAGAGCATCAATTGTCGAAAATTGGATGTATCTTGATGTGGTTTACATTGCCTGTGAATTTCATTCGAATCGGATCACTTTTGGAGAAATTCAAAATGGTGGATCAAAGATGGCCGCAAAGTAACAAAAAACCGAAAGTCAACTTGACATCGATATCTTTTTCCTGAGGAGTTATCCCGGGTACGGACAGGCGGACGGGCCGACGGACAAAGCGAGGACAAAAGCGCCTTCCCGTTTGGAGAAGTGCGCTAAAAAAAAATGTGACCGCAACTCCCACGTCGCCCCCGTCAAAAAATCGAGAAACCAAGAAGCTGAACACAAGGGGACATGTCAATACCATGACCGGCCTGTTACTTGCCGTTTTTTTGCATCACAGGAAAAACTCCAACGCCGCCTTCACACGCCGACTTCGACAACAAAAATCGAGAAGCCGAGAAGTGGAACCAGGCGGACCGAAGTCAAACTAGACAAGGGTAAGTTTCAAGTTTCATGACAATCGTTCCACTAATAAGAAATTTCAATATGGCAGCCAAGATGGCGGCCGAATTATGAAAGCCAACCTGCCTATTTGGTCCTTGAGGACCTAAGCTATCCACCGGATAAAGTTCAATCTTCAAGGGCTGTAGCTTTATTTCCCGAGGAGAAGTTCAACTTCATCGAAGTGCACAGGAGATCTCTGTTTTTTGAGAATAATGATAACGATGTATGGATAACAAAAATAGTGCCCATTGGCCACCCTTGGGGACATCAGCTATTAATCGGAAAAAAGTTCCAAGACTTGTTTCAATTCTCGAGAAGGAGTACAGCGTCTTAATTTCTGCACGGACTCGGACAGACAGACAGACAGACAGACAGACAGACAAACCGGCCACATAAGCGTCATTCTGTTACTTATATAAAAAAATGTTCTCCGACTGATTTCGACCTCCTGAACACTAATATCGGGTTCACTTTTGAATTGGAACATTTCTTTTTTATCGAAAAACCGAAAAAATGGTAGCCTTGTCACATGATTTTTAGTGATACCTACCTACTTTTTTTTTGTTATTGAGCGAACATCTTTCGTAATTTGAGTGCCATTATCCTTCAGGTACCTAGTATTGACTATTTCAAAATGTTCAATTACTATTTCGGCACGTCTGATTTTAAATTTGTAGGGTCGTGTAATATGCGCCGAGCCGTGGCTTTGCGGTCGTTTTCAAAAATTGATAACAATGTAGGGCGAAGCCGCCCTACACCAAAATGTTATTTTTGTAATTGTTCATGATTATTTCGGCAAAATTTTTCTTGATTCGCGTACCAAGGCCATGAGCTACCCATTCGAGTTGAAATATTTTCTGTATTGAATTTCGTTTTGTTCGGAGGAAAGGATTTCAAGCACCAGCAAGCAACGAATAAATCATTTGCGGCCGAGCCGTAGTTTCGGAGTCATTTTCAAAAATTAATAACTACTAATCGGCACCTCGCACCGATGTGAAATTTTCATTAAAATAAAGTTCAAATCATCCTCTAAATATAACTCCGCATATGTATTATGGTAAAATGATAAGATCGGGTACTTCCTCGCATGTGATAACTTTCGAGATCAGGCCGGCTTCTGAAATGCAGCATTCAACGGCGATGCCGCGTCACACTGAATTGTTATTATTGTCATTGTTTATTATTATTTCGTCAAGATTTTTCTTGGTTCGGGATACAAGGTCATGAGCTACCCAATGGAGTGAAAATTTTTCGCAAAAACCTTTTCGTCTAGGACTAGATGCTGTGACGGACGGACGGACGGACGGACGGACGGACAAAGCGTGGACAAAAGCGCCTTCCCGTTTGGAGAAGTGCGCTAAAAACGTCATGTTCCTTGCCACGGTTCGGCAAAATGTGAAATAGCGAAAAAAATTGTCCACCAAATCTAACACCGTAGCTTGATTCTTTATTATTTTCTGATCCAGAAAAACCCAATTTCTAAATAATTCATCGGTGAGTTTGTCCTGTGAACAATTTTATTGATTTTTTTATTTTAGTGAGTTTTTCTCATGTTCATTCTTTGAGGCCCATGTGCAACTTGACGTTTTAATATAGTGGTTGGTGCCAAATTGTTCCTTAGACCATGATGAGCAAGAATCGCGATGGTGGACATCTAAAACCCACGACTGCGCAGCCGGAGGGGGGAGAGGGCAGAGAACGTGCTGAAGAAGAGATCACTTTTTTTTTAACTCATGAGCCGAAAAAGGTGAAATTATCAAATATGGCATACATGCTCACTATTTTACGCCAATGAAGGTACAGCAAACCGTTTTCGAAAATATCGAACCTTTTCAGAAAAATCTCGATAAACTTATTTTTCTTCTGAGAATGTTATCATTAAAATCCAAATTATTGACGAATTTGAAAGATAAAAAGGTACAACTCACCCAAGTTGGGTTAGTGCTCGGGTTAGTGGCTGCTTTGGCGAGAAAAATGGTCATTTTGGTGTCTCACGTGGTTCTGCACAAGACCAGTGTCACATGATGGCTCATTATGAACCGGCAACGGACGGCTTTTATCATCAAATGTATTAGTTTTTGAAGTCACCTACCAAAACTGTTGAATACGAGTTAAAAGGTTATTTGTTGGGAGTTATTTGAACCAAAGAGTGCTCATTTTCCACAAAAAAATCTATCAAAAACGAATTCCTGATAGACATAACAAAGCTCTTCGGGGAGACCAATGGCCAAGAATGACCGAAAAAGTCACGTAGGTAGGTGAATAATGGGGTCTTATTTTCTGAAATAGAAGACCAAGGGATTTTCAACAATATGCATATATTTCCAACACCTCTAGCTGCCAAAAATATTATTGTGTAGTTTTTTTGTATGTTTTTAACAGTGAAATTTTCAAAAAATAAAGTTCAATTGAGATCTTTCTGGAACGGTTCAGTATTTTCAAAAATGGTTTACTGCGTTATAGTCCATCCGCTAGGTACTATCAAATACATTATTCAGCTACGATGTTCCCAAAAAAAAAATTTGAACACAATTTTTTCATATGAAAAGAATACTAGGATATTCAGCTAAAAAAATTAAAGCAAATCCTCCTCTTCTATATTCAACATTAAACCCAGAAACCAGCTCTGATTCTAATTTTTTTGGGAACATCGTAGCTGAACAATATATTCGATACATAGTGAAAGTTTCAGAGTTCAAAGTTGACCAGGGACTTGAGAAATGAGGAGGGACGGCATTATGTCAAAATTTCCAGTTGCTCCGCCACTGGACAATTTATCCAGAAAATGAAATTCCCTCTTCTAGATACTTGTTACAGAGGGGCCTAGCCAAATTTTCAGCAAAATCGGTTGGAAATTGTACCTTCACGAAAATCACCTTTTTTGAAGCTTGAAGGGCTGTATCTTCATTGTGGATGACTTTTGAGGGACATTTTTCATGACATCCTGAATTTTTTGCAATTCTGTGTCGATCCTCCGAGTTACAGCACTGAAATTCGATTAACTGGGGGCTGGCCCCCATGGGGGTGCACAGGGTGACCGCACCACTTTTGAGCGTTGCCACCAAAAAAATATGATTCTGTAGACCTTAACTGATTGGAATTCCAAAAAAAACCTTTTCGACCTCTAAAAAAATACAGAATAGTACCTAGCGGATGGACTATTATCAATGGCGTAAAATAGCGAGCTCGTATGCGATATTTCATAATTCCAACTCTTTTGGTTCATGAGTTAACTTTTTTTATCTCTTCTTCAGCACGTTTCCTGCCCCCTCCCCTCCTTCGGCTGCCCAGTCGCGGATCTTAAATGTCCACCATCGTGATACTTGTTTGTCATGGTCCAAGGAACAATTTGGCACCAATCACTATACTTTAACTAAACGTTGCAGATGGGCCTCAAAAAATAAACATAAGAAAACCTACTGGGATAAATGAAATTTGGAATTAATTGCCCACAGGACAAATTCACCGATGAATTATTTTGAAATTGGGTTTTTCTGGATCGGAAAATAATAAAGAATCAAGCTACGGTGTTAGATTTGGTGGACAATTTTTTTCGCTATTTCACATTTTGCCGAACCGTGTTGCCCTTTCAACATCATAGGAAAGAGTTACCGCTGCCTCTCCAAGGTGCCGAGTCGGTGAAAAAATCGGGTACCGTAGAAGTTATAGAAACGGTACAAAAAGCTTCGTGTTCTTTGCCCTATGGAATTGCCGCCGCCGCTCCCGTATGTGGCCCCCGATGAAGAAATCCAGAAGCGGGCAAATACAGAGATGTAAGAGTAACAGACACATACAGGGTGTTTGCAAACTTGGGGTAGAAAATTGTGCCGCAATTAGAGAAACGCTCCAAAAGATTCAAAAAAATGTTGAAAAAAAATTATTACTTCTATTTCCGGAAATATGGAGAGGATGGAGGTACCTCAAAAGGTGGTACTTCGACCCCAGTATTTTAGTTATTTTGGAAGATTTCAGTAAACTCTTTTTATCAGACCAAAAAGCAAATTTTTTCAACCTCTGAATGTGTTTTGTAATTTCATTTAGTGTACAGGGTGAGTCATAGATCCTAAAAAATCATTATTCCTCGAAAATGACCGTGAAAGGTTCTAAAGGTCATAAAACTGATGCAGAGCAGCAAATAACACAAAGAGTTATTATATCAAATTTTCTGCATGCATTTTTGAAGAAAACTAGTTATCTGCATTTACACCCACCTGTATAGTAAATAAAATTACAAAACACATTCAAAGGTTCAAAAACATTGCTTTTTGGTCTGTTCAGAAGAATTTATTGAAATCTTTCAAAATAACGAAAATAAAGGGGGTCGAAGGACCACCTTTTGACCCTCAACATTTAAAAAAAAAGGACCCTAATTTTTTTTCTACATTTTTTTGGTACTTTTGAAGCATTTTCTCAACTGCGGTTCAATTTTCTACCCCAAGTTTGCAAACATCCTGTATACAGTCGGATTCCGATAGAAGCGAACAAGCTCCGGATGATAATTTTCCCAGCAGATAAGTAGCCACATACAGGGTGATTCAAAAGTGTCGGCCCATCTTGAAAGCGCGTAATATGGAGGTGTCGTAGAGTACTGGAAACTTGTTAAAAAAATTCTGTCTTCTAATTTTGAAGTTATGGAGGGACAAAAGCTGGTCCTTCGATCGCCTCTATTTTCGTTGTTTCAAAATATTTTTGTAAACTGTTTACGGAAAAACAATGAGTACAAAAAACCAACCTCTGGATATGTAATGAATTTCTCTTTTGTACAGGGTGAGTCATGAATCCTGGAATTTTTTTTTTTCTGAAAG
This sequence comes from Anaspis maculata, assembly GCA_949128115.1. Classification (NCBI taxonomy): domain Eukaryota; kingdom Metazoa; phylum Arthropoda; class Insecta; order Coleoptera; family Scraptiidae; genus Anaspis; species Anaspis maculata. The sequence goes on from OX421961.1 coordinate 125,959,760, forward strand.
TGTCTGCAAACAGTCACAGTGGTCCCATAACCTATGTAGAGCACAATCAAACTATAAAACTTGATTCATTTTAAAAGGATTCTTTTGCTTCTGGTTTTTTAGACAATCTCATTTTTTTCAGTTTATGGTTCACCCTGTATAGCAAACAGAAATTCAATACAGATTCAGAGGTTGATTTTTTGTACACAACATTTTTCCATGAACAGTGTACTAAAATCTTTTGAAACAACGAAAATAGAAGCAATCGAAGGACCAACTTTTGTCCCTCCATAACTTCAAAATTAAAAGAATTAGAAAATGTCTAACAACTTTCCAGCACTCTACTACTACACCTTCATATTACGCCTCTTCAAGGTGGTCTGACACTTTTGAATCACTCTGTATGTTGATTGTAGCACGCACAGAACACGCATTATTACTCTAAATCCAACAGATGAATAAACCAAACAACTAAAAATATGTCACTGTATATAGGCTGTTTCAAAAGTAAGTACCTAGCGATACGGGTGATTCAAAAGTGTCGGACCATCTTGAAGGTGCGTAATATGGAGATGTAGTAGAGTGCTGTGAAGTTGTTGGAAAAATTCTATGTCTTCTAATTTTTAAGTTATGAAGGAACAAAAGTTGGTCCTTCGATCGCTTCTATTTTCGTTCTTTCAGAGGATTTTGGGAAACTGTTTATGGTAAACATGTACTCAGTTACGAGTACAAAAAATCAACCTCTGAATCTGTAATGAATTTCTGTTTTGTATACAGAGTGAGTCATCAATCCTGAAAATTATTCATTTCTTAAAGTGCCTGCAAACGGTCACAGTGGTCCCACAACCTATGTAGAGCACAATAAAACACAATTCATTTGAAATAGAATTCTTTTGCTTCTGTTTTTTTAGGAAAACTAAATGTTTCCAGTTCATGACTTACCCTGTATAGAAAGCAGAAATTCAATACAGATTCAAAGGTTGATTTTTTACTCATCATTTTTCCATAAACAGTTCACTAAAATCTTTTGAAACAACGAAAATAGAAGAAATCGAAGGACCCACTTTTGTCCCTCCATAACTTCGAAATTACAAGTTTCCAGCACTCTACTACACCTCCATATTACGCACCTTCAAGGTGGTCCGACACTTTATATGTATATCGGATTCAGCTTTCAAAAATATGAAGTTTGCGATAAGAATGACTTGCAAGAGGTGCCCCCTAAGAAACTTACGGCCCCTCAAAGTTTTAGAATCGTTTTTTCCATCGTAACTTTTGACCCGTCCAACCGATTTCTATCAAATTTCAACCAAAGTTTACTGAAATAAGTCTCTATCGAACAATAGCAACGCGCTCTAATAAAAAATTTCAGGCGCAAGATAATAGAGGGTACTCCCCCTTTCAACCCCTATTTTTTCCCCCTACTTATTTTTGAAAATGGTCCCAATTTTCGAAATCCAAGTTGAATTTAGGTAAAAAAGTTACTCCTGAAAATTTCTGATTAGAGGCTTCATTGTCGAGATATTCTGGTTTGAAACTTTGAAAATTATCTCGAAAACACCACTGTCAAAAGCCTACTAATTTAAATTCAAGAAAACTCATGATTCCTCAACTGATATAGGATTTCCAGGTGTTTCAAGTTGATGAATAACCATTTTTACTAACAAACAAGAAGTTTCCTTGGATTTGAATTTTTAGACCTTTGAGAGTGATGTTTTCGAGATGTTTTTCAAAATAACAAACTCAAATATCTTGAAAATGAAGCTCCTAATCAAAAATTTGCAAAGTCACTTTTTTACCTCGTTTTTTACCAATATTGAACGTAGAATTCAAAAATTGCGTCCAGTTTCAAAAAAAGTAGGGAAAAAAAATTAGGGGAGAAAAGGCGAAAGTACCCTCTTAATATCTTTGCGCCTAAAAATGTTTGATAAAACGCTTCATTATTGTTCGATAGAGGCTTGTTTCAGTAAACTTTGGGTGAAATTTGATTGAAATTGGTCGAATGGTTCAAAAGTTACGGTAAAAGAAGGATTCTTTCACCAAAACTTTCTGTACGGGGGCGCCTCAAAAATTTGTATTTTTTTTCACACTGTACAATGTTGACTGTTATGTCATCTAAAAGATCATTGAAGGTTCAATGAAAAGTGCGAAAACTTTGCAAAAAATTTCAGCACTTTTCATTCCATGATAAAAAAAAACTTGGAAAAACACGTTTTCACGTATAAAATGAGAATCTATGGGAATTTTTTTAAACTGCAAACAGCATTCAATAGAACTCATCGAAACGGTCAGTATGATGTATAACTCAATATGCAATGGCTATTTTATAATTTTGAGATCTTCCGAAATCAAAATTGAATGGGTAAAATTGAACTGTTTCGGAATTTTGAAATGACCATTCCATATTGAGTTTCAAACCGTACTCACCGTTTTGATAAGCTTTATTGGATGCCGTTTGCTTTGAAAAAAATACCCATATATTCTCATTTTATACGTGAAAACGTGTTTTTCCAGGTTTTTTGTTTTTATCATAAAATGAAAACGGCTGAGATTTTTACAAAACTTTTTGCAGTTTTCCCCTGAGCTTTCAAAGTTCTTTTAAATGACATAACACTCAACATTGTACAGCGTAATTTGTAATACAATACATTTTTGAGGCGCCCCCGTACAGAAAGTTTTAATGAAAAAACTCTGGTAGCATATGATCATAATCATAATCATAATCATAATCATAATCTTTATTAACCTTTTCTTGATACTATATGTACATAGGCCTATGAAATCGGACTTTCAAGATATGATTAATTCAATAGTTTTTCCCGCGACTCGATATCGCAAACGGTTCTCGAGAAAAATGGGGGTGAGGATGTTTTATGAACCATCCTGTATAGCCAGGTACTTACTTTTGAAACACCCTGTATTTCTCTCGAGATTTCCCTTGTTCTTCATATTTCTAGTTTTAGTGTGCACAAAACAAAATCTTGGCCAAATAGGGGCTGATTACACTTCCGGCAATAGGACGATTACATTGTAGGGGGCGCTTTGCATGAGTTGGGATTTACCATAGTATGTTCACTTGTACCGTGATTCTCGAGGTGATTCTAGTCGCAGTCGGCTGTGAGATTTTGTTTTGAAGTTTCCAAATCTGAAATATAGAAAATCCCCAAAACTTTGCGGTTGGCTACTCTGGCTTCATTTGGCACAATAATTCACGAAGAGACACGAAGACGTTCGGACCACTTTTGGGACACATTTTGTACGCATTTTCTCTGCCGATAGACGGAACATTTTTGCTGGACATGATGTCTGGCGCTTTTTTCTATTTTATTGGAAAATGTAGTAATTGTTGACCTGTTTTTAATTTTCGCCAATGAACAAGTAAATCAAAGCAGCTTTGACATTTGACAGGTGTCAAAAATATTTCTAACCTCTCAAAGCCGGTTCAACTTCATGTGATTCAAACTGAAAAAATACTAGTCCTTCGTCCAAAAAAAAGGGTCCCATGGAATCATCAATCCTTTCTCCTCTTCCAATCGAAGAGACACGCCGAATCATGAGGAACTATTGGCAAGGCAAGGAACATCCCAGCAGGCCTGCTGTTGCAGCAGGATTTACGTGTAAAAAGTTTATTAAACCGAATTTACAAAAACCCAGCCGCTCAAAGTTGCGTATTGGACCAAAATTCATGTGAGTACCTTCAGATTTCAATTCGCTTTCGTTTTGAACCTTGACAGAACGAGTTTTTGTCGGCCTTGAATGGCCGCCGTCAAGATGACTTAGATTGAAGGCGGCCCTGTGCGGTTTCGGCGTCTAAATGAAGGTAATACAGCTCTGCGCCCCTTTAGTTGCATTTCCACGTATGACAAGGTCAGTTTTCCAAGATTTTAATATCAATTTGATAAGAAATATAACTTCACTTCTAGAGAAGTCAGTTTCACACCAGGTGAAAAGGCAGCAAGCCTACAATGCTAAAGTAGAAAATTTGCCCAGCCAACTAGAGTCATAGTACAAGTGAATCTACTATATCCTCAACTATATCAATAGTGTCAATGAGTTGTCAATGTCAAGTCCAATCTAACGGAGAAGAGGGTGGTGTGCTCGAGAGTAAACTAATTTCATATAATCTGTAATCGCCTTATGAGTTATGATTACAGTTACAGATGATTAGTTCTGCATAATTTTATTCGAGACCCTGCAGAAACTTTATTTAGTTCTTCCTATATTCCGGTAAACCGGGATCCGATAGCTGAAGCCCAAAATCCATAGCCGAAATCGCCCAAATGTCAAAGCCATCTAGTTCTGGAAACCGATGAAAATTCCAACTATGACACTTATGTGTATGTTGATGACCACTTCATATAAATTCTTTATTTTCAGATAAAGCATGGTGTTTACATCGAAGGCATCATAACAAAGAGGCTCGCAACGAGTCGTATAAGTCGAAACATGAATTTTACAGATGTCCACAGCACAAAAAGTTGAAAATTATTGAACTTGTTCTTCAAAATTTTAACTTTCACTCTTAGGTAGCCTTATCATAGATTATACAGGGTGGTCCAACGAAAGCACAACAGAGATTTTCGGGCATTTCAACTCATTTTTCTTTAAAAAGCTCGGACAGGTCGATTTTTGTATATTTTTTTTATACTGAAACATACATTGGCGAATTTCTATCTTCAGCTTCCTTACCCCCACCCAACCTAACTTCGAGTTTCAAATGACACCAGCCACCTTGCGATACATCAAATTAAAGAGAATTAATTTCTCTTTCTGAAAAAGTATTTCTATAATTTTCAACCCCACCCCCTTCAAAATTTAAAATGATACTACCTACTTTCCTGACAGCAAATTGAAGGAAATTGAATTCTCTTTCTGAATAAAATATGTTCAGAATTTTCAAAAAAAAACCTCTTTCCCTCGCCCTTTCCTCCCTAAAATACTCCGAATGTTCAATTTATTAGGGGAGAGGTTGAAAATTTTGAAAAAATTGTTTTTGTTGTTTTTTCTGTTTTTGTTTTGTTTTGAAACCTTTTATTCGATGTATCACAAAGTAGGTGGTGTCTGTTGAATTTTGAAGTTGGGGAGGGGGAGAGGAAAGGGGTGAATTTGAGTAGCACTTTTTCCACCGAAAATTTTCTCCTTAGATGCTATTTAGGATGACGCTGATTAAATTGAAGAGAATTGAGGGGTCGAGAATATTAAATGGGACAGTCTGGGGGACAGTCAGAGAATTTTGGGAAGGAGGGGGGTGGGGTTATAAATTTTGAAAATATTTTTTTCAGAAAGAGAATTTGATTCTCTTTGATTTGTATTGATGTTTCGCAAAGTAGATGGTGTCATTTGAAGTTTTGAAGTTGAGGTGAGTAGGGGTGAGGGGGCTGAAGATGGAAATTTGCCAATATATGTTTTAGATGTCCCCCCCTCGATACAAAAACCGACCTGTCTGAGCTTTTTTCAAAAAAATTGGGTGAAATGCCCAAAAATGCCCCTGTTGTGTTTCCGTTGGGCCACCCTGTATTATCGGCCTTTAGTTGCACTGCTACACGAAGTAGTAGTTTCCGGGGCGCTCTGTATTGGTGTAAAATTCAGGTCAATTATCTTATTATTACCTTCTTTTTTCTCTCGCCACTGACCATGTCCAGATTTTCGGCAATTAAAATTAATTGCTTGGGCACCATGCCAAGCTAAATACCTAGGTCAAGAAATTGTATCACACTCGGATTCACACATCTACCTTTTAGAAGGTATTTCTGGCTTCGTTTCGTACGAAAAATCCCAGTGCTTTATGAACATATTTCCGAGCATATTTCTCATATTACAAGTAGGTATGTATGTACAGGGTGTTCCATTTAGTTGGATGAAAGTTGTTGTTTTCTATTTTTTCCCACTTCGGATATCACAGGTCACTTAATCCACGACGAACCTACTGACAAATTGCAAAAAAATACTCCAAATTCCAAAATTAAGTGTTCATAAAACTGAACTTTGAATACTATACTTCATTAAAATAAAAAGTCCACTAATCGTGAAATACGATTAAAAAAAAGTGGTTTGCTACACAGACATAGTAGCAAGCGAGGTAGCAAGCATTAAACGAGTCGTAATATTTTCCAAGGATAGTTTGATATTTCAGTATATACCTACATGAACAAAGATATTTTTATTAATAGCACAAGCCAACAGTCAACCTACCAGAAGACAACAAATTAATAAAAAAATCCTTGGATAAAAATGGGCTGCATCCAGTTTTAGATGAATGATTCAGGACCCAGTCTAGAACCTTGTTGTTCTTGTTCAAATTCAGATAGTGTTCCAGACACTTTGGCTTGAAGGCTTTGGAAACAAAATCTATAATGGCCTGCTATGCTCAAGAATACAAGCAGAAACAAACATTTCAAATTTTCAAAGACCATGTTTTAATTCACCGGAGGTACCACAACAACAAATTCTTGCTAATTGAGAAAGTAGTGTCGAATTTAAAATTCAAATTAGAGACATTGAGCATTTAGCCAATGCCAAAGGACTAATGGCCTTTTAATGAATGGTGCGATTGTCACAATCGACCAATGATCATCTATGCCTAGCTTATATGGCACAGCACATCATCTTGCTACATAATCTAATCAATTTTAATGTGTTCAATAATGATGTCTTATCCGGTGACGGCAGTAATTAAACCTTATTCTGCCAGTCACTACGCACAGTCCATTGCTTTATTGAAGATATTATTTTCTAATTTTCAAAATCCAGCATTCCACTTTTTATTGATCTTTTACATTATGTTTATTTTGAAGTTATCCCCGAAACTAGTGTTCAAACAAAGGTGCATTTTTGGTGAAAACCTTAAGCTTTCAAGTTTAAACGACCTCGAGTACTCGATAACATATTTAAGCTCGTTTTGGAGGATACTCAACTGGATAACCAGTATCTAAGTACCTAGCAGATTGATTAGGATAAATGACAATGAGTTCAGGTAAACTGTAGGTTGCACTTTAGACGTCCGAACTCACCTCCGCCGTAGGGCATGTAGGAACTGGCCATGGACCCCGAAGAGATCAAGGGCGAGTTCCTGGGCAGGGGCGGCAGCACGGGGGCGCTCCTACCGCCCCCGGGGCCCGCGACACCGCCGGGCAGGTTCGATGTGGTCGACCTCAACACCTGGTTGGAGTTTTGCAACGAGTTCGTTTCCCAAGGCTTCATCGGGGACGTCATGGCGAATGATGGGCTTTACTTCCGCGAACATTCACTTTTCTCACATTTTCGCGTTTCCACTGTGAATAACGCCGTTACACAATGCGACAGGTCCTTTTCGCAAATAAACACCGTCTGATCGGATTTATCATCCGTGTGCGAGTTTTTCAGCACACCATAAAACATGAAACGAAATACCTGAACTTTGACACATCCATTTTGACACAGCTGTCACCGCGCGCTGCTGCAGTGGTGGTTGTGAACGGCAGAAAACACGCGATCGGGAAAAGCCGCGAAACCAAACTTTGAGTGTGCGCTTCGATTCGGTGGTATTTTCTCTGCAACAATGGACGAAGATCACTGGTAAGGTTTATGGGATGATACTCAGTGAATTGGGGTGAGCATTCGGTTTGAATTCACAGGAACTGTTTGGAATTTGACGTGGGGATTTTTTAAGGTTAGGTTGGTGGAGGTTGACAAGTAGTGACGTTTGTGGTGGGATGGTGAAATGAAAATGAAAGTGAACGTACAGTCGTGGTCAATAGAAGTGAGCAGGGGCTTTTCTTGAATCTTGATTTCACTTTCCTTCATTTCCGCTCTGATGTTTCTGACTTTCTGATGATGATATGAAGGCTCAAGCTGGAACGTCTTCTGAAATTCAGCTGATGCTGAGGTATTTGAACTTATTGGATGGTTTTGTGTTGTGGGATGAGGTTTACCTGCTTGCTTTGCGCAATGAGTCGCAATAAGTCAAAAAAAGGAAAACATCATTATGCACCAATCCTACAACAGGTTCCCTTCACTATTCATTCGAGCTTTATTATACTACCTTTTGCCTATCTGATATGATATTGAATAATATTCGCGATTTCAGTCTAACCATGCAGTGGGGGCGCTGCGAGACGTTAACAAAATGGCGGATTATAAGTGGTTGCGAGGCCTTATGTCAAGTGTTGCTAGGTGATTGTATATCGTTTGACATTTACAGTCTAGCTTTGCCAGACATGCATTCCTTTTGAAGTTTTGCCATCAATATATCAGATATTCTCACCTCGGTAGTGGTATCTCACTCGCTTCTTAGTAACTCATCGCTCTTTCTCTTTTCAACTGAAATGAAGCGAAGTGAGATAGTGAAAAAAGAAAGTGCCTACTGGTTCGTAATGAACAGTCAATAGACATATGATTCAGCCAAACATGCCTTTGTGAAAACAGTATTCCTTATAGTGCTATTCTGTAAAAAATAAGATTCCATAAACGCTCTGCTATGTAAAAATTAGTGTCGGCCATTGGCTGTTGCCTAGGTAATAACAACGTAACAGAGCTAGCCTTCATGGAATGTAATTTTTTAGAAAATCCCACCATTAAAGACATACAGGGTGTTCAATAAGGACGTTTTATTTTTAGTTTCTGCGATTACACCTATTATAAGCCAGGCGGTATGTTGGTAAAATCTGTAAAATCTGTAAAAAAATCTGACCAAAGCTTTTATGGTGTTAAACTCTCCGTTAGGTCGGTAGGTATCTACCACTGAGTTTCCGCTCAAAAACGAGTTGTGCTGATTCCTCCACATCTGCGCAAAGGTAATGGGTGCCTTGAAGGTGCAAAAAGACCTGTTAAATCCCTGTACTTTATTGTTATACAGTATGATCAAAAACTTTTCTCCTCTAGGCACTAGGCAGGCTGTGGTTTGGTCATTGGCAGGCAAACGAAGCTGATTTTGGCCAAGCCTAGAGGAGGAAAGTTTTTGATCATACGGTATTTGCCTCAATGCAAACTTACATCTCTTCCGCAAACATTCGAAGCATTTGTCATCATCTCTGTGCCAGTCTTACTGTTGAAATAAATTTCTTTGTGCGGTTCCATCAGGTTCGCGTATATTCCGGGTAAGCTCTGGTAAGACCGCATTTCGCCAATTGTGCAGATGTGTCTTGCTCGCGCATCTTGATCTCCAGCTTCCTCAAATAAACTGCGCAACAAATATGTTGTCGCGAGGGAAAAATTGGTCCGAGTTTGAACCCCAATAACTTTTAAATAACACAGACCATTTTGATTCTGTTTTGACAGTTAGTGAGATCAATCTTTCCGTTATTCACCTTCAGGAGGTGAAGATCTGGAAGCTCCATGTAAAATATCTACAGGGTGAAATGTAAAACAGTGCAAAATTTAAGCAAATTAAACGGACCCCCATTTTCAGTATAATTTTTTTTCTAAAATGCAAATGAAAGGATTATAAAGCGTTATGTTTAAGCTTGCGCCCAGTTTTAAAATTTTTGAAATCGAAAGTCTGGTTCTGACTTTATGATTTTTTTCTCTTGGAAGATGCTGATTTATCCTATCTGTACAAAGAAGACTATGTTACTCTGATGATGGGAGGTCGCAATTCACGAATATTGTTGCTTGAACGGTTCTCAGCAACCTAACTCGTAGACCATCTGAAATACCTTGATCAAGGCTTCAAAAAAGGGGCCGATTCCAAATGGGCGCACAGATGTTTTTCTTAAAAATTGAATTGGACCTGATTTTCACAACTGAAACAAGCTTTCTTTGTGATTTTGACCTCTTGTACTTGATGCTGATGGTCAATTTCAGTTTTTGATGATGACAGGCTCCCTAGGCTAACATAGTCTTTCTTGTAGCGATAGGATAAATCAGCATCCTCCAAGAGAAAAAAAAATCATATAGTCAGAACCAGAGTTCCGATTCCAAAAATTCCAAAACATCACGCTTTATGATCCTTCCATTTGCATTTGTGAAAAAAAATTATTCTGAAAATGGGAGTCCGTTTAATTTGATAAAATTTTGCACCGTTTTACATTTCACCCTGTAAATATTTTACATAAAGCTTCCTGATCTTCGCCTCCTAAAGGTGAATAACGGAAAGACTGATATCACTAACCGTCAAAACAAAATCGAAATGGTTTGTGTCATTCAAAAGTTTTTGTGGTCCAAAGTCGGACCAATTTTTCTCTTGCGACAACATAATTGTTGCGCAGTTTATATAATATAATATAATGATATTTATTCGTTATGCCGTTACAGCGTTGAACTTAGTTAATATTATGTGTAAGAATAAATAACAAGGAAATAAATTCTCAGTAACATGAGCATATAGTCCAGGAATTTTAGCTGTTTAAATCGCAAATAGCGAACAAAAATGAAAGCTAGCCGGATTTTTGTATATAAGCTCAGTTAAGCATGTAGTTCAACATAGTAAAAGTCCTCAAGAATCCGGTGTGAGCTTCGGCCGTTGTGGCCTCGAGAAGAAGTTGAGGATCAGTTTTTCGTGTTTATCTCGTGAACGATGGCACTTGGGGGTAAAGCACTTGGAGCAAAATTGTTGGAAATTGTGTTGTCTCAAAGAAAGGTCCTTACATATTTCATCATCAGTCCACTCCTTCTTCGGCAAAACACAAGAAAATCAAAATAGTCCAGATGCTCGATGCTGAAGACTGTATGGACCTTGAGTTTTATGATGGCGGAGTGCCACTTCGTAGAGGTATTGTTTGATCCACTCTCTTTTGATTGAAACTTGAAGCCATCAATACGAACTATGCCGGCGGCATATACAGGGTGAAATAAAAATAAAAAGTTGAACATTTGTACCTCAAGAACCAAAATAGGTGAAGACATGTAAATCGCCATAAATAATTCTGATTTCATGGTCATGAAGTCGTCGCAAACTTGAATTAAATATCTTGAGCCGTTCTTGAAATATCTTCAAAAGACTGAAGTTGTTACCTAACAAAAATTTTTTTGTCTACTTATCAGAAAAAAAGGTGACTGTGTTTTTTTCTAAAAGTAGTTGGCCTAGAGAGGGTTTTTCACTGTTATTTCATTTCAAATGTAATTGATCATCGTTTCGATTCAAAACACCAAGTTTCGATTCAATATCTAAAGAATTACTGATATACGGAAAACTATTTTTTTCTCGTAATGACCTCAGTCTTCTGAAGATATTTCAGAAACGGGTCAACATATTTGATCCAAGTTTACGACGACTTCATGATCATGAAATTAGAAATATTATTGGCGATTTACATGTCTTCACCTATTTTGGTTCTTGAGGTACATTTGTTCAACTTTTTATTTTTATTTCACCCTGTATATGCCACCGGCATAGTTGCTATTGATGGCATTGGGTCTCAATCAAAAGAGAATGGATCGAACAACACCTCTACCAAGTGGCAGCCTGCCATCATAAAACTCAAGGTCCGTAAGGTCTTCGGCATCGAGCATCTGGACTATTTAGCTTTTCTTGTGTTTTGACGTAGAAGGAGTAGATTGATGGTGAAATATGTTGGGGCCTTTCTTATAGACAATAAAATTTTCAACAATTTCTTCCCAAGCACTTTCTTCCTAAGTGCCACTGTTCACGAGATATACGCGAAAAACTGATCCTCAACTTCTTCTCGAGGCCACTACGGCCGAAGCTCACACCGGATTCTTGAGGACTTTTACTATGTTGCACTACATGCTTAACTGAGCTTATATACAAAAATCCGGCTGGCTTTCATTTTTGTTCGCTATTTTTTCTATAATTCCTGGACTAATATGAATCAATAAAAATGTTGAATTTACCCCTTCCCCCCCCTCCTCCCCGTATCATTCATCCCAATTTGCATCATCATTCAAAAATTCTTCTGTGGAATAATATACTCTGGATGTTAAATAGTTTTTAGTTATTAATATAAAGATTTTTAAATTTAGATTTTTGACCGAGGCAAGAATTTTGTTGAAAAAAATGACCGACTGATGTAAAAAGGATCTATGATAAGTGTTATTTCTAGGAACTTCGCCCCTCAAAAAACTATTTCGCCTAGTTTGATGATCATGGACTTCCACTCCCATTGAAAATTCTTTTTTGTCTTTATGCATGTATATTAAGCAGTCTAATATAGAAGGTTTCAAACCTTCTGAAACAACACTGTCTCGAATATACCAGTATACGCCTTCGTGTTTATTCTCGAATGTAGTGGAATCGCACGAGAGCCTCGCAACTCGTAACAATATAAATGAATAATATTATGTTCGATTGCACAAACGTAGTATTTATTTATCATCAAATTTTAGTACGATACCAAACAAGGGATCAAATGTTTAAAAGTGAAATACATTGTAAATCCGATTACTTCAATGATTGAACATGAGTGTAGAGTTGACGGCATACCACAGAAACCTGTGGGCGGGGCTGAACAGAAAAACAAAAATCGTTTTGGACGATTTCGTGTGTTGCAATAGGGGAAGCAACACCGTCAGCTGGAGTGGTGGACCATTACTAGGTCACAGGCTAACCTAAAATCCCATTGCAAATCTAGGTGCACCACTAGGTGAACTCAGTTCGCGCAGTTAGGCTCCGCCCACAGGTCCCTCTGGTATTCCGAGTACTCTAATACGAAATATAGGTTGGGTTTACATTTCATCCCACCTCAAAAATTTGATCCCCAAATTTGGTAATGAACTAAAATTTGATACAACCTATCACCGTTGTGCAATCGGGCATGACAGAAAGACTTAATTCTATTCCAGCCGAACCTTGAATGAAATCAACGACGTCCTCCACTTGGCCAAGCTGACCGAAGACGACATCCTTCCAACATCGCAAACTCTGTTTTTCGACAGCCAAAACTTCCAAAACAGCGACTACAAATTCCTGGAACTGGACCAAAACCTGCACGATGAGCTCAAACTCGGCCAGACCCTGTACATCAAAGGCGACGACGACGAAAGCGTCGTTCTGTGCTCGGACAAACTCACCTACAGCGTCGCCGTGGCCGAAACATCCAACAGCCTGCTCCTGACCAAAAACCTGAAATTCAACGAAGACCTCGACAGCACCTCGGCGCGAACCGCGACCTCGGCCACCGTATGCGGCATCTTCTACGAATACTTGGAAGCCACGCTCACCAAACCGCCGTTGCGAAAACTGACTGAACTCTTGAACAAAACCGTTTACAAAGGTCCAGAACACGAGTACGCCATCAACAGCGGCGATCTGTTGTCCTACGAAGACCTGAGAGACACGATCCAGGCTTCGGAGAAAGAACTGAAGGACGTGCTGAAAACCATGGCCGTGGTGACGGTCGACAATAAAGTCCGTCTCTTGGACTTCATGTACCATTTCAGGGTGCTGTCGTACATGCTGAAGCTGATCGACGAAAACTCTTGGGCGCTGGACGAAATCGACTACGACGAAACCATCAGTGCGCTGAAAGAGATCACGCCCGAGGAAATTGTCGATTCGTTGTTCACAAAGTACGCGGAAGAGTCAAAGATCATCGACGATAATCAAATGTACGCCTACAAGGAGGACGAGGTGTGCAAGTTTTTCGCGCAGGTCTTGCTCTACGGCGCCGGAAAGTTCAACCTGGACGAGTTCTTGCAGGCTTGGAGGGAATCGGTGCCTGAAGGCATGACGCCGGATGAAGAGCTGCTGTACGGTGTTGCAATCGTCGATAAGAAAGTGAGGCCCAACGTGATCTCTGCTTATCCCGAAGAGGCCCTCCCCGAGCAGATAAACGAGAGGTTCGATGCTTTGTTCAAGGCCAAAGAAAAGTGGACCGTACCAGAAATCACACCCTATATCCAGTAAGTGTTCCATATTTTTTAATTATTTAGAACACCTCTACACCTGCTACCTTCTTCTCGATTTCGACTTTCAGAACGTATTTAAACGTATTTACCACAAAAGAAGGAAACTGGTGTGAGAGAGACACACTCAGCGCTGGCAGTGGATAAGAAGAGATAGACTAGTTTTGTTCTGTGGCGTTTATGCAATGCCTGTTCTCAATGAAATAAAACGGCAACACTTCGAAATCGCGAAGTCGCACTTTAATTATGTTTTTAAAAATGTCTACTGAAATTTGGTTCACCGTACTTTGAAATTTAAGTCAAATGACCTGCGTCTACCGTTTGGTAAACTTGTTTCATTTTATAAAGGTCTAGTAATTGTTGGCGTGGTGCCTTGGCCTGCCGACCTGTCCTTTCCGGTGCGCAGTATGGCGTCATAATCAGCCCACAAAATTTACGATAACTTCGTAACGGCTTGGAACTTTTTGATGCGATTTTGACCAAAAATCAACTAAAGCCACCCCGCAGCTATATAAATTTTAAAATTGACACGAAATTTTACCCACAGTCCCCCTTTAAACCAAAGACTTGTGGCGGCTCTCATATGGGCATGTGACGAAGGAACTGTTGTCTCCCTTGATAGCTTAGTGGTTAGAGTATTCATCCGGCAAATGGAAGACGCAGGTTCGAATCCTGCTCAGGGCAGACACTTTTTCTCCGTCACATCGCGCCATAAATGGTGACCCCGAACAACAATAACACGCACGCAACACGCTACTTGAATAAACAAGTAACAGCGAACAATTGAACAGCAACGCCACTTCTCTGCCTACGTCCACCCACACGTGTCCTATCCGTCGCCCTAGCTGGGGGGTACCGAACAACGGTTTATAAGAACGGTGAACACGGATGACATACGAGACGAACGACGTCTCTGGAGGGGGAGTACTGTGGCGGCTCTCATATGGGCATGTGACGGAGGAACTGTTGTCTCCCTTGATAGCTTAGTGGTTAGAGTATTCATCCGGCAAATGGAAGACGCAGGTTCGAATCCTGCTCAGGGCAGGCACTTTTTCTCAGTCACATCGCGCCATAGACTAAATGCCATAGCAACGATTATTTACAACAGTGGGTGTCTATGGCACTCGACTCAAAATTAACCTGGGGTGGAAATACTAGGTCTTAGATATTATTAGAGTGCAGAGCCTAAGCTTACAAAGGTTGTCTTGTCGAAGGCTCCCTCTATGTGAATGAACACTCCCAGTGTGGATGTCTTGTCCTCCAAAGATTACTCATTGCGGTCAACCACCACATGCAGAGCCGATTCTGTGGATCTGCCTGGGACGTATGCATGTTGGTTGGGATGAATCGGGTGTTGAAGCATCGCTACATCTCTGATCTCTCTGTCACACAATCTCTCCAACGTTTTCAGGAGGAAAGATGTTAGACTGATGGGTCTATATGATTTGGCTAGGGAATAATAGACCCTGCCTGGTTTTGGAATCAATACTACCTTCACCCCTCTCTATCTTACCGGGACGTGTGCAAAAGCTATGCAAGCCCGGTAAAGCCTCACCAGGTGAACAAGTATGACATCCAGGCTCCATTGAAGGAGCGCCGGATACACACCGTCTAACCCTGGCGACTTGAATGGCGAGAAGGTTTTTACTGCCCAGGATGTTTTCGTCTCATCAATCAGGTGGTCACAGTCCAGTCGTCCTGAGAGTAAGGCCCGGGTGTGTCTTGCTCTGCCCAACCTGTGTTTAATGAGACGGTACTGCCCGGAAAGTGTGTTGTCATCAGAACTTCGGTGCTTTCGAGAAGAGTGGTTGTGTAAGAACCATCCTCCCTTTTCAAGCAGCCCAGTTGTTGACTTGGTTCCTTTGAGATGACTTTCTTCTGTCGGGCTGCTGAAGCAGTGGACTGGATGCCACTGCAGTATGTTCTCCATGCTTCCCGTTGCTTTTGGCGGATCTCTTTTTTGTGGAGCTTTCTGGTAGTCCTTGAAGACTTCCCAGTGTTCCGCAGATTTGGATTTCCTGGCCCTGTTATAAAGTCTCCTGCATCCGGCCCTCAGCCTCCCGAGTCTGTCACTCCACCATGGTTTTGTGCGGCCTCCGCCGGAGGCTGCAGTCCGCAATGGACAGGATTCTTCGTACGAGGTTATCAGTGCCGAAATTAGGATTTCTACGCCAACTTCTATGTCCTTGATTGATTCTATCAACGATTATTATTGGCAACAGTTGGTGTCTATATGGCACTCAACTCAAAATTGACCTGGAGTGGAAATACTGGTTCTTAGTCTTAGATATTGTTACGAGCGGCGATCTCGTACATATTGGTAAACACTCGATGTTTCTGGATCTTCCCATCATTAGATCGCAGTGTAGAAGTCTGGAGCGATCTGGTGCATTCCAGAGCGTTCGTGTATGTGAAACTCAATGGAGAATCGAACGTTCGATCAAGGCACATCAGTCCACTTTGGCGGAGGCGCCGATTCCAGAACACATGGAAAGCACGCGGAAGGTGTGTGTGATTATTCAGGAATGGTCTAGAAACCGCATATGCCAGGCACTATGGAATTTGCTGGAAGTAGACAGAAAGCTCGAGAACGCTGCTCGGAGGCCTTATATAAGGCGTCAGCCGGGAGCTCGCAGTAGTATTGAATTAGAACGCGAAGTGTTATAGCGAGCGATAACAAGCGAAGTACCTGCGAAATAATTCCAAGTGGATAATTGTTGGCATTTATTGTAGTAGTACGCCGAAATAAACAGTGTGTGTTTTAAATCGATCATCTCAATTATATTCGAACCCGTACGCGAAATATCGTAACAATATTATTAGATATATCCTCGGATATATCTATAACTGCTAATGTGCGAGTCTGTCTCTCTTTCGCGCCATAGTTTTCCTTATTTCGTGAGAAATCAACGGATTTGCACATGAAAAGGATATCGGGAAATTAAAACGAAATGTGTTAAGTTTATTCGAAAATTGTGAGGTCGGAATCGAGAATAATCATGAGTTCAGCTACCTCTACCTTCAATTTTGCTTGAAATTCATATTTACCGTCAGTTCCACAAAAAACATGATCGGCGATCAAGGCTGATTGCTGATTAACTTAACTTTTTTCTGCTGAATGCTAGGTGATTACCCACAAAAAAATGCCTAAAATCTGTATTAGACTCATCTTTTCATTATTGAGGGATAAACCAGCATTTCCATTGATCAGTCAGCTACAAATTGACAAACAAAAATCGCGAATCAACTAATCTCGTATTATCTGTTTTGTGGAACCCACGGTTAGTAATTATATAGCGAATGATTTTGTTTTAGACGGCTGGCTACGGATAAGTTGGATGTCAATGCTTTGTTGGCCAAGCACGCTCGGGCTTCGAATGTTCAAGGAATCAAGTATTACTCGGCTAAACATGCCAAATAATTTTTTAATTTTCAAACTGTGCATCTGTCTTGAATAAAGGAATTATTATTTATTGTTTATTGTTATTATCAAGCACAAACTAGGTATCCCCTTCACCCCTTCAGAGTTCTCGTTCGTGATTTGGCTTTCAAGATACAGGGTCATTCAAAAGCATCGCTAAAGGCTCTTTTCCCGAATCTTGAGGTGCTTACGAAAACCCTAATCTGTGTGATCCCGATCATTTAACGTCAACCAACCCAGTAAACCAGTTCAGGAGATTTTTAGTAAACTGTTCATGAAAAAACAAGAGTCCAAGAAATCAACCTCTCAATCTGTAATGAATTTCTGTTTTGTATGCAGGGTGAGTCATGAATCCTGAAAATTATTATTTTCTAAAAGTGCCCGTAAACAGTCACAGTGGTCCCATAACCTATATGTATACAGCACATTAAAACACAATTCATTTTAATAGAATTCTCTTCTCTTGCTTTTGGTTTTTCAGGAGAACTAAATTTTTGTAGGTATTCATGACTCACCCTGAATAGAAAACAGAAATTCAATACAGATTCGGAGGTTGATTTTTTGTATTCATTATTTTTCCATGAACAATTTACTAAAATCTTTTAAAACAACCTGGATTTGGACTTGGACTGGAAATTTGGACTTAACATATTTTGCCTCTGGGGTACAGAATTGAAATTTATGTTCTTGGTATTGTTATTATTAGCATTATTATTATTGTTTTTAGATTTTCGGCTGCGGTGCTGTTATCCTGTTGTGCCCACCATCAATTTATTAGGCCCAGACCTGGCCCACCTGACATTGAAAGTCTAGCTCCGTGCCTGCGGATTTTCGAGTGATTTGATTTTTATTTCCATCAACAAGTGAACCATTTCCATTGTCTGAGGCTGTACGTTTACTTCGGAAGCAAAAACCAGCTCAAGTGATTGTGAACAAACCAGAACCAGACCAAACGTCAAGCTTCAATTTTGACAGATGGTAATGTCAAATGCCGCTGACAGCTGTCACTGTCACCTACCACCCCGTTTAGCCAAGAAATAACAAACTCATCTGAACCCATATTCTGAACCGGACCAAAAATGCCAGATTGCAATGAAAACTTCGAAAGCGAAATCGAAGACGGACGCAACGGCCGCACTGTCAAGTGCAAATTCTGCAAATCCACCATTCTGAGTCCATCGACTGCCACATTCACTAGTCTCGAGGTTGGGGCCCCATTTTGTTGCTATTTTCTCACTTTTTTCGCCGACGAAATCATTGTTGTTCGCCTGCTGAAATGTTTTTCGTTTCCAGTTCCAACTGCCACTCATCAAGCAAACCAAACTGAACGCGCTGGAAGACGCCGAGACAGAAACTGTGTCGTTGTTCTGGACCGTCAAGGACATGTTCACGTTTCAAAATATTGCCTTCTCGCATGCACACGGAAACACAAAGTACCTGGCCTGTGCCGACTGCGAGGCCGGACCGATAGGCTACCACGATGTCACCAACAAGATAAGCTACGTGGCCCTGAGTCGGGTGCAGTACAGTAGTTAATTTTTGTTTATTTATTTATTACAAAATACAAATAAGTACTGGGCTTGTGATTTTATAAGTGTTTAGCTTAGTTTACTTTTTGGTATCCAATGATGGAATAAAATATTTGGAACTGGACGTGTTTTGGGTTTTTTGGGGGTATCAAAGGAGGCTGTGGAAACCTGAAAAATTGGAAAAGCCTGTGGACACTCATGACATTTGACAGGTGGCAACTAGACAAAAATCCCATGGAGAATCCCATTTGAAACAGCTTTAAAGCTGAATTATTATTCATAACTATTTAAAAGGGCGTGGGCTTGATTTTTTTTAATTATTATTGTTACATTGTTTACCTCACCAGACTACCACCACCTTTGAATTTTGGCTTGCTTAAGTTGCTCATTGCTCATCCCCCCCACTTTTGATGAGCTGTCATCGAAACGTCAAATTCAGCTGTTGAATCTCAGCTGTTCTGGTCAAATGTTGTGTTGGTGTCTGCAGTGATTGTTAAAGTGTATTGTTGATAACAACTTAATCGCACAATTTCAAATGTTTATATAAAACACATTACCCAATTCCAGTCACACGTGAGTATTGCTTTGTAATCTGTCTGGGTGCAAAAAAACAATCAGTATGTAATAACAAATTGCAGCATGGAACAATTGATAAGCTCGGTAGAACATCTTTTGCAAGTCAAAAACAACAAGGACGTCGTCGACCAATTCTACACTAATCTCGGCTGTTTGAAGATCAACAATGACGGCGATACCAAACTTTTCAACAGTCACGTCTTGCCGAAAATATACCGCTTGTACGACAACCAAATTTTGCACAAAGATTTGCTTTATTTGACGTTGTTGGCGAGCCAGAACCACGATGTGCTCGATAAAGTCATACAGTACGACAAAGTGATTTTTAACTTAGACATAGAAGACCCCGTCTCTCTTTTTGATTATTGCATTTACCACAACGATCACTGGCTCGGCAAGTTGATCCGGGACCATGACAAATTCAAAAAACTGAAAGCAGCCAAAAACGTCTACAAGAGACTCATGCTTTTGAAATTCATCGAAATTACGAATAGATCTGAAATCGATTTGTGCGAAATCCAAGAGCTTCTGACGCAAATCAACACGGGGCATTTGCCCGACGAAGATTTCTGGAAATTTTACTGTGGACAAATCACGCGTTTTATTGACATAGTCGCATTCTGCAGAGATGTGGGTCGAGCGGAAGATATCGACGGCATATTTAAACACGCGAGTAATAATAAACTCTTGCAAACATTATCAGTTTACATGGACTTGTCGGAGGCCACACAATGGGATTCGGTGTTGGATAAGATCCAACAATGCGGCGAGCAACGCGAAGCGGAAACTTTCGCCTGCTTCACCATAATGGTAATGCTTCTGAAGCTGCTCACGGACGACTGCAGGGACATTCCGCTGAACGATATCGTGGAAAATATCCGAAATCGCACGGTGAATTTGAAAAATGCCGCGTTCCAAATCGAGCTGCTGGAAAACATGTTCGGTTTGCTCTTCCACAGGCGAAACAAGGAATTCATGTGCAAAGAAAAAGACATCAGGCTGCTGCTTTTTATCGTCAAGGCCATAATTGATGAATTGAAAATGAACAAGGCCTACGTCAAACAGCTCGAAGGGCAGCTGCAGAAGCGTTTCGCCGTCCTCAATTCGTACTTGAACGACGCCATGTGGCGCTTGGACTTGGTCACTGCGGTGAAAAACACCCCGAAAGTCGAAGATCAGCTCATGAACTATCTGCTGGCGCCTCCGGAATCTCTGGTGCATCTCTGCTTAAGGCGGTCCGACTACGAACGGGCGTACCAAGTCGTCGAGGTGAGTAGCGCAGGTTCTAAAGCTTCATCAGAGCTTTTTCCAATCGTTTTTCGGCGTCTATCTCGTAAGGAGTCGGCGCGTATTTCACGATTTCTCCCTCATCGTTGTGCATGGTTCCCGGGGGATTGGTGACGAAGTACTTTTTGGACTCGTCGAGCATTTCGCGTGGTCTGCAGAATTTGCAACGGCAGCAGCAACAGCACCAACCTCGCTGGCACCACAGCGGCACGGCAATCACCGCGTACACGCACAACCATATCAGAGCTATGCGAAGGATTTTCTTGGCTATGCCGGCGGTTTCTGCCTTGTCTTTCGGACGTTTCATGTCTTTTAAGAGGCACTTCCATGCCGATAGTCCTGCAACATAACATGATGGAAATCAACACGGCAAAATCGGAATGTTTTTGAAATAATTTCGAATTTTTTGGCGCGATACCCACAGGGTCCTGCTTTACCCATATCGGCCCCAATTAATTAATGCTGCGGAGCATTTCTTGTGAAATCTGTAACACTTTTCACATGAAAACGGCACTGAAATTACGCAATATCATGTTGGAAAGTCTTGAAACGAGCTTGTAATGGAACAATTTTCAAAATCTGATCAAATATTTGGGTTTGTCGGCGCAAAAGCTGATCTACGAGGTGCGATAAGCTCTACTTTTGTTAACTAAAAAAAAGTCCAGGTCGAAGCCCAGGTAGGGCATCAAGAAAAAAGTGTACAAAAGTATGTCGTGTCACACCTCTCAGAAGAGCTCTTGGTGGGCACTTTTCAAATTTCTCATTAGTTTTCAGAAATTTTTCTTATCGTGTCAAAAATATCAAAAAGTACCCGATTTTTCAAGTAAAAAGGTACCTACCTAGTTTCCGTGAATTATTTTCAAGTTTTTTCCAACAGGGAGAACTTTTCCTCCCATTCAAATAGGTAACCCGAATTTCGACAAATCCTCTGACAGATCTGCAGAGAAATTTCTTTTACTCGAAATCCATTGCTGAAATTACTTGATCCCGTGCAGAATAGGCTGTCCGCTTTTCACCAGCAAAATAACATTTGACAATTTGTACGTCGCAGTTTTTGCGTTTGTAGTCCAGTAAAATAAGGATTTAACTTGAAACTAATTAGGGACTCGATGAAAAAAATATAGCAATATAGAGAATGAAAAACTGAGTAAGAAAAACCAAACTTTCATTTCCAGCCATCCCGGGAACCATGGTAAAAAAAATGAAGAAGATGGAAAAACCTTCTCCGCGGCCTTTCTTCAGAAACGCTGAGAGAACGGTGGGAGATGTGTGAAAACTGTCACCGACAAAGTTGTAGAGAATTTAATAATCTACAAAAAAGTCCTCGAGGGCATACATCTAACTTCTTTGGTTTAGCCAATAATCGCGGTCAAAGTGGCGCGCCGGTCCAATGGAGTGGAATAACTGTCCGCTTGCCATTCCTCCTGGAATGCTGCGAGAACGACAAGAGATATCCAAAAATTGCGAGTGACAAAGTTGTAGAGAATTGAATGCCCCACTAGAAAGTCTTTGATGCCAATCATTAGCTTTTTTAGCTTAGCCGTGAACTAGGCTCGAAGTTGCGCGAAGATCCTGTTAATGAAGTGGTTCTTTTGGAAAACTTACAAAAATCCTGGACTCGATGAAAAATATATGACAATGTAGAGGATGAAAAACTGGATTTTAGAAACCAAAGTTTCATTCCACACCGTTCCGAGAAATCTGAGAAAAAAAATAAAAACTTGACAAATTGCGATTTTCACTCCCAGCTTCCACACTGAATACTGAAATAAACGTGATAAATATGAAAAATGTGGACGGACAAGCTTGTAGAAAATTAAATGATCTATAAAAAATCCCGTGACGTCATGTATCTATCCTTTTCGACTGTGGCTGTGGAGCGCTATTGAAGTTGGGGCACATGACTCGTGACGCGCCGCATCTGGCCAAACTGCTACGACGTTCCGGTGATTGTTCGATTGATTATAAAACATGATTAAAGATTCTAAACAAATACAAGCTTCCTTTAACGTCTGGTAACTATTGTTAAAAATGTAACTCCGCGGAAGAACGCTCTGTTCTCTATAAATGTTCTTGTTCGGCAGAATTAAAACTGAGATACTCGTATTCGCTGGACAACTACAGATAATACATAAAATTCCAAGCCGCTGTAGGACGGGCAAAGACAGCAGTTGGTCTTTCACAGCTTCCCTCAACGTCGTCTGCGACCAAGGAACACGCAAAACGGGTCTACTACCAAATTCAGCAGTGGCTCGGAAATAATAACTGTTCACCTGAATAATGGGGTTGGAAACTTAATAATTCCCTACTGATGCCAATTGGAACTCAGGATCAAGTAGCTCCCGAAAATATATCCGATTCGGCTGATTTCCTGTAGATGCTTAAATAACTGCGAAAAGCTTTGCGGATGCAGGAAAGCTGGGCTCAAGCGCACCGAATTTTGCCACCATTCCGGTGGAGCTACCCGTTTGAATGCTTCCTGCATTGTCGTCTCGGAAGACGATGATGATGACTACAACGACAAGGATGAAGAGCGATGTGCCGTTGGAGACGCGCCACCACCATATTATGTCGATGAAAATCCGTCCTGCTCCCATGCAATATCACCGCCATATAAATGAAGAAGGCGTCATCATTGTTCATAAAAAATTGTTGAAAAACATCTTCCTATGAAACGTCCCACATGTTTTCCAATGATTATATTGTGTTACAAAATACGAGTATCTCAGTTTTAATTCTGCCGAACAAGAACATTTATAGAGAACAGAGCGTTCTTCTGCGGAGTTACATTTTTAACAATAGTTACCAGACGTTAAAGGAAGCTTGTATTTGTTTAGAATCTTTAATCATGTTTTATAATCAATCGGACAATCACCGGAACGTCGTAGCAGTTTGGCCAGATGCGGCGCGTCACGAGTCATGTGCCCCAACTTCAATAGCGCTCCACAGCTAAGTCGAAAAGGATGGATACATGACGTCACGGGATTTTTTATAGATCATTTAATTTTCTACAAGCTTGTCCGTCCACATTTTTCATATTTATCACGTTTATTTCAGTATTCAGTGTGGAAGCTGGGAGTGAAAATCGTAATTTGTCAAGTTTTTATTTTTTTTTCTCAGATTTCTCGGAACGGTGTGGAATGAAACTTTGGTTTCTAAAATCCAGTTTTTCATCCTCTACATTGTCATACATTTTTCATCGAGTCCAGGATTTTTGTAAGTTTTCCAAAAGAACCACTTCATTAACAGGATCTTCGCGCAACTTCGAGCCTAGTTCACGGCTAAACTAAAAAAGCTAATGATTGGCCTCAAAGACTTTCTAGTGGGGCATTCAATTCTCTACAACTTTGTCACTCGCAATTTTTGGATATCTCTTGTCGTTCTCGCAGCATTCCAGGAGGAAAGGCAAGCGGACAGTTATTCCACTCCATTGGACCGGCGCGCCACTTTGACCGCGATTATTGGCTAAACTAAAAAAGTTAGATGTATGCCCTCGGAGACTTTTTTGTAGATTATTAAATTCTCTACAACTTTGTCCCTGACAGTTTCCACACATCTACCACCGTTCTCTCAGCATTTCAGAAGAAAGGCCGCGGAGAAGGTTTTTCCATCTTCTTCATTTTTAGCGCACTTCTCCAAACGGGAAGGCGCTTTTGTCCTCGCTTTGTCCGTCCGTCCGTCCGTCCGTCCGTCCGTCCGTCCGTCCCCGCATCTAGTCCTAGACGAAAAGGTTTTTGCGAAAAATTTTTACACCATTGGGTAGCTCATGACCTTGTATCCCGAACCAAGAAAAATCTTGACGAAATAATAATAAACAATGACAATAATAACAATTTAGTGTGACGCGGCATCGCCGTTGAATGCTGCATTTCAGAAGCCGGCCTGATCTCGAAAGTTATCACATGCGAGGAAGTACCCGATCTTATCATTTTACCATAATACATATGCGGAGTTATATTTAGAGGATGATTTGTACTTTATTTTAATGAAAATTTCACATCGGTGCGATGTGCCGATTAGTAGCTATTAATTTTTGAACATGACTCCGAAACTACGGCTCGGCCGCAAATGATTTATTCGTTGCTTGCTGGTGCTTGATATCCTTTCCTCCGAACAAAACGAAATTCAATACAGAAAATATTTCAACTCGAATGGGTAGCTCATGGCCTTGGTACGCGAATCAAGAAAAATGTTGCCGAAATAATCATGAACAATTACAAAAATAACATTTTGGTGTAGGGCGGCTTCGCCGATCAAGTGCTGGCATTCGCGGTAAGATGTAGAAAGTTGCGATATGCAGGCAACTACAATTTCTTAATGAAATACATCACTGCATGTACGGCATTATATTTAGAGAACAATTTGAACTTTCTTTTGACAAAAACCCCACTTCGATCCGACCGTTAGGTCAATTGTTATCGATTTTTGAAAACGGCCGCAAAGCCACGGCTCGGCGCATATTACACGACCCTACAAATTTAAAATCAGACGTGCCGAAATAGTAATTGAACATTTTGAAATAGCCAATACTAGGTACCTGAAGGATAATGGCACTCAAATTACGAAACATGTTCGCTCAATAACAAAAAAAAAGTAGGTAGGTATCACTAAAAATCATGTGACAAGGCTACCATTTTTTCGGTTTTTCGATAAAAAAGAAATGTTCCAATTCAAAAGTGAACCCGATATTCGTGTTCAGGTGGTCGAAATCAGTTGGAGCACATTTTTTTATATAAGTAACAGAATGACGCTTATGTGGCCGGTTTGTCTGTCTGTCTGTCTGTCTGTCTGTCTGTCTGTCTGTCTGTCTGTCCGAGTCCGTGCAGAAATTAAGACGCTGTACTCCTTCTCGAGAATTGAAACAAGAGTCTTGGAACTTTTTTCCGATTAATAGCTGATGTCTCCAAGGGTGGCCAATGGGCACTATTTTTGTTATCCATACATCGTTATCATTATTCTCAAAAAACAGAGATCTCCTGTGCACTTCGATGAAGTTGAACTTCTCCTCGGGAAATAAAGCTACAGCCGTTGAAGATTGAACTTTATCCGGTGGATAGCTTAGGTCCTCAAGGACCAAATAGGCATGTTGGCTTTCATAATTCGGCCGTCATCTTGGCTGCCATATTGAAATTTCTTATTAGTGGAACGATTGTCATGAAACTTGAAACTCACCCTTGTCTAGTATGATCATTCTTATTTTCAAGCCAAATTTTATGATTGCCCCACCATCTTGGCCGCCATATTGAAATCTCTTATAAGTGGAAAGATTTTCATGAAACTTGAGAGTTACGCTTGTCTCGTACGATCATTCCTATTTTCAAGCTGAGTTTCATAATTCTGCCGCCATCTTGGCCGCCATATTGAAATCTCTTGTTAGTGGAACGATTTTCATGAAACTTGGAACTTACCCTTGTCTAGTACGATCATTTTGATTCTCAAGCCGAATTTCATGATTCTGTCGATATTTTGGCCGCCATATTGCAATTTTTTGCCCAAGACGGTAGAACCCTAATCACTTAACATCTTGCGTTCACTAATCCTCCAAAAAGGAAGTGCGCTACTGAGCCTCATGCCCATGAGGCATATTCGCTTGTTTTTACCATGGTTCCCGGGATGGCTGGAAATGAAACTTTGGTTTTTCTTACTCAGTTTTTCATTCTCTACATTGCTATATTTTTTTCATCGAGTCCCTAATTAGTTCCAACTTTAGCATAAAAATCGCCTCATTTTACTGGACTATTGTGTCAAATTCGAATTTGGTGTGTTTATACTCAGGCCTTGAGAGTGTTTCTTTTCATAGGCAAGTGTGCCAGTCAGTCAATTATCGACCGTGATCCTACTATTTCATTGTAGAATACCAAAATACCGGCAGCCAAACGATGGTCGCAAGCCATCGGAAGAGGCAAGCAAGAAGCCGACCTTCCAACAGCAATAGAATCGAATTTCTGTGCTCAACACATTTTACACACATCAAAAGAATCTAGGGGACAAGCAAATTCAGACGATTTCTAAAATCATCATAACTTTTGATTGCCGGCAGCGATTTCAAATCTGTTTTCGTGTTTTCAGTGTTCGATAGCCAAATCCTTCGTTTTCATGTCTTGATCACGTCGAATACGAACAATGTTCTGTAAAGTTTCTACAGGGTGATCAATGGAACAGTGTAAAATTGCCGAAAGTTCAGTACGAGCGCGATTTCACAAAAAAAATTCTATGCATTTTCATAGCACAGTTATGAAGACTGGTATTCCAGCTTTAGTAGCGTTTTTGAATTTTGAAAATCAAAGGTAAATGGTCAAAGATATTGATCTTTGGATGAAATTTAAAGGGCGGTAGAAAAGATTGAGCTAATCATAAAGCCAAAATTCTGAACGCTTCAAGGAAGAAACCTGATAGCTTGGGATCCCATACACCCTCTGTAATAATAATAATAATAATAAATAATCAGTTACCGATGCCTTTGGCTTCTTCTGCCGTGCAATTTTTAGGCGGAGTCTTGAAGTCGACCGCTTCTTTCATAACATCCCCGACTGATTCGTCTTCTTTGACTTCGGTGAAGTTCAGAGTGTCATTTTGGATTTCGATTTTCTTCAGTTCTGAATTGTATTCGTCCTTGAAATTGGCGTAGTCGTAGTGCTCCGTCGGATGCGTGACGTCTTCGACGTCGACGATTTGCTCTTCGCCTCCGCGTTTTTCGTCGATCTTTCGTTCGATGAGGTCCTTGGCCATTTCGTTGAGGTAGTAGACGTTGTCGTTCTCCTTGAGTTCGAGTAACAAAAGACGATTGTCAAGAAAAGGTTGGTTCTCATATTTGTCTTGTCCGCAAGTGTGGCCTAATATGGAGTTCTCGCCAAGTTCAAATGTATGTTCTCGTTTACCTAGGGCTAGATTTCAAGTCGGAGATCCGCCCGCGCAAGTGTAGCGAAAGTCCGGTCACTATGGCAACATAACACAATCCGACGCGATGATTGGCTTATCGGTGCCGTAAATGAGTGGCGTAAGTTGCGTCGCTGACTTGTAATTCAGCCCTTAGTGAATTATGATTTTCTCCCAAAAAAATCGCATGGCGGCTCTTTTCCGACAAGGTCAATAGGTGGATTCAAATTTGTTTTAAAAGTGACAGGTGACAATTATTATTTCCCCCCGAAACTTCGAGCACCCTGGACACACCCTGGAGCATAAGAAAGTTTGACACCCTTTACCATAAAATCCTCATTTTTGTATTGTTTGGCAATTATGATTCACACTTCACTACTTGACGTTGTAAACATTGGTGACAAATGTTAATGATATGCTGTTTATATATTTTTTTTTGGATAAGCACGGTGTACCTATCATAAACATGGTACATTATTTTAAGATCTGTCTGGTCGAGAAATATCTGGAGAAAATTTAAACTTGGAAAACAACCTATAATGTGCTTTATTAAATTGTGAATTGCAGCAAGCTATGGAAGTAAAAATGTATGTCCACGACTTTATTCAAATTGTGCTCTTGAGGCGGACCGCCAGGCAACGCGGGAGGATGAATCAAGTCGCGGACATACGTTTCCACTTCCACAGCCAACTCCAATTCATAATTTAAAAAAACACCCGGTACTCATAGTGCTATTCTGTGAAAAATAACATTCCATAAACCGTGCTTGTTAGTACAGGAAAAATAGTAAAAAAATCGTCAAAACCTCGGAATAAATATGGACGTCATGAAAATTTGATATTCTGTTCAGAATTGAGTGCTCTACAACATATCCAAAATCGCCAAAAATCGCACCCGGGGGTTTTGAGTTGTTGGAGGGGGGGTGAAAAATTGCAGGTAAAAATGGAGGGGATGGAACCCGTCAATCCATTGGATGCGAATACATTATAGTTCGACGTATCATATCTCCTTGATACCATTTTGGCACAAAAAGTGTCCATCATTGTTGAAGGGGAGTAGTGGGGGGGGGCGAAGCTCTGCTAGGTGGTCCATTTTGTTTTTCCGGACATGTAGAACCGATCACGACAAGTTTGGTATCTTTTCCGACTAAATTCAATCTCCTGAACTTGTATCCGATGTGTAAATTCGAATAAAAACAAGTTAGAACAAGTTAACTTTAGAAAACTTGTTTTTTCTTTGACAATTTTGACGAATTTTTGTTTTACTGTTGGAGGTGTTCATTTTTAGGAAATTTTCAGGGACCATCAAATTGAAGTGTATTCTTCACAAAAATCATCCACTCGGTGTATAATTTTGTTTCTCGACTTTAAAAAATCGATTTGAACTTGAGCCGGCACGGCGTGTCGTCTACTACTGACCAGAACACTACAGCATGCACCTTTAAATGAAAACACCTCAAACTATTGAAGAAATAACAACTCATCTTTGAAAATTGGAGGATTCGTGCAGAACTGAATTCCCTATAACATGAACAAAATCGCCATAAATCGCAATGCAGGATTTCGAGTTATTCGAGGATGAGGATAACACTTTGACAGGATTCATACTCTATGAACTGTTACCTCTCCACTTGAATAACTCAAAACCCTGCAGTGCGATTCATGGCGATTTTGTTTATGTTATAGGAAATTCAATTTTCCACAGATCCTCCAATTTTCAAAGATGAGTTGTTATTTCTTCAATAGTTTGAGGTGTTTTCATTTAAAGGTGCATGCTATGGTGTTCTGGTCAGTAGTAGACTACGCGCCGCGCCGGCTCAAGTTCAAATCAATTTTTTAAACTCGAGAAACAAAATTAAACATCGAGTGCATGATTTTTGTGGAGAATACACTTCAATTTAATGGTCCCTGGAAAATTTCTAAAAATGAACGTCTCCAACAGTAAAACAAAAATTCGTCACAATTGTCAAAGAAAAAACAAGTTTTCTCAAGTTAACTTGTCCAAACTTGTTTTTAGCCGAATTTACACATCGAATATGAGTTCAGGAGATTGAATTTAGTCGGAAAAGATACCAAACTTGTCGTGATCGGTTTGGCATGGCAAGAAAAACAAAATGGACCACCTAGCAGAGCTTCGCCCCCCCACTACTCCCCTTCAACAATGATGGACACTTTTTGTGCCAAAATAGTATCAATGGGATATGATACGTCGAACTATAATGTATTCGCATTCAATGGATTGACGGGTTCCATCCCCTCCATTTTCACCTGCAATTTTTTACCCCCCCTCCAATAACTCAAAACCCCCGGGTGCGATTTTTGGCGATTTTGGATATGTTGTGAGCACTCAATTCTGAACATAATAATAAATTTTCAGGACGTCCATATTTTTTCCGAGGTTGAAATCTATCTTTCTTGCACTATGTGTCGAGTTTCATTTCAATACACTCAATTATTGCGGTATAGAAGGTTGCCATGGTAATGCATGACAACAAACCCCCTCTCGGTCTCTGAAATGAGTGAACTGACAGTTGATGTTGACATAAACGCCCAAAATTGATTATCCTTCATGCAGGGTATTTTGCTGACAAAAGGATGGCTTGTGCGTAAAAAGTTGATTATGTTTGACAGTCAGGTTGGACAGTAGACTGTTGGAGTAGGGTAGGGGCGGGAGGGATAGTCACTTGTTTTCTTATCTTGCTCTTGTCATGCATTGCCATGGCAACGCCCTGATTTAAGCTAATCTTCCTTGAGCGTATTGTTTGTCAGAAGTGTCAAACCAAAGCCTCATCTCTGTGATCTGCCATTTTAAATCTGTCAATTTTATTCTTTTGTCATTATCTATTGAGAGTTGGAACATATGGATAAATCTACGCAGGCAAAATATCGCAGAAATTTGGCGATGTACAGGGATTCACCGAGGCTCGATCCCCTTCCCCCTGGTCAATTTCTTCCCCTTGGAATAAATTGGCAAGGACAAGAATTTTTCGTAACAATTTTTCCTGCACAATTCAAATTTGGGCACTACAATTTTCTATATCTTACACTCTTGCAGTATACAGTGTTTAAAAAAAAATCTGATTTTTTGACACCCTGTATTTAAATATTGGAAATAATGCGGCTTTTCCTTTTGAGTCCAAATAATATTATTTGATATGTGATTATGATCATATACAGGTGTTCATTTTCAAACCTTTCTAGGTACTTTCAGATTTTTTACCACCAAATTTTTTTCCCGAGAAACGCCGAAACAGGTCAATTTTTATTTGAAGGAGGACCTCTAGGACACGTATTGCAGAATTTTTATCTTCAAACCTTTCGCCCCCACTCTACCCTACTTCAAAATTTCGAATAACATTAGTTGATAAAATTCTGTTCTTGCCAAACATACTTTAAAAAACTTCAAATCCTTTTGAAGTAGGGTAGGGTGGGGACAAAGGGGTTAAAGATGAAAATGTGGTAATACGTGTTTCAGATGTCCTTTTCAAAATAAATCTCGAGCTGTTTTTGCTAGAAAATCGATCAAGGATCGGGAGTTACTAAGGTAAGAACTTTCCTTCAATTAACAATGAGAGAATTTTAAGGATTCTGGGAATGATATAAAAATTTTCTTCAAGGACGGAGCTATATTTGTAAAATAAGCGTTGCGAAATCAATCCCTGGGGGTTTATTCCTTGACAGAATTTTACCATTCAGACCTCTTTCAAAAGCTACAAGGATGTACTTTGGTTTGAGCCTGTTGGAATTTCCAAAACCGAAAAATAATTTTTTTGATTTTTGGATTTTGGAAATGCCAATAAGTTTGAACTAAAGTACATCCTTGTAGCTTTCGAAAGAGGCCTAAATGGTGAGATTCTGTCAAGGAATAAACCCACAGGGATTGATTCCGCAACGCTTATTTTACCAATTCAACTCCGTCCTTGAATAATGATTAAATAAATAACGTAGGGTAGGGTGGGGGGCGAAGACTTTGAAGATAAATATTTGGCAATACGTGTCCTATATGTCTCACATGAAATGAAAATCGATCTTGTTACCGGCCCGGCCGGAAGAGGGTGGAGCCAACGCTCGTCACTTCGCGCCTATATAAGCCGACGCTTACCTGAGTCTCCCCAGTCGTTCAGTAGTTCTGAGCCGACACACATCGCCGCATCGACTACGCACCGCACGTCCGCAGACGGCCTTCGCCCTGATGTTCCCCATCCACGACCAGCTTCAAGAAACCATTGGCCCTTTTCAGGGCCAAAGCACCGGCCCCCTCGGGGGCCACCGTCCTGAACCATCCGCCGAGCGGACAACGTCCGCTAGCGAGGCCTCAGGTCTCACCACCGCCATCGAGAGTGCGCTTCCGCCAAAGCCCGAAGGCTCCGCCCTTCAGCTTGGCTGCGCCCAGTTCCCCCTTGGTAACAACCTGTTTCGGCGTTTTTCTGGAAAAAAAATGGTGCCAAAAAATCTGAGGTGGGAAGTTTGAAAATGAACATCCTTTATATGATTATAATCAAATATCAAATCATATTATTCGGACTTGGAAGAAGAAACCTGATCATTTCCAATATTTAAATACAGGGTGCCAAAAAACCGTGGAAGTTTTTTTGAAACACTCTGTATACCTACTGCAAGATTTAGAAAATTTTGTTGTCCAAATTTGAATTCTACAGGAAAAATGGTTACGAAAAATGCTTTTTTCTGCCAATTTATTCCAACGGGGAAAATTTTAACAGGGGGGGATTTAGGTGGATCAACCTGTACCTACTGCTAAAATGCAATTTTTATCGTTGTCTTTATATCAAGACGGGCGATATATCGCAAAATTTCAGCGTTATCGCCTGTGTGGACTAAGCTGCGAACTGTCGCTGCTCTCAATCAGTAGAACCAATAAGAACGCTGCTGTGGAGAGCGCCAAACTTGAAATTAGTGCCGAGCTTAAACTAAGGGCGTATCAACACTTACCAGATGTCCGTTTCTATCGACAAATCCGGCCTTCCACGGAACCGGATCTTCCAAATCAAAGTTCCTCTCCTTCCACAGCTTCCTGACCGGCCTGATCGACTGTTGATTGCTCGCTCTTTGTTTCCGCTCCTGTGCCACTTCTCGATCCTTGTGGTTCTGCCGCAACGCCATCTGATGAATCCTGAAGTATTTCCCTTCGTTCTGCCTGAATCCCAGCCGCTCCAGTTCCTCTTTCGTGATCATTTCGTCCTCTTCGTCGTCGTACACGTCATCGTCGCCGAATATTTCGAAAACGTCGCTGTCGTGCAAGTGCACTTCGTACCCCGGCGGCCAGATGCACCGCGACGATTTCAATGCGTACACCAAAATCACTGCAACAATCAGTTTTAACATTCTTTTCGAGTTGTTGACAATATTTTTTGACAAATCGTATTTGTTTGTTTAGATATTCAACCTGCAACAATGCGACATCGCCTACGAGATTGGCTACGCGGAGAAATTTTTGAAATTCAAAGATTTCCTCAAAGAACGCGCCAGGTTGAAGACAGCGCAGAAGATATCGATACAAGATTTCGCCGGCAAGTTTTTCGAAGGCGAAAAGCACGTTAATTTGCGGCACGAAAAGCTGATCGACGAAAATAAGGCGGCGAAGCCTTTCGTCACGCAGTATTCGGCTAAAAATGCTAAATTTATCGATATTTTCGATTTGGCCATCACCAGTGCCAAGAGCCGTCAAGATTATAAAGAAATGCTTCAGGTGGCCAAAGCCAGCCTCCGCGAAGAACACCCGACTTCGTTCTACTACAGGTTCTATAAACGCATTTGCGAAGCCAGCAAGACTCTCGATCTAGCACCGTGTGAAATTTTAGTTAGTCCCAAGTACAATTTGGACATGAGCGCTCATCGGAAGCTCGAAAATTTTTACGTGGTACTAGCCGAATTGTTCGATGAATTCAACGAGCAACTGGCCAACAACGATGCGGGAATTCTGAACAGGAACCATGCTACTCACAAAACCATATTGAAAATCAACGAGCTGTTGAGTCAAAACTTTGAATCGGTCCAGTACGTGAAGAAGCTGTTCAATTACTTGCAAGCGTTCTCGAAGGTTTTCTACATCGAGCAGAACACGTCCGATTTGATAGCCAAAGACAAAAACGCTTCGTACTTTGAGCTGTTGCATTACAACCGTTCGGAGCTGATCGGCATTTTACTTTTCGAAAAGCATTTGGATCCGACGGAATTCGAAAAGTACTTTGGCAAGCTCAAGTTGGACTTTTTATACGCCGTGGTCGGCAACTGCTTCCCGACCATAAACTTACACGCACAAGAAAACATCTCCCATGACGAGCTGTACCACGACAACTTGCTCTACAAACCCACAAAAGCCATAATCGAGTACATAGAGAAGCACAACTGGCTCCTGGCTTTTATACTTTTAGAAATGTACAAAGTCCCGAACGTCCAGATCAACATCAGCGAAGTGCGCCTGAAGACTTTCTTCAATTTCCTACGCTCGCCCCGCATTCAAAACCTCAAGACGCTGTTCGGCAACAACGAAATGGTGGCCGCCATACAGAACTGCATCAACGGGCAGCAAGTGAAGAAGTACTTCGACGAGAAAATCGTCGAGTACGATCTCATGTCCATACATTCGGGAGCGAGCGACGAAGAAGGAGGCGGCAACAATTTCTTCGAAACCGGCCAAGAGATCCTAGAAGACGCCAAAACCACCAACTGGAAGCACCTGTTGGACATCATCGAGAGCATCCCGGAGAACCAGAGGAAGCGGAAATTGGAACTGGTCAGGTCCGCGGACAGTGTTTTGGCGAATCTCGTCCAGGATGGCTTCGAGCCGGGGCACTACAATTACGTGCACGCCATTCGAAATGCGGATCTCAGGATCGAGACGATTTTGAACAATTTCAAAAAGTGGCCTGGGGCATCGGCCATGGACGTGATCAGGTCGGAAGTGACCAGGTTCGATTCGGTCGACGATGATCCCAAAATCAAGATCCTGAAGGACTGGCTGAAGAAGATCGAGTTTAGCGAGAAGGTCGGTGATTTGTGATGTTTCTGTTGAACGTTTCGAATGATCATCAATTTTTTTTGCAGCTCGAAAAAGTGTTGGGGTTTAAGGACTGGTGCAAATCGTACGATTACTGCAAAAGCAACAAGGATTACGCTTTGAAGGCGTTACTGCAGATTAGTGACGTAAGAATGCTATGCTTAAGTTTAGATTTATTGCTTCGATGATTTAAAACGAATCTAGGAACGAATTTCCCCGAAATTAATTTCCTGGAAGCAATTTCCCCCGGAATAAATTTCCCCAGAAGTAATTCCCCGGAATAAACCTCCCTCGGAAATAATTTCCCTGAAGGGAATTTCTCCAGAAGCAATTCCACCAGAATAAACTTCCCTCGGAAAATATTTCATCTGGGAGGAATTTCCCCAGAATGAATTCCACCGGAATGAAATTCCCTCGGAAAGAATTTCCCTCGGAAAGAATTTCCATAGAATAAATTCACCGAACCAGATAGAGCTCCGAAAGCCATGAAAAACCACATTTCTAAATTTAGAATATGAGGCAAAACCGGCACTGCTCGGAGAAATTCTTTTCTGTTGATAGACATTATTGATAACGATTAGTTTACATTTTTTTTGCGTGTAAGTTCAGGTAAGTTTACCTGTAAGTCCTTGCCCTTTTCACAGGTCGACTTGTTGCTGGAATTCATCGACATCTTCGCCCCCATCGACGAAGAAACGCTCAGCAAAATCGAACTGAACTACGTCACCAAAATCATCGAGCTCAACACTCCCCCGGTTAAGGTCAAAACCCTCCTCGACAAGATGCCCTTCACGCACAGCATCAACATCTGCAACAACCTGCTGACGATCCTCCGCAAATTGGAATACCTCCAGTTCATCGCCGACTACCTGAACACGAACGTGACCGACGACGTCTTCCTCAAAAACGTCCAGGTCAGCCTCAAGATGCTCACTCCCTTCACCGTCGCCGAACAAGACCAGCTGTTCTGTCTCATCTCCGAACCGATGAGCATCATCGAAGTACTGCTCATGAACACCAAGCTGGACAATCTCGCCGCCGTTCTGGACATCCTCAAGGTCCACGAAAACCTCTACGACGAAAACATAATCAGCACCGGTAAAATCGACGAACTGCTGCGGAAATACGCGGAGAAGAGCTTGGACTTCCGCGTGATCGCCAAACCGACTCCGTTGAACATAGTTTTTTCCGATCCGAAACTGCTGGAGTCCGTCGATTCGGGGAAGGTGTTCGTGATGCCGGAAAAAGTGCCCACGAAGGAGGAGTGGGCGAAGAACGAAGACGTCTGGGAGTGCATGTGCTGTCAGCAGGTTACGTTTTCGATGTTCAACCGGCGGCATCATTGCCGACGGTGCGGACGGATGGTCTGTTATTCGTGCTCCACCAAGAGGATGCTGGTCCAGTCGTACGGGGATATTTTAGTGAGAGTTTGCAAAGACTGCTACGATCAGACCATTGGCACGAGCTGTTCGTCGGATCGAAGCGACGGAACTTCGTCGCGGTCGATTTCGCACGAATATTGGCTTTTGAACGACGATCCGGTTCACAATCAGATCGTACGGGAGGAGTTTTCGTACGAGCACGCTCCTAGCGTCTCGCTGTGTCTCTCCATACTGAAGTATCACTCCAAATCTCCCGAGTACCCCAAGTAAGTATATTACTTACGTAGTCGTATCAAAACAGTTGAAATATTGCTTTTGAGTTGAACCGCTTTCATAGAACTGGTTCCGTGATTGAGCTCTGTGAAATGCCGTCAAGATTGCCATTTATTAGCCTAATTGCGATGTGCAAGCCCCGTGAGTTGATTTAAAGCAGGCTTCAGAATGCCTTTTGTGTTACAGATTCTTACTTGACCGTTGTGAAGACATGCTGAAACTACTCAAACCCTGCGCGGACGAGAATCTAACGATTACCGAAATCGACTATCAGCTCGTAATAAAAATGCTCAAGTAAGTTCCCTGCGCTTCATTTTTTCAAAGGCTTTGACTCTATGTGAGAATCGTTCTAGGTCGTTGGTGTCCGCGGCCAAAGTCCTTTCGTCCGAAATTTTGAACAGTTCGTCATCAGCCGACCGCATCCTTAACCAAGTGGAGCTGCTGAATCTGCTGTCCCAGCAAGGTTGTCTGAACTTAATGCCGGTGCTCAACCCCAACAGCTGCTACTTGGACCGCACCGTTTTGCGAAGTCTCCGCGACAAATTGCTGAAACGCGAACAGTGGCACTTGGCCCTCGAGGTCTCCACCAAAGGCGGACTGGACAACTCCGGCGTCTGGGCCGCCTGGGGCAAGAGCTGCCTCAAAGCCGGCTGCCTGGCCACGGCACGCGAAAAGTTCCAGCGCTGCCTGGACAAGAGCGGAGGCCACGAAACCGGATCGCTCAGCATGAGCAGCCGGTTTTCCAGCAACGACAGCTTGAACGTCCCGGCATCCAGAACGACACCGCCCGCCAGAATCTCGACGAGCGACAACTCCCGCGCGGCGGCCATCGCCAAGAACCCCCCGCTTCTCTTCGAAATAGTCAACATTCTCGAAAGGAAAACGCGAAAAGTCTACACGTACATAGACAACGAACCGAAAGTCCGTCTGTCCGGATCCAGCTCGAGCCTGTCGAATCCGGCGATAGCCGTTACTCCCAGCGATCCGGCGATCGACGTCCTGAATCGCATCAAGAACCTGCAGATGATCGTGAACGGTGGCAGCAGGTCTTGCGAATTCATGAACATCGAAAGGGCGTCGCCCGGTCAGCCGGGGATCGACGTGGTGTTTTACGACGAATGCGTTTATTACCTGAGCAGATACGGAACGCCGCTGAGCTTGCTGGAGTTTTACGTGCGGCACGGAAGCTACGACGCCGCCGTCGAGTTCGTCTTGAGCAATCACTTGAACGCCGGCGTTTTCGTCGAGCTTTACATGAGGTGTCTGAAGGACGGCGTCGTCCATCACCTGCAGCACGCCATGATGAAGGTCGACACCTCTTTGGAAATATTCAGAGTAAGTACGGCGTGATGGCGTACGATTTCGATTAATTAGAAAAATAATCGGTCCGATAAGTGAGCTCTGCGGGACACCAAGTTTGATTTGATTGAAATGAGATATGTTCTCGCAAGCTCATTGCAGAGGGCGCAGCATGGGCTGGCTATTGTTACTTTAAAGACCACGTCAAGCGCCAAGCTTGTGTAACTCTTGTCCTAACCTAAGCCGTTATCAGCGACACTTCAAAAGTTAAATTCATCATGACATTCATGGCCCTGTTGACAAAACTGTCTTGTTTTCTCGTTGACGTTAATGTGAGTACAGTCTCAGAGGTTCCAACTTTTTTTGAAGTGAATTGATTCGATCACACCCCGGCTGGGTGGTACCGGAGTAGTGTGGGACTCAACTGCGTCACCTGTGTGCGTCACTGACATACGTACTAAAACCACTCCTCAAACCTGGTGGTTATCCGCCCCCTGGGGATAGGCATAACTTTGGGAATGCGGGTCGTCCTCTTTTTTCGTAGTGATCGTCCGCATGCATGAACGGCATTCCATCTCTTCTCACTGCTCAACATCACCTCTTCCATATTCTCCGGTGTCATTCTGCAGTCTGTCTGTCTTTCCATTTGACTTCTTTCCTGCGCCCATCAGGTGCAGCTTAGGATG
Source organism: Anaspis maculata (assembly GCA_949128115.1). Lineage (NCBI taxonomy): Eukaryota > Metazoa > Arthropoda > Insecta > Coleoptera > Scraptiidae > Anaspis > Anaspis maculata. The sequence continues at coordinate 125,997,864 of OX421961.1, forward strand.
GTGTGCTCTGCGTCGTCGTCCTCAGTCCCCAGGGCAGTCGTCACGTATTGTTTTTGACCTCCAAGCTTCTAGAAATCCCGCGTTTGGTTTGGCAGCTCTTTCAGTATGATTAGGTAAAGAATTGGCCCGAAACTGCACTCTGGGGGACGCGGCGTTAGTTTTCCGTTGAAGTGAAAAGAAGTTCGCAAAATTAGAATTCTGTAGCTATTTCTTCTTCCGAGGTCATTTGAACAGAATCTGCTCAAAAATTGTCCTTTTGAAGAAGCCGCTGTTTTTCCGCATTTGGAATGAGAGGATGTTGAAAATTGAGATTTCGTGGCTATGTCTCCGTCGCTTCGAGGTCACTTTTCAGTAGGAAAATAGACAAGAAACGGTTTCAGAATTGACCTCTGGGGCACGCAGCACTGGTTTTTTGGTTATTTTTATTACTGGAATAAAAAAAGGTGCTAAAATAAGGATTTTGTGGCTACCACTCCTTATCTGAAGTCACACCTCCGCTTCAGAGTCATTCCGGCAGGCCACTTTTTATTTTTAATACGAATATAAAAAAGAATCGGTCCCACGATTGATCTCTGGGGGACGCCGCTTCGTTTCCCTGTCATTCAAAATGTGTCGATAATGACCAGATTGAAAACCACTTTCCAGGAGCACATCAAAGCAGTCTGTTTCAACTTGGAAAAACGCTCCCTGCTCAACTGCCTCTACCACCTGCAGCTCTTCATGGGCGACTACGTGCGAGCTTCGATGACCTGCATACGGTTCTACGAGGCCGACGCCAACAACTTCACCGACCTGAAAGCCAACCTGTCCCATTTGCACAAAGCCGCTCAGCACCTTAAACAAATCAAGGAAGTAGAGTGGGTCGACGTTTCAACAGGTTTGTTATCGTCAGCAAAATCCTTGCAAGTATAATTTGAAAACTTACTGCTTCAGTGAAATCCGATTCCGAATCCGAAGACAAGTTCGAGGAGAAAATCCTGACCCCTTCGTCGGCCCTGGTGATGAAGATGGAGAGCAAAGACCTCGACAAGCACATCAACACCATAGCCTGTCAAATCGAACTCGTCAATTATCTGTCTGAATGCGAAAGCTCCGGTATCAAGCTCTTGGACATACTCAAAGAATTGGCCGCTGCCAACGGTAATTAATTTAGATTTTGTGTAGTAAATACTGCTAAGGTTTTTTTAAAACTTATTCAGATTCCAAAACCGCCAAGAAATTCAAACTTCCGACGCTGTTTTCTACTGCCGACGACAAAGCTCTGTTGGCGGCTCTGGTGCTGGTTTGCCGTGACTCGATGGAAGACGGCTTCAAAATGGTCGTGAAAATCGTCCGGAGTTTTCAGCTGAGGCCGGTGAGGGTGTACGGACTGGCCGGGAAATATCTGGCGCAAACAGAACGCTACGACAACATCATGCAGCTGGTCAAGAACATAAAATCGCTGGAGTCTTCCAATCCGGAGATTTCCAACGTGCTGGACGAAACGCTGAACTTTGCCGTGGGCGTGATGATCAAGCGGAACGTCACCGGAACTATGCTGGTTAAGCTGTCGAAACTCATCAAAGACAGGGCCATGAAGGTAATATGCTTGCTTTACGCAGTCAACATTTAGATCAGCTACTTCCCGAATCCGGCTTTCAAATTTTTCACAAGACACATCCATTTTTTCTCTTGGCCAAATTCGTGGTTAAAAAAAAAACAAACGAAAACTACGGGTGTGTGTGACTTGTGAGAGAACAACAGACTCACGCATGAACAGTGATAAAGATAGAGAGATAATCTCCAACGCATAGTACAGGATAACAATAGCGATAACAATATTCATTTCCAACAGGTGAGTACACCCAAAATAGGAAAAATAGGAATAAATAAAATACGTGAACGCTACAAGAGATTAAAAGAGACTCTTGATTCCGCCCAAAGTGGTAATGTAATAATAATAATAAATAATAAATGTTTTCCTCCTTCTCGGCTTATCAGCGCCATAGGAGTTTTTGCGCCTTTTTATTAATAACAGTAGGTTATTACATATGGATTACAATATACGCAAATTTTTGAACAAACACAAAACATCCATGACTGACCGGGATTCGAACCCGCGCCATCCGCACCACAGACGGCAGACGACCGACTGTGCTACGGGGCCGTCACCCAAAGTGGTAATGTATAAATCACAGTCCCCAGAAACATAATTGAATGTATCACACATAATAAAACACTGGAGACCAATGCATCAGGTTATTGTTAGGACGGTCGCAATAAAAAGTTTGCTGAAGTCTAGATGAGGATCTGGGTATGAGAAACTTCAGTTGTCCCAGCAAGTATGGACAGTCTATCTCTCCTCGACAGAGACGCACAAGAAATGTTATCGCAATTTTAGATCTGCGCCTATCCAGAGAGTCAACATTGAATCATTCACTCAATAGAGAACCATGATCGTAACCTTTCGCTGGGTAAACTTAATCCTTTTTGAATCTCGAAAGTTTCAAGAATCGTCTCTGTTCAGCCTCAATCGATTCACTACGTGAAGCATGAATGGGATGCCATATTAGTGTCCCATACTCCAGCAGCCATACATCCAACTACAGGATGTTCCACTACTAGGTCAAAGCTTTTAAGGTGAGATTCTCCTTGCGAAAGTATGACAAGCCCCAATAGCTTAAAAATTTGAAAAACTTTTTTTTGACTAAGTCACCATACTTACAACCTTCACCCTGGGTTGCACCAAAATAATACGCAATTAACGCTAATACGAGATTGGAGGGATTTCAATCTTGAAGGGATTTCAATCTGCCCAATCCTAGTATTCCTAGTAGGTTGAGCATGGGAAATGCATCAAATCTTTAGTTAATCAATCACTATAGATCATTTCCTATTGAGAAACCAGATTCTCTATTATTTACAAACAAGTAATGATCAAAAGAAATTTGACTAATCTCGTATTATCTTAATTGAGCGTTGGTGCAACCCAGGGAAAAAGGTTTGATTTTTGAAAAAGTTTTTGTTTCGACCAAGATTGGCATATCTACTCACAAATTCATAGTCATTTTCGCCAGGAAAATCTTGCCTTGGAATCTTTGCACCGAGTAGTGAAACACCCTGTATGTTCGCTATAGAATATAACTAGCCTCAGCCTTCTTCCTGTCTGTCAAATTACGGCTCTTCATGTGAAAAAGCTACGAATTTGATATAAAGGGCCACTTTAAACTTGATTCATTTGTTGTGGGCATTCGCCGTCGATATTTCATGACATGGACGTTCTCTGTGAGAGACGTGACAAATATGAAGGTTATTTCACTATTTCACACGATGTAAAGCAACTATTTAGATTTAGTCATCAAAGACGGTATGAAGACTATTTCACATGATGAAAGCAACGTATTTGGTCACAAAAGACGTTAAGGCCAGTAATTCACACTTGACTTTTAACCTCGTGGATGCCATGGGCGTTCCACGTGGGCGGTAATAAAGGCTATTTGACACGATGTTAGAGCAAGGTATCCAATTACCAAATACGCTACATGGGCCACTTCTCAAACCGCCGCAAATGGTATCTGGACTAAGAATCCAAAAAACAATTTGCGGATAATCCGTAGAAAATCGCCAAAAGAAAGAAATACCCTGCAAGGGGAATATATACCCAAACGGAGACACGCCGTGTGAGAAAGGAATATACACCAAAATCCCAATTGGAGACACGCAGTAGGTATGTTACGTCGCCGGCTAGATTTTTTTGTCAGCTATTTAGTAGCAAGTTTATTCAGCCATACGATTCTACAGGAAAAGTTCCTAATCAGCTGTGGTGGTGATGATGTTATATGACACTACAATAACGTTGCATAACATGAAACATGGCTACATCCTGAGAAGTAGATCGGCCAAAATAATCAATTTAGTCAAAACAGATTATACTGGTGTTGTCCGTAGGTACCTAGTGCTGCGTGCCAGAGCTTAAGACCCCAGCTTTCGAGTCGGCTTTTAAACCGACACCAAACCCGAAGTTGCGAACGCAGTTACATCGAGAAGAGAGGTTTTTGAAGGCACAGCAGTACATCACTTTGAATCTAGTATATTGACAATTCTACGAGGGCAATAATACAATTCACAAAACATAACGCTATGGCGGAAGGCCGTCTGCTACTGAACAATAACACTGCGCTAGCTACGATGACGTGGTGAAGTGACCAAAGCTAATATAAGATCATGAGACTTTCCGGGGTCGTGTAGGGTCCTTGGAGAGGGCCCAGGGCCTAGGGGCGACCTGTCCAAAGCTGGTCGTATCCGCAGTATCCTCAACCGTCGGGGTTGAAAGCGGCCTTTCCACGTGGTGGGAGCGGCCGTGTTGCATGCCATAGAGGCCTCGTGCTTTTTCGGTGCGACTCACCCATCGGTCTGTGTTATTTAGGAACACGGCCCGCCAGCTAATCAGTGGAGAAGGCCGGGGTTCTTAAGATGGTCGGGGGCGCCACAGCATTGTGAGCCGAATTCCCAAAAATTATTATAGTACCAAGCAATGACTGATACAATACTGAAGATAAAGCAAAGTTTGGATTATGAATAAAAATTTCATTTACAAAAGGCAAAGAAAATGAACAGGAGCCGGTTGGCTAATTTTACAAAAATTGAATATACGAAATTGCCAGTCGCTGTTATTACCACAATGAGCCAAATATTACGTTCTGGAAGAGAGGTTTGGCAATTAATTTAACGTTATTGGTTCGAACGGGGCAGGTACCTACTGTCGGAATACGAAAGTCAGATAACAAACCCAAACTGATTTGATATTGGAAAGAAAACTCAAGCGCTTTCTGAAGACACACTGTTTCTACACAACTGATGAGTTTGTTGATTTTTGGAAAACATCTTATCTGAACAGTGTGCTGTCGGCCATGTGAAAGTTTTAAAGTTTTATTATTGTATAAATTCAATGTATTTTATCACTATTTGTTATATTTATATTTCATTTTATTTTATTTTTACAAGAGGGAATAGTGGAAGATCGGCCAGAGCTGAACTATCTCCCTAGCTTATCTGTACCTTCACGTTAATGTACACTTAAGTTTAAATACATCTATCTATCTATCTATTAACGCGACTCGATAGGTACCTACCTCGCCAGCTGTGATAACCACCGCCACAAAGAACGTTATCGGATTTTTTATACCAGTTACAATAATTTTATGTACAAAATCAAGGAATTCGAACTTGAGATTTTCCTGTTCGCAAAATTAAATACAGTTATCCAAGTCAAATGGGGACCTTTCGTCCTGTAAAAATTACGTTTGTTACAAAGTCGCCAGCAAGAAGGTACAAGAATGTCGATGGCAAAACTATAAGACTAGCGTACAACTGTGATGTTAGTTTGAATAAAGTGAATATACCCTTTGGCGGACGGCCGGAGTCGCAACGATTTTTGCGAAACCACTGAATTCTAACCTGCACTTTATTAACCCTTGAAACTTTATCTTTTTTTTTACCTGCATCAACTACGGTGGTTATTAGCAGGATAATTTCTACATGGGTTCTTCTGTAACTATTACAACGACGATTCTATGTTTGGAACAAACAGTGGGGGACTTTCAGTGTGGGTTTTTTCGATGGCTTTTTCGTTTCATCCCTCTTCCCGGGGCATCACCGGACGGTAGTAGATGCCCCAGTCTAAAGGACGCGTGAAAAAGTTCATCTGGCCCGGTGCGGATTTGAACCCGACACCACATTTGAAAGTGGAGCTGAGCCACGGAGCTGAGTTCCCCGTGCTACCGACCGGGTTGATCTATCTTTCTTCCGTCTTTTTACTAGAACGGTTCTCGAGTAGTGTTCAAATTAAACAAATATATCAACGAGAAAAATGATCATATGTTACGGCATTTTTAATAAAACACAATTGATAGAGGGGAAATAAAGTATTACGGTAGGCGAAATGTCACCCCAGCTTACTTGTCCTATCCCACAAAATATATCACCGAGTAAAATGATCATATGTTACGGCATTTTTAATAAAACACAATTGATAGAGGGGAAATGAAGTATTACGGTAGGCGAAATGTCACCCTAGCTTATACTTGTCCTATCCCACAACAAAGTGGTACACTCGGAGACAGCTTCCAAACGTGTCGCGATCGACAGTTGATGTACACTGCACTTTCCAGGGTGCGAACGAACGATTGCCCTGGTCGCCAAGGCTCGAAACCGCTGATGAAGGCGTCCACGCAGGTGGTTTGGAAACTCTTGCATCCACAAACCGAAACGGGCTCCACGCTGAGACGTTTCCTTCAAAGGAAAGAGTCACTCGGGAGATGGAGTGCTCCGTGGTAGACGGGATCTCGCCTATACTCGATGTAAAGTTTCGGGAATCTCCCTGGTACGTAGATGACGATGACGAAGACTTGCTGGCAAAATCTCCAGACTTTGAAACAGGAGGTTGAAAACTGGATGGTTGAAACTTAACGGTAGAAATCTCGATGGTGAAAAACTAGTACGTAGAAATCTTGTTGGTAGAAATCTAATTCGTAAAAAACTCAGTAGTAGAAACCTATAATAATTCACTCAACTCAGAGTGGAATCCAATCCGAAAAGATGAAAAAAAAGGAACCAAATCATCCCTTACGTTACCTCAGGTGTCGTCGGTTTCGTTTTTGATGGGCCAGGTGTGGTCGTGCTTCTTAAATCGGCCAAACAAAGCATTGCAAAATCTAGTCCGAAAAACACTCGGTTTTTGGTTTCGATCTACACAAATTCGAAAACCACTCGGCAGGCAAAACGTGGACATACAAAACCCACACTGACGACAGCGCTCGTGCAAATTTCGGGGCAGAAAAGAACGTGAATAGCTGCGTCGCTTCCTTTCATCAGCTACTTCCGGTCGGCGCGCTAGTTCAAGATTTATCCAAAGCCAATTAGAGAAAAGCACGCGAAATCCTTCTGCCGGGACAGCAATACAACGAAACTCCCAAATACTAGGAATTAAAACGGCGGGACAGAATTGGACTGGCGGCCAAAGTATCAAACAGCAGACAGAAAACGACGTAACAGGGTGAAACTCCTTTTCTGTGATGTCAAATGGGCCGGGAACACAATGGTTTTGCGCACTTGCTTGCTTCCCGTTTTTGGCGTCGGGGTTTGCAGCGGATTTTTGAACGATACATTAATAAGTGTTTCAGAGGCGTCATAAAGAGCTATCCCAAACGGAGAAATCCCGATTGAAAAATTCAGACTTGCGTTCATGGTGACATTTCAAAATATTTGAGTTTATTGATTTGACAGATTGCAAGCCATAGAATTAATTTCTGGATTTATTGGGAGGAGTTGATGAAACGCAGTTCCACCTGGCACGTAGGCCCCGCTATTGAGCCCGTTGTACCCCTCCCAGACCAACAACTCACCGAGCCACAATGTGGTGCTTGGATGTTAGATAGGTCAGAGACAATTATTTGACTTGCTTGATGATTGGCTTCAAGTCTGCTTTGTAGTATTGTACCTACGTCATGGGCTGTAGGTGACACCGAGGGTGACACGTCATAAAGATTACTTCACACACGATGTAAAAGCAACATTATTTCATCACTTGAGGCGACATAAAGGCCTTTTTCATACCAGTTTTCATAATCTGTTGAGAGATAAGATCAAAAAAGCTTGATGACCTCGATTTCAGAAATAAAGCGAAAATACAGTCACTTTCTATGCAAATCTAATGTACGCCTCCAATTCATTGATTTGAATTTACAATATGAAGAAATTGGTATGGATTACAATCCAACAGTTTGTGTCACACACCCACTTTTATCTTATCGTTTTGTTTATACTTTGTCTAGTCTAATGGTAGGCTAATGAATAGTCTAGGTGCCAGTATAATGATAATGATTATAATGGTATAAGGTATTTTTAGTGTTTTTTAATAACTTATTTTCCCACGATTGTTCCTATTATTGATCGATTTAATTAGTGAAAGTTATTATAAACACAACTTGAAAATTTCTCTTATTCTTGTATTTTCCGTATTTCTACAAAATATTTGTTTTTTATAGCTATTATAATTTGTCGTTTTTGTGTTATTAGATTAACGCTCTAATTGAAGCCAAAGAGCTGAGCCAGGCCCTGTACCTTGCTTCTAAATATAAGCGCATCAACGACGTTAGGAGGATTCAAAGGGAGGCCGAACTGCTCAACTCCCCATCCATCAAAACAGCTTGCATCAAGATACTTTCGAGCGCAGAAGCCTCAACCTCCAATCAGTAATAATGTACGATTTTTTTCTTATGACACTAAACAATGTACCAAAACTCTAGGGCTGTGATTATAGTACCTACCTTAGATATTATTTTATATAAAAAAACGTTTTACAGAAATAAATTATTTAAAAAGTTACATTATTATAAATTTTTATTTTTGTTTTTAATACTAGTATATTAACAAAATGCTTTAGTAAACAGTAGGATTTATATAAAATGTTACTTCTAGTAGACCATCAGGGAACAAGACCTTTACATGGTCTTCAAAAGTGTGCCTAATTTCCCTTATGTGAACATTTCATATAGGCACTACCAGTGTAATTAATACTCGAGGAAGAGTTGGAGAGAGCTCTACTCTAAGAAATATCACATTAATAAACTTAAGGATTAACATTTCATATAAATGTGTAAAATGCTTAGCTGCTTAGTCTTCAAGTGCCTCTTCTCCATTTACAACCACTCCATTTTGGAGTTCTGCATTGAATTTTTCCGCAAAACTTGTGTCTATTTCGGACACCTCCTTTAAAAAGCTGTCTCTCTGTTCCGGTGTCCATTGCGTTATCCATTCTTTGAACAGTTTGACCTGCAAGAGTTCACATGCATTTTGACCTGGTTTAGGAGAAGGACAAACCGATACTCACTCTGCATTCAAACAAAGACATGGGTTTGTCTCTGCAGTCGACGTTGGATATGCTGTTGACGATGCCGTTCACATAGACCTTGTTGGAGTACTTTTCGGCCATGATGGGCAGGAAATCGGAGCGCTGGAGCTCGCTCCATTCGTGGAACCACTGGATCAGGTACCTGATCTGCGCCTCGGCGTTGAGCATGTTGCAGTCTTGTGGGGTGGGTGGCGGTAGCAGTGTCACTCACTGGAATGCACGACGACACTGTGCGTTTCAGGGGGAATCAAAGAGAAAGGTTTCGGTTAATATTATACCATGACACTGCAAAGCCCATTGTTTACCAGCTGGCTCCAGAATATGCAGTTATTTTCGTGTGGCACACACACATAAACACAGTCACACACAAGCTCAGCACAGGACACGCCAATTACTTACATATCCGTGGTAATATTGGACCGCGGGATAATTACAGCGGCACCATTCTCTTTAGCGTCTAAACAGAGCTGCGCTGCACCTCGCACTGTTATTTGTTGCTGTGAAAAAGAACTAGTTCGAGTAGTGTGGAGTGGTGTTGGTGAACCGTAATGACCTCGCACTTTTTAAATTGCGACCTTGACCTGGCGTGGCAGGCCGGTAAAGCAGAAAACGGCACGACTTCGATCGATTCTGCACCCGCCCGCGAAACCCTTCTCAGTCGACTCACAGGAAGGGATAAGAACAGCTAGAGCTGGAGCTTTTGCAAATTTTGAAAAACGATGGAAATTCAATTTTTTTGTGAATTATCACGATAATAATTTGAACAGCAGAGTCGCAGTAGAGTGGAAAAAATCTCAATGCGCTTGTTTTACTCCAAAATTTTGGTAATCATTGAATAAACACAATAAAAATGGTCAATAAAAACAATAATGACACACACAAAGTTGAACACTTTCAAAATTTTGACGTTTGATGACACTCGCTGTCAAGTGACAACCTGACAACCGGTAGTGCCAATCGAGTTTAGTGGCCGGTAAGGCCGTAATTCCAAACCCGCCAAACCAAAAGTATTCAATTTACAAATCACACGAGTGAAACAATGGATAGTTCATGAGAGTTCGGCACGTTGTTCTTTGGAATACATACGAGAAATTTCGTGGGAAAGACTTTATCGAGCTTTTATCAGTCGTTGAGAGAAAATTGGTCTCCAGGGTTGGCAGCGTTGTCAAGTGCGGTTGTCATGTTGTCAATTGCCATGATCTGTCATTTGTCAGTGTCAAGCCGGTCAGTGAAGCACAGGACAAGTTTTCACAACAAATAAATCGGTGAAATATCGTCATTTCCAGGAAACTTGAAGCTGATGAGCAACAAATAGAATAAGTTCACGATTTCCACTCTCGCACAGCAGCCATGACCGCTTTCGAAGGTAAAACTGCCCGCAATTTTTCCGGGTTATGGTCAACTCGTTTTCGAATTTTCCAGAATTTGGGGTCCTGCCCGAGCTGGCCAAAGCCATCGACGAAATGGACTGGACGTAAGTGCCGGTTGAAGGCAACGGAAACGTTGTCACGATTTTTATGCGACTGTATGCTTCAGGTTACCGACAGACATCCAAGCCGAAGGGGTTCCGGCAGTCTTGGGAGGTGGAGATGTGCTCATGGCGGCCGAAACTGGCAGCGGGAAAACGGCCGCTTTCTGCTTGCCCATCATTCAGATCGTGTGGGAAACGATAAAAGACATACAGTCGGGGAAGGCTGTTAAATCTTCGGCCAATAGCTGTAAGTTCCCCCTAAGTTTTGAAAGGATTGACTTCAAGAGGGAGGCGGTAGGGGACAAATTTTTCAACTACTGACTTTGTCCAAAAGTCAAGTTACAGACTAAGTCCAAGACAGATGACCCACCTTTTTTTTAAAAATCAGCGAAGCTGTATTTTTCGGTCACCGTGTCATAAAGGGGACCTGAAACCGCACATTTTACAGTAACGGTTCTACCACCATTCTCTTCCTTATGCAATTTTGAGTCGATCTAGATAAGGAAGAATCCATTTACTTACGTCAACTATTCTATTTTCGCACTTGAACATCGCCCACTTTCCTTGTCTGTCGCCATGGTAACCACTCTATTCTCGCTGTTCTTTTTTTGACGATGGACGTTTCATTCACAACAATAATTGTCAATGATAAACGACCTCGCAAACGACATTGCTCCTTGGAGGTTATTGTGCCGTTCAAAGCGTTTGCTGTAAAGAAGAAAACAGAATACGTGCCAGATATTTCAGCTTTTGTGTTATGAACGGACAAGACGAAACTCCCGATGGGGCTTCTTTCCACGGGCTCGACGTAGGCAACAGTTAAAAAAGCTTTATTGTCGGTTGCCTATATCACTTGAGCAGAGAATAAGAGCACCATAAAAGCATACTACGAAAATTGTACGGTTGTATTGTTACTTGTCTGTAGGAGCTATGCGAAAAATGTGAAAATGCATGTGCTCCACAAAGCGCAGTACGTTATTGCTATTAAAAAAAAAACATGATATGAATTGAAAAGCAAATAGAGAAATTACACGCGTCAATAGACCTTTCCAAATTTGCGCTTGTCCTTTTCTTTTATGACGTCATGATTTTGCGTAGATTGGGACAACTGTCAGTATACAGTCATCTAATAGTGGAAGTGTCAGAAGCATAGGCAAACACCGAGCGTAGAAAGGAGAGACTTGCAAAAGTGGTTACTTATTTCTGTGTTACCTTGTGCGAAAATGATCTGAAGAAGCCTTATGTTCCCACGTACAGTTGCGGCCTCATAAAAGTTTACACCGATGATAATCGTATGGCCATGCTCATTCAAAATTACGTCAAAATTGAATTAGCATGGCCACTCGATCGCCGTCGGTGTAAACTTTTATGAGGCCGCAACTTTACAATTTTACGAAATACACGATGTGGCTTGAGAGTTGCAGAAACAAAATTTAACTAGGCAAGACACGACCCATTTTGTGCCAGAGATCCCCCAGGGCTGTTCAAACTTTCATCTGGCTTCTCCTTCTACGGAATCACTCATCGAGGTTTCTGCCCCTGGAACTGTAAGAGTGGCGCACAATATTTCTGGTGGCATCATTCAAAATTGGGATCTGCTGAAGTTTTGATGGACCAGTAGCCATCAAATTTCTTTTCCGCTTAGCATTTGTCATAAATCAGGGCACTAAAAGCCTTTTAACTGCGATAATGAAGTGGTGAATCCTCTGCAGCTACTAATTTTACAGATAGATCAACAGTAGTAGTTGTCGAGATACAGCTTTGTCGGAATGAATACGCATTATCTAGTACTTTCGCCTGTCTTCGCTTTCACTCTATGACTTCCTCTGATACTCTGTTTCTCCATCTGGCAGGATTTTCTTCCAGTGTGCACTTCACTGGTGATTTCTTCATCGTTTTTTCCACCAAAACAGACAGAGATTTTGAAGACCTGCTCATGACGCCTGGAATCTGACGTTGACAATGACATCATGCAACCGCGAAATGTGCGCAATGCGCGAAATATTTTGCGTAGGTTGGGACAACTGTCAAAACCATTCTCTATCCTTTATTTTTGGAAAGGTCAATTACAATTACCTGTCTTTCGCGACTGTCTTCCCGTTTCCTGTGTTTTTTTTTTTAAACAAACAAACTCTTTTTAGCGCATTTTTGTAAAGAAATGACGCTTATATGGCCGGTTTGTCTGTCTGTCTGTTCGTCCGTCTGTCCGTGTAGGAAGTAAGCAGTTGTACTCGTCCTCGGGGAATGAAGTTAGCGCTTTGGAACTTTCTTTGATGGATAGCTGATGTTCCCAAGGGTGGCCAATAGGCATTTTTTTTATCCATACATAGTTATCATTATTATTATCATCAAAAAACAAAGATTTACTGTGCACTTTTAAGAAGTTGAACTCCTCCCCGGGGAATGAAGCTAGAGCCTTGGAACTTTTCCCGATAAATGGCTTAGGTCCTCAAGCGTGGCCAGTGGGCACATTGGATTTCAGGTTGCGCCGCCATCTTGGCCGCCATATTGAAATTTTTTATTAGTGGAACGATTTTCAAGAAACTTGGAACTTACCCTTGTCTCTATGACCATTCTTATTTTCAAGTTGAATTTCATGATTCCGCCGCCATCTTGGCCGCCATATTTAGATTTCTCATCAGTGGAACGATTGCCATGAAACGTGAAACTTACTCTTGTCTCGTATAAACATTTAATTTTTATACTTTTGCGCGATACTTTCCATGCGTTATTATCCTTTTTTGCTTCGTATGATTTACTCCTTCTTTTCAATGTTTTTTTTTTACGATTGTTGGCGATTTTTAGCACTGTTCCTTGTTTTACGACGCGTTATTTTTAGCTTCTCCCCGCTCAACACACCTATTTTGCTCCCCGGTCCTGTTGGTGTCTTTTGGTGGCGTATTGCCACAAAAACAATGTCTTTCATTTTCTTACGACTTCTTGCGATGTTTCGCCCTGTTTTTTGTTTCATGACACGTTATTTTTAGTTTCTCCCCGCCCAACACCCCTATTTTACGCCCGGTCCCGTTGGTGTGTTTTGTCTTTCACCTTCTTGGCCACTGTTTGTAGTCCATTCCTACTTTTGGAATGATCGAAATCGAGGTCCCCTTCATGACACGGTCGCCGTATTTTCCCTTGGTATTTCCAGTAGGTACTTATTAATTTGAAACTTTGTTTTGAAACAGTCATTTTCTGAACATTAGGCCCGGCGGTGTCGTAAAATTGAGATTATTTTCGCTATTTTTTGCGTTGATCATGAAGCTGCTCTCACTTCCGGAAGTAACCGAAAGTGACAGCAACTTTCGAATTTCAAATGGAACACCCTGTATTTTTTTCGATATTCGGATAGAGATTCTTTTTATTGACATAGTGGTGGTCTTGAAAATTCTCTATGATAAGAAATGACAATTTTATAGCGAATTGAATATAATTAAATTGGTATCATTGAAGGTGGCTGCGACCATAAATAAAAATCCGAAGTTGGAAATTTGTTTATCATTTATGTCAATTTTAACCTGCAACGATTTTTGACATAAACAATAAACAATCTTTCAACTTCAGATTTTCATTTGTGCTCGCAGCCACCTTTGGTGATAGTAATTTATCAAATTCGCGTAACATTCAATTCGCTATAAAATCGTAATTTTTCATCATAGAGGATTTCTATAACCGTCACTGTGCTAATAGAAAAAATTTCTATCCGAATATCAAAGAATATACAGGTGTTCCATTCGAAAATCAAAAGTTGATGACACTTCCGATTACTTTTGGAACTGAGAGTTGCTTCATGATCAATGCAAAAAATAGCAAAAGTGCTTTTAAGTACTCCATAAAAATCTCAACTCTACATATTCCATAGGAAAAAAGTTATGGACTGGTGCGATTTTCGAAAAACACACGGTATATAACACTTATTTTGACAAGTAAGCTGTCGGAAAAATAATAAAATAGGTAGTCAAATAATTTTATTTCGCGGTGAGATGGCTTTGGTATCTTCAGCTTATTTAAAAAAAAGTTTTTCTCGCAGCATCTTGTCTGCAGAATTCAACTCTGCATGGATAAATGGTCTAATTCGTTTCTAATACAGGATGTCGCGTAATTTTCAATTTATTTGACTACCTATTTTATTATTTTTTATATCTTTGTAACCAGAAAGAAAGGCTTCATCAAATGACGTAATAAAATATAGGATGTTGCATTTAAAATGAAAAAGTTACATGTCACACCCTGTATATACGGTACCACAGAAACTTTTAGACAATAGATTCAAGATCCTTGGGAAAAATCGTTGAGAAAAAGTTTTCAGTTTTTTAAAATACCTCAAAGGGGAATCTCCTAGAGGAAGGTGAATTTGATCGTGAACACCCTGTACAACTCTCGATATAAAAATTGCGCCGCCATCACAGATACTCCCTTCTTCATTGATACCGGGGGCAAAGCAGTGCTTAGAGTTTCATAACGGTGATTTGTTCGATTAGTTCAAAACACAAACGCGCAGAAGCGTGAAAACTGAAGCACGAGGCGATAACCGAGGGCAATAATACCACGAAGTAAAAGTCAATTCTTGTGCTTAGATTAAGCCCCAATGATGTCTCCCATTTACGTCCTCGGTTCTTGGATACTGTTTTTCATATTTTTTTGTTTGTCTGAATGCGTAGCTCCTGCTTGGACGATGTCGGTATTAGACAGAGGAACGGCCCTGGCCGTCACCCCTTGCGGCTTGCGGGTCCAGTCGCGCGAGCAAAGGGAATGGCACGGAGGACGTTGCACCAGGGGCGTCCAGGGCGGCGGAAAATACGGCTACGAAGCCACCGTCACGGACGAAGGCCTGTGCAGAGTGGGATGGTCAACGTTACAAGCCAGCTTAGATCTTGGCACTGACCGGTTTGTTTCGCACTCCTAGCAGTTTTTTCTTGTATTATCAACATTTCGCTTAACAATAAAAACAATAATTTTTTTCTGGTATAGTTTCGGATTTGGATTCGGTGGAACCGGGAAAAAGTCCAACAACAAACAGTTCAACGATTACGGCGAACCTTTCGGAAAAAGCGACGTCATCACATGTCTTTTGGATATGGACAGTGGCGAAGTGAGGTTCCTCAAAAACGGAGCCGATCTGGGACAAGCTTTCGTCATCGACAAGAAAACACTCAGTGCTGCTTTCTTCCCAGCCGTCGTGTTGAAGGTTCGTAATGCTCCGAAGGTTTTCGAAGTGAAATTTACTTAGCTGCGGCAGCGCGAATTACGCATGGACCTGTGCCTAAACTGGACTGATTAAAGCGTCCATGGAAATGCCACCAGTTCGGGGGGCTAGGGCAGACATTATCGGTCGAATCACTGGTTGATCAATCAAAGAGCACTAGTTAGACATATCACTTTTCCCTGATACTCTCGGTTTCGTTAAACATTGGTGGATGCGCGCCTACTCTTGAGGCTGCTGACTCTCAAACTGAACAAATCATAATCAAGGAGCTTTTTGACTATAAGGGTCATCCAAATACAATAATCGTGAGAAAATAGCAGCGGCGATGACAGATCTGCTGAGCAGTGGCCCCCAGACCTTATTTTTATGATACGTTTTTCACGATCAACAAACCTGACGGCACCTTTCGAGGCATAAACTACATTTACTGCCAACGGAAAATTTAATCTATGAACGAGTACCTATGTATCATAATAAAGCATGTGCATGATGGACAGGGAGCTGGTGCCTCAAAACTCACGTCATAAGGTACATGATTTTAACCCTGTAGGTCTAATATGCGTTGATAAGGTTGTTGAAAATTGCTTTGTCTTACATGTCAGACCGGGGGCTTTAGGCTGGTATGAGCCTGTCAATTTTCGAAAAAATGGCCAAAAATTTATAGGCCAGGCGGTAGGTCATTCTCGATAGAAAAAATTCCGACCAAAGCTTTTATGGTGCCAAACTCTTCGTAAGGTTAGTAGGTATCTACCACTGAGTTTCCGCCCAAAAACGTGTTGTGCTGATTCCTCCACATCTGCCCAAAGGTGAAGGATGTCTTGGAGGTGCAAAAAGACCTGTTAAACCCCCGTACTTTTTCATTTTATTTCCCTCAATGCAAACGTACAATTCTAACGCAAACATTGGAAGCATCTGTCATCATCTCTGTGCCAGTCTTACTGTTGAAAAAAAAGATTTTTTTGTGCGGGTCAGATAAATCACATTTAATTGTTTTTCCACACAAGAAAACGATGGAGCAACATGTATTTTGGATGTTTTCTAATAACTTGTACTTACTGAACTCATTCATAGCGTTAAAATTTCAATAACAGCATTTTTGAAGATGTTGTCCGCTAAGAAGTGAATAATTTTTACCCGCCTGTTCAGCAGCAGTTTTTTCAATTTTACCAAACACCGTTCTCGAAAATTTTATAGGGAATGACAAGCTGGAACTGTTTTCTGATGATATTATATCTGGCTTTACCGCGGCACGCTTTTTAAAAGTGTAGGAAACTGATTTCTTTTTGAGCTGTTCTATTTTACCCGTGTGCGGCCGTGCCTACTTGACATAGACCGGACTGATTACACAAGCTTGGAAATGTACTTTTTTCCAGCTTTAAAACACGACTATTAATGATAAAATAATATATAATTTCTTCATAAATCGATGTACAAAGTCTTAATAATATTGGTCGCGTTTTAAAGCTGGAAAAGAGTACATTCCCAAGCTCGTGTAATCAGTCCGGTCTATGTCAAGTAGGCACGGCCGCACGCGGGTGAAACAGGACCTCTCGGAAAAAAATCAGTTTTTTAGACTTTCAAGTCCGTGCCGCGGTTGAGCCAGGCATGATATCGTTAGAGAAGAGTTTGAGCTTTTCATTCCTTATAAAATTTTCGCAAACGGTGTTTGGTGAAATTGAAAAACTTGCTGCTGAACAGGCGGGTAAAAATTATTCACTTTTTTGCTGGCAACATCTTCAGAAATGCTGTTATTGAAATTTTAATGCCATAAATGGGTTCAATGGATACGAGTTATTGGAAAACATACAAAATACATGTTACTTCATCGTTTTCTTGTGTGAAAAAAACGGTTAAATGTCATTTATCTGACCCGCACCAAGAAATCTTTTTTTTCAACAGTAAGACTGGCACAGAGATGATGACAGATGCTTCCAATGTTTGCGTAAGAGTTGTACGTTTGCATTCAGGCAAATATAGCGGAAAAAAACGGAGGTTTAACAGATCTTTTTGCACTTTTGAGGCATCCTTTACCTTCGCGCAGATGTGGAGGATTCAGCACAACTCGTTTTTGGGCGGAAACTCAGTGGTAGATAACTACTGACCTTACGAAGAGTTTGACACCATAAAAGCTTTGGTCGGAGTTTTTTCCAGATTGTAGCGATTTTACCGACATACCGCCTGGCCTATTACGTCATAATACATGAATAAAACCAACTGGATTTTGTCTAGGAACATCCCCTTGATCGAAAATCTGGTCGTAAGACAAAATTTTGGGGGCTTTCGGTCCATAAGACAAGTTTGAAATTTTCAAAAAAAGACCAAATTTCATCAATTTTTTTACAGGCGTTTTGTTGACTAACCCACCAAGTGTGATATATACAGGGTGGTCCAGGTTTTAGTCGACAAACTTTGCAGGCTCATAGAGGATAAAAAAAGAAGTCGACTCACTCCAAAAAGTACATATCTAAAATGCATAGTAAAAAAGTTACAGGCCTTCAAAGTTGCGGAAAAAAATTGTTTTTTTCTTGATAACTTTTGAACAGCTCAACCGATTTCGCTCAAATTTTGCACATATGATTAACAAACACGTCCCCATTGATTTCTTGGGAAAAATTCTGTCAGAATGACGCAGTGCCGTAGATATGGGGGAGTACTAACCCTCTTACCCCCCTACTTTCTACATCACTGGATATTTTGGAAAACCGTTGAAAGTATTGAATTTGGCGTTCAATTCTGATGAGAAAATTGGCGTGTAATTGCTACATTTGGAGCAGTGATTTCGGAGATATTTGTGTTTAAAGGTTCAAAAACACCGAATTACGCAAATTTTTCAAAATTCGAGCAAGCTTTGATCCATCAACTTTCAACTTTTTTTTCAATTTAAAGTTTATTGTGCCATAATTTAGCTCATGAGAAATTGAAAAATGATTGTAAAATTCATAATTTCAGCAACAATTAAAAATTCAATAGGTGCCTATTCACTTACTGATAGTTGTTCTAGTTTAGTAAGAAGAAGAACCAAGGGCCCTTTGTTTCTTATTGGTCACGTTACTGAAATTAGGAATTTTCACAACCAATTTTCAATTTTTCATGAGCTAAATCATGGATCAATAAACTTTAGATTAAAAAAAAAGTTGAAAGTTAATGCATCAAAGCTTGCTCGAATTTTGAAACATTTGCGTAATTCGGTGTTTTTGAACCTTTAAACACAAATATCTCCGGAACCGCTGCTCCAAATGTAGCAATGACACGCCAATTTTCTCTTCAGAATTGAACGCCGAATTCAATACTTTCAACGGTTTTCCAAAATATCCAGTGGCGTAGAAAGTAGGGGGGTAAGAGGGTTAGTACCCCCCATATCCACGGCACTGCGTCATTCTGACAGAATTTTTTTCAAGAAATCACTGGAGACGTGTTTGTTAATCATATGTGCAAAACTTGAGCAAAATCCGTCAAGCTCTTCAAAAGTTATCAAGAAAACAACAATTTTTTTTATGCAACTTTGAAGGCCTGTAACTTTTTTAATATGCATTTCAGATATGTACTTTTTGGGGTGAGTCGACTTCTTTTTTTATCCTCTATCAGCCTGCAAAGTTTGTCGACTAAAACCTGGACCACCCTGTATACCGTCCGTTTTTTTTTCTAGGCCCCAGCTTATAGCGCTTTCACCATCGGTTTTACACCCAACATATTATATATTTTTGAATTCAGAAGAACAAAATCTTTCGATTGATGGTATGTCAGATTATTTTTGACAGATGTCATTTTTTGACAATTGACGGAATAGTACTTGTGTGACACCATTTTAAAGCCCGTAAAATTCTAAGGAGAACTATGTTTTCATTTATAGAATAGGATGCCTTTTACAGCTTCTGGAGGTCTTTGAATAGAAAAAATTGTTAAAATTCAGAAATACCTACTCAATAAATAATAGGTATTTTTAAAATCAACTGATGATAATATTCTGATTTCAAATCGTCTAAATTAGCGGGAGATTCTATAAACACCTTATCTTTCAGATAGGCTCATGAAAAAAATCGAGGGGGTCATACCTGGCCACCTCGGATACTATCGCGTTGGGCTGGCAGTTCCAATTCACCGGTCGTTGAATCTCTCATTCAAGGAACAAGGAGACGGTCATTTCGAGTGACTTCTTCAGGACATTTTTCGTTTCATTGTGATTATTTATTGATTATTATCATTAGTTATTATTAAAAATACCTGTTTTGCGGCTTTTGCCTACTTTACGTATTTATTGAGTATTTCTGAATTTCAATAATTTTTCCTATTTGAAGACCTCTAGAAGCTGTGAAAGACAACCTATTCCAAAAATGAAGACACAGTTTTTCTGAGAATTTAATGGGCTTTAAAATGAAGTGTCAGAAGTACTATTCTGTCAAATGTCAAAAAATGACATCTGTCAAAAATAATTTGACATACCATCAATCGAAAGATTTTGTTGTTCTGATTTCAAAAATATATAATATGTTGGGTGTGGAACCCATAATAAAGACGCTACGCGCTGGGGCCTAGAAAAAAAAACGGACGTATTTGTAATTAGGATGAAAAACGGAATCGATTTCCATGTTAAAATACAGGGTGTACGATTTGAGAGAAAATTTTCGATGTTGCACCCTGTAAGCAATGTATCATTGAAAATTTTCGTGGACAGATTCGAGACCTGTGCAAAAAACCATGTAAGAATCGTTTTTCATTCCTAAAATTTTGCCAAAGGAGAAGTCTCCAGGAGGAGGTAAATTTTGGCCTTTTTCGAAAATTTCAAACTTGTCTTATGGACCGAGAGCTCCCAAAAATTTTGTCTTATGACCCGATTTTTGATTAAGTGGATGTTCCCACACAAAAGCCCGTTGGTTTCATTCATGTACCTTATGACATAAATTTTCGACATTTTTCGAAAATTGACAAGCCTATACCAGCCTTAAGCCCCCGGTCTGACATGTAAGACAAAGAAATTTTTAACAACCTTATCAACGCACATCAGACCTACAGGGTTACAATCATGTACCTTATGACGTAAGTTTTGAGGCACCAGCTCCCTGTCCATGAAGAGGACGCCTTGGTGGCGTTGATAGAATAATGTCAAAAGTGACGTTATCACTGTTGACAGTTTGATATTTTTTATTCAACATTGACGTTTAACATAACCACACAACGACGAACGAAATAAATAAAACTGACCGACAAAGCAAAGATCGTTAAAGCTCCAAACAGGTGTTGTTCAGCGACTGGGTTTCGGTATTGGTATCCATTGTTTTGTGCTGGGGTGTTCAAATGCGGCTATTACTATGTTAGTATACGAACACTCGAGACAAACCGAACAATACGAACATTTGCACGAATGTAAACAGTACACAGATATGAGTTTTCTGACAAAACGTGTTCAAATTTGCAAGTCGTCAGACATATGGAGAATTAAGCGAAAGGTCGTACAAAAGCTTTTTCTTGCACCGAATGTTGGTATCAGATGCCCAAAGAACGGTATTCAGAATATCATTTGTTGATGCACAGTGTTCGTTCAAGACCATGCGCAAAAATTACTTGATGAAACGACTCTACTTTCGGACGATCAACCGATTTGGACAAGATCGAAGTAGTGGCAGCCCGCTTCAATTCGTTTTTGTGCCTCGAGTGCCCGTTCTAGACAAAATAAATGAAAAAAAAACTTGAAATCGCAAATCGCACACAATGTCGAAACACTGTGACCAATCGAATCGAATGGTTCGAGTGCACCAAGTGTTCGTACAGGGCGAAGGTGTTGGGCTCGTTGGCCAGTCACATGATGCAGCATGGCAGTCGGAATAAAACCAGCTGGTTTTAGTGTGCAGTGTCTCTTCAAGTCTCTATTGTTTCCATTCATCAAGGGAAGCGGCTATGTAAAGCAACCCAATGTAGTTTCAAGTTGGAGTAGGAGAATAGATCTGAAGCGACGCAGGCCATACAATAATAGGTCTTTTCATTATGGTTTTGTGTTTCGGTGGGCATGCGCAAGATTTGACAGTTCGAGTAGGCAAGCACGCGAAGCTTTCTGTTGAATGGGGAACTATAGGCAAAACGGATTGTAGAGGGCGACGTGTTCCATGCACCCATATTGACAGTTAACGTACATAACCTCAAAGAAATACAAACAAATGTACGGAAAATGGAAAGTGCTCAAAGAAGAGTTGAGGCGGATAGGAGCCCCACTGAGAGGGAATAAAAAAGAGCTGGTGCAAACTGCAAGGGTATGGTCCTTTGGAACTGTTGAAGCCTGATACACAACACACAACACGTCACTACCAAAATTTTTTCCGCGATTTTTGGCTTGTTGGCGTTTCTACTTTTCAACTCACGAAGTGACGCAAACCGCTGGCGCTGGTTATATGCTGAATGCTGACAAATGAAAATGAAATGACAATTACAAAGTTGAGGTTATGTACGCTTAAAATGACACTGATGATAGCTGGGGTGCATGGAACACGGGCGCCATTACTTCAGGCGTTTGCCACTATAGTTCCCCATTAGGCATTCGAGCCAGCTTTTCAAAGGTACGACCCCGTTGTTTGCAAGGAACGTGAGCATGAGAACATGCGCTCCAGACCTCATGAAAAGACCTATTCCAGGATTTCCAGTGGCCCGATGTGGATGTATTGTTGCTGCCGAAATTTCTGCATAATCGACATTCAAAAATTCTAAAATACCTCACTTAGGCTGAGGTCATATTTGTAGAGTATAAATATATAAAGCAAATAAAAATTGAAAATAGAGACAAACGCAGCAAACTCGAGATGTCAAATGTTGAATCCATCAACGATACTGGTAGCGCCCTCAGACGGCTAACTTTCAAACCAACTTTTATGCACCATGCTCTATTATTCAATACCAAATTAAATGCAATCATTGCAAATTTCAAGTTTTCATGGGTTTTGGAGAAATGCTTCCATCTGGCCGATGAGGTCAGCGTTCCAGACAGGGACGTTTATTGTAGGCGATTAGCAGTCCAGTTTGGGAACAGGTTCATGGACAGCTGAAAAGTTTCGGCTTTTTGAAGATCGCACGCTCCAATGTTTTTGTTCATTTGCAGAATGCCGAAATGGCTTTCAATTTTGGCGGCGAGCCATTCAAGTATGCCCTTCCGAATGGTTACATCCCTATCAAATCGGCGCCTGCCGAACGAGTCGTCACTAACACGAACGGAGGCAGCAGTGCTGAAACT
Organism: Anaspis maculata; assembly: GCA_949128115.1. NCBI lineage: Eukaryota > Metazoa > Arthropoda > Insecta > Coleoptera > Scraptiidae > Anaspis > Anaspis maculata. The sequence continues at coordinate 126,020,641 of OX421961.1, forward strand.
ACGATCAAAATCATCAACAATGCGCCCCAAGCCATCATCATTGAGGTGAGCGTGTTTCTTGCACAAGATATCCTTTTCTGTGGCCTCCTCCTAAATAGAAATTGATCATAATGTACAATAATAATGATTATTATAAAATTATAGCCTTCGAGAGAACTGGCAGAGCAGACTTCAAACCAAATTAAAAAATTCAAACGGTACATCGAATCGCCGTCGGTGCGCGATCTGCTGGTCATCGGCGGTGTCAACGTGAAAGACCAGATTTCGGTTCTGCAAAACGAAGGAGCCGACATCATAGTCGGCACACCAGGACGATTGGAAGATTTAATTCAAAGCGGTAAGGGTTTTCGAAATTGACAGTCATACTTATTTGAAATTGTGAAATCGTTTTTTTCAAGGTTACTTGCTGCTGTCGAACTGCAGGTTTTTCGTCCTTGACGAGGCCGATGCGCTCCTCAAATCCGGCTACACCGACCTGATCGAACGTTTGCACAAGCAAATGCCCAAGGTCACCGCCGACGGCAAGCGTCTGCAGATGATCGTGTGCAGCGCAACTTTGCACGCTTTCGAAGTAAAAAAGATGGCCGTAAGTACGCCGATGATAGGTGTGTTCGCAAAATGAAGCGAAAATTGACATGATTAGATAGAGAAATGATGTAAAGAGGTGTCGTTCATGCCGCCACCACAGATACTCCCTTCCTTACCGTTGCTGAATAATCGCGAATGGCGCTGACGAATTCCGAGAAGCACCTTGGCTTCATTTTATGTTCTTGTTGGCAGGAAAAGCTGATGTATTTCCCGCAGTGGGTCGATCTGAAAGGCGAAGATGCCGTTCCGGAAACGGTCCACCACGTGGTCACCATGGTGGATCCGCAGAAGGACAAGAGCTGGCACAACCTGCGGCGGCACGTGACGACCGACGGCGTGCACGCCCAGGATGACGTCCGGCCAGGCAACAACAGTCCGGAAACGCTCAGCGAGGCCGTGAAGAGGCTCAAGGGCGAGTACTGCGTGCGGGCCATCGACGAGCACAAAATGGACCGCGCCATAATCTTCTGCCGCACGAAGCTGGACTGCGACAATCTGGAAAAGTACTTCAAGCAGCTGGACAAGAACAAGTACTCGTGCGTGTGTCTGCACGGCGATCGCAAGCCGCACGAGCGCAAGAGCAACCTGGAGACGTTCAAGAAATCCCTCGCCAAGTTTCTGATATGCACGGACGTGGCGGCCAGAGGCCTGGACATCAAAGAGCTGCCGTTCAGTACGTACGCATTTCGTATTTTGCTTGTTTCGTTGTGTTCAAACTGTTTAAAGAAAGTAGTATACATATCTCGGCGGGAACCTTCATTCCGGCTTCGGGCATAGAGTCGTAGTGCGTTGTTTTTGCCTTCAGCTACAATGAAGCGTTTTTCACCTTGGCATGTAATATACTTGCTGTGATTTGCCACGAATTGTGTTGGAGTTTGGCTGAACTGAGAAAATATAACGGCTGGTCAGTATAAATAAAAGGCGGCTTGGAAATGAGTGGTCGAGAGGATGATACCGTGAGATACCTCTTCCCCTGAATTAAATTGATTAGCTGTGATACGTCTAGTGACCCTACATCATGTTTTGTTGTACCGTAGATTTTTATTTACCTTTACCTAAGTCATTTCAATAAATTTCCACCTACCTCAAATTCACGGCGTGCTAATACCTCAAGCATACTATAGTAGTAGTGACCTCACGTTCTTTGAAAGGGGATGAATTGAACAAATGTTGAAAAATAAACAAAGCCATTTAACCACACCTCACCTTTATTACAAGTTAATTAATCATCGCCAATTTAATTAAGTTCATCTCAATTATTCCGTGCGAAAGCCCTACGACGAATTAGTTCAACCCCTCCAATTTAATTCCGTTTCGCATTTTTCTTAATTTTCAGAACTGTTGTTGAACCCGTTCCCTAACGCACCTGAGTTTTAATTCCCTGCTCAAGTAATTCAAGACCTCGTCGAGATTTAAATTTTAACCCCTTCTTCTACTTAGGACATCTCATATTTACGAATAAAAATATCGATTATTTAATTGTACTTAGAGAGAGATTGTTTTTCACTGAGTTTTGTCTTGGTCTTTCGAATTTATAGCCATTATTTTAATTATCGATCAAATAATTTATATAAAATTGATTGTTTACATTCCATAGATTTTATATCCGGCTGGTGCTGTAGTTTGATCTTACAGCCTCAGTTTTATTTCACGCTGGGTTAAATAACTTCAAACACATCTGCAATCAGTTGTACAATTGTCGCGGTGAGCCTCTAATAATTAGCCTGCAAAATTGATGTTATATTATTTTCTGTCTTGAAGTGTTTTCGAAACGACACTGAATTTTCTTGGCACAGTTCAGGGGTTCTCTTTGGGAACTCAACCTCATTGTTTATAAACTCCTTGTCGTGCGAAAAGGGCTAAAGATTTTATTCTATGGGGGAAAATAACGCGTGATCGAGATTTTGCCCAGATTTGATTTGCATAAATACTGCTAGTGCTTGTCTCAAGCTAATAGAGTCTACAAAATCATGCTCTGTAGGAAGCTAAATCTCTTCGAAAGGGTTACTGAGGTTTTCACCCTTTTTCTGGCTTCTTGAAGGTGGGTAGCTGAAACAAGGGGCCGCATTGAAAACTCAAAGCAACTACAGGGAATTGAAATCGGCTTGACGCTTATCATGGCTGTTCGAAATATCAAAACAAAACCTACTATGATTTTATGAACCAAACAATTTCGTCAAACCTATTAAACAATTTGCATTTGATTACAATGGAAATCAGACTTGCCTCAGTATTTTCCTTTCTCGTCACTGATGCACTACAACTATCAAACATGGTTTTTTCCACTTTTATAACTTATTCTTGTCAAGTAATAATTTTTGTTTTTCTACACACGTCTGCCGTTGTCGGGTACTCCGACGCCAATCCTCTACCCCCGTCACTACTTTCGGACCGAACCTTATTTCCCACCCTCCGTCTCAAGTGTGTAAAAACCTGACACCCAAACCCATGCGCTTCCTGACTCTACCATCATCCCGTGTGCAATTTCGTCACTTCCCAATATCGTCCGTTATTCTAATTTATTCTTGAATATTTAATTCCCTTTTATTTTATAATTTTAAGGCGTCCCACCTCAATACTAAACTGTGGCAAAGTCGACTGAGTAAGCAAGCAAGTCAGTCGTTTGTTGCATGCCAAAAAGGCCTCGTGCCTTTTCGGTGCGACTTACCTATCGGTCTGTCTTATTCAGGAACACGGCCCGCCAGCTAATCAGTGGAGAAGGCCGGGGTTCTTGAGATGGTCGGGACGCCACAGTATTGTAGGCCAAATTCCCAAAAATAATTATAGTACCAAGCAATGACTAATACAATACTGGAAATAAAACAAAGTTTGAATTACGAATACAAATTTGATATACAAAAGGCAAAGAAAATGAGCAGGTGCCGGTTGGCTAATTTCTCAAAAATGAAATATACGAAATTGCCAGTCGCTGTTACTACCACAATGAGCGAAGTATTACGTTTTGAAAGAGAGGTTTGCGGCCGGAATTAATTGAACGTTATCTGTTCGGACGAAGGCAGGTACCTACCGTCGGAATAAGAAAGTCAGATAACAAACCCAAAACGATTTGATATTGACGCGACTCGATAGGTACCTACTTCGCCAGCTGCGATAACCACCGCAACAAAGAACGTTATCGGGTTTTTATGCCAGTAACCATAATTTTATGTACAAAACCCAGGACTTCGAACTTCGAACTTGAGATTTTCCTGTTCGCAAAATTAAATACAGTTATCCAAGTCAAATGGGGACCCTTCGCCCAATGAAAATCACCTTATTTACAAAGTCGCCAGCAAAAAGATACAAGAATGTCGAGTGGCAAAACCCTGAGGCTAGCGTACAAATGTGACGTTAATTTGAATAAAGCGAATATACCCTTTGGCGGACGGCCGGAGTCGCACGATTTTTTTGCGAAACCACTGAATTCTAACCTGCACTTTATCAACCCTTGAAGCTTTAATTTATCCTTCTTCCGTCTTTTCACTAGAACGGTACTCGAGTAGTGTTCAAACAAATATATCAACGAGAAAAATGATTGTATGTTACGGCAATTTTAATAAAACACAATTGAGAGGGGGGAAACAGAGTACATATTACGGTAGGCGAAATGTCACCAGCTTCTCGGCGGACACCACCACGGAGACGGCTTCCAAATGTGCCGCGATCGCCAGTTGACGTACGCTGCGTTTTTCAGGGTGCGAACGAACTAGGCTCGAAACCGCTGATGAAGGCGTCCACGCAAGTAGGCGTGTACGACAGAATTAGCCGCGCGGTTTGGAAAATCTTGCATTCCAAACCGAAACGGGCTCCACGTTGAGACGTTTCCTTCAAAGAGTCGCTCGGGAGATGGAGTGCCTCCTGGTAGACGGGATCTCGCCTATACTCGATGTACGTTTCGGGAATCTCCCTGGCACGTAGATGACGATGACGAAAACTTGCTGGCAAAATATCCAGATTTTTAAACAGGCGGTTGAAAACTGGATGGTTGAAACTCGACGGTAGAAATCTCGATGAGAAAAAAAATAGTTCGTAGAAATCTTGTTGGTAGAAATCCAATTCTTAGAAACCTATAGTAATTCACTCAACTCAGTATCGAATCCAATCCGAGAAGGTGACGAAAAGAGGAACCAAATCATTCTTTACGTTAGCTGCAGGTCGTGGTCTGTTTCGTTTTTGATGCGCCAGGTGCCCAGGTGTGGTCGTGCTTCTTTAGTCGGCCAAACAAAGCCTAATTCGGGCTCTCAATACCCCACACGGTCCAGCATTGCTAAATTAAGTCCGAAAAACACTTGGTTTTGGTTTCGATCTACACAAATTCGAAACCCACTTGGTAGGCGAAACGTGGACACACAAAACCCTCACTTGAGGCGACAGCACTCGTGCAAAGTTCTTTTAGCAAGCCATTCTACGTTGCTTATCATAGGTATATGTGGCAAGACGTAATGCAAACGCAACGTAAGGGAATGGACCAATCACTATCGATCAGGAGGGAGGAGCTGAGCTGGATACCGCCAGTGACTGACTCCCATTTTCTTACGTTACGCTTCCATCAGTCGATAATGGGGCCTGCCTGTGGGCTCAGGTTGGATTACTGTAATGAATAAAATAGAATAAGGTCAATAAACCAAATATGTTCTTCAATAATCATTGAATTTATACCAACTTTGTGGAATGTGCTCGCATATATCAATTCACACTCTGGACGTGTTTTCAATAATAATTTAACCGTTGCATATTTCCAGTCATCAACGTGACGTTACCTGATGAAAAATCGAATTACGTCCATCGAATCGGCCGCGTGGGCCGAGCCGACCGCATGGGCCTGGCCATCAGCCTGGTGAGTTCCGTTCCAGAAAAGGTCTGGTACCACGGCGAATGGTGCAAGACGCGAGGCAAGAATTGCTGGAACACAAACTTGGTCGACCAGAGGGGTTGCTGCATGTGGTACAACGAACCTCAGGCAAGTCTTTGGTGCAAATGAACGTGAACCACATCAACTGATTATTTTAATATACACAGTATTTGGCGGACATTGAAGAACACCTCAACATTACCATTCAGCAAATCGAACCAGACATGAAGGTCCCCATCAACGAGTTTGACGGTAAAGTCGTGTACGGCGAGAAGAGAAAAATGCAAGGCAGCGGATACCAAGATCACACTGCGCAGATGGCGCCTATCGTCAGGAACCTGTCGAGTCTGGAGAGTCAGGCGCAGTCGTTGTATTTGAAAAGACATTTTTTGAGCAAGGCTGCTTAAGAACTTCCTGTATTTTGTACCTCATAGAAACAAGTTGTAATGTTTCAGCAAAACATTTATTTATGTAAAAAAGATTTCTTAACAATAAATCAGTGACATAATAAATGTACCGTTAAATACACAGGTGTGAATAATTGTAAAACTTGATTGAGTCAGTATAAATAAAGTTTTATAACAGCGCTTCAGTCAGTTTTCTTTCTCGTAAATCGGAACAATCACTGTCTCTACAAAAGGGTATTTCCAATACTTCTTTTATCATGGATTATAAATAGTTTCGATACAAGTAGAATTTCCATTCGTATAAACAACAATAGATTGTATCGTTACATTATTATTTTATAATTGATAATATAAAATACAATATTCAAGCCGACTAGTAAAAAAAAACGAAAACAAAAAAAAGGTGTTTAAATTATGCAATCTTCATAACAATGTTTATCTCAATAGTTTCAAGTATTACCTTATAAAATTCATTTATCATTTTAAACATAAATCCAATAAATCTTGGGTGGATGACTCGCGTGCGCGAAATTCATTTCTACTTTTCGACGTCGCTGATTTTTTCCCAGTCACCGTCCGTGCTGCTGCTGCTGCTACTCGACGTGACCTTCGACTTGGCTTTGCCTTTGGCGTTGGTTTTCTTGACGCGACCCGATTCGAGCTTGGACACCTTCTTGTTGCGTTCGGGCGAACTCTGCGGTGATTTCTGCGATTTGTCGGAACTGTCGTCGGAATTGCGCTTGCTAGTGTTGACCTTTATCTCGTTTTCGTACTCCTCCAGCAGCTTGATCTGCTCTTCTTCGGTCAGTTCGATGTAGGGAGCGAAATCTTCTGGTTGCAGAAGGAAACAGAAGCGTTACGACAATAATAATTATAATAACGACGAGACGCAATTCGCGATTTCAGAGACGAATGACGCTCGTTCGCGTCGGCTATTTACGCATCTTCAGGGTCCAAATGAATTGGAAAGTCTTCATGCCCTGAAAGTCGGTGCTTCTATTGCGACACTTTCGTTGGAGCGACGGCATCGCATTTTTTAGATTGAAGCTTTGAAAAATCGAACGGGCTCCAAGGAAATATTTTCTCAAGTGCAACCGTCACAGGCCACTTTGACTTCTTTGTTTATTGACAAAGATTGAAAATAGGTTGAAAAATTATGCTAGTTTCCCATAAAATTGAAAGAACGTCATCACGTCCCGAAATTTTTCCGTCCATCTGTAGTGGAAATGTGCGAAAAATACGTTCAAAAGTGATCCGGAATGGTTGTTGTTGATTATCCCGCCAAGGAGCTTATGGTGTGGTAGTCCGACTACCATGCCAAGGATCGTGGGTTCGATTCCCACTGTGAGCGGTCGGATTGTCGTCTCGAAAACAAGCTAAGAAGCTAAATCAAGGAGTTTAGTTGGAATGTTTGCTGAATGCAAGACGCGCGTGTGTCGCATAGCACGTAAAATATGAACGATGGTGCCGACCCCCATGCGATGTTGGTGGTCGTTAAAAATCCCTACCTTGTGTTGAAGCACACAGGGGTTCGGCAATTTTCCGGTTTAGTGGAGGGAAGAATTCACCGGAGTCGGTGTTGGGCCTCGTTGCGGAGATAGACAGACGTTGAACAAACGTAAAAAGAAAAATTATCCTGCCAAAAATCGCCAGCATGGATGGTTTAATAAAAGGTAACTAATCCGAGGATATATCTTTTAGTGGCACCAACAGCGGCCGCAAAAATCGTCTCTGCGAGAGAAACAGCCGACGAGTTTTGTGCTTTGCGAGAATAACCGCTTGATTTTTTTGGAAAATTGTTCTTTTCAACCTTTAGATCATCATATCTTTAGACCTGATTAAGCTATGGGTCAAATTTTTGTTTACTGAAGCACATACAAACCTTTCTAATAGTGTAATAGCGGTTTGAGGCAATTGGTCAATAATTTATAGACTACAAAATATCTAAATCGGCTATGAAACGTATTAGTTTTTAGGACATGCGAGAAACTTTTTCATTTGTGCAAATTTTCACATACAACCTGCAAAGAAAATGAAAGCCACAGCATGAAACAATTTTTTGAAAAAAACACTATGGTATTGATTAAGGAATTAATAGTTTTAGAGTTATGACTTTTTTCTGACCGGGTACTTACCGCGTTAACCAAGTGGAAATAAGTGGTAGCAGAGATAATCAGAACCACGTCCTCCATCACCCAAACAAAAAAAATCCACAATGATCCCATTGGTGCTAGCCGACTTATGAAGTGAAAATCGCCCCTAACGGTGATGCTGATTTTTCTAATTTTTCTGCCAAAAGGTTACTCGGACGTAAAATAGGTATATGGAGATGATCATTTTCCCCACTAAATTAATAGCGGCGTGTTGCGACGATAGGCGCGAAAATTGACACGTCAGAAAAAAAATCATAGCTCAAAAGAGCCCCGAATCAACGGTTTTTTCGAAAGATTCTTCATAGTCCAGGCAATGGGTAGGTTCTACCTTGCAAAAGGTCGCGGAGAGTCGAAAATTTGCCATCTGGTACGGTTTTGTATCCTGATTAACATACTGAGTTTTCGAATTCGGTAAGCCGCCGCTCGGTCCTCCACATCGAAAAGTTGGTGCCGAAGGACCCAAAAAGAGTCACTTTCAATAATCTATTTTACATCGCCGTCTGACTTACTGCAATGGAACCACATGACTGTAGTGAAGCCCTTGGTAGCACTAACTGCCACGCCAGTGCGATTCTTCGGGGTTAAAAAGAAATAATTCCCTGGGCAAACGTCTAGTATTTCTTGATTTTGGAAAGATGATTTTTTTCCCATGCGGAAATATAATAAACTGACTTAACTCAGGTTGATTTCGATTAGCTTCTTTCTTCTTGAGCTCGTCCTGGTCTCATAATTTTCTTAACAGCATTTGTTGACAAGATGCATTGCAGGAAGTGTAAAATTGCCAACACCAAATCAACAGTCATTCTTTCATTATTGCCAACGATCAGGAATTTTAATTTCCACAGGAAATGATACCTTGAACTGTTTTCTGCTTATACAGCATAGACCGAATCCCCAAATGTCCGTAGGAATACTGAAAAATATTTTTTTTTCAGAGTGCGCGTAAATCTGCAAAGCTGCATCTGAACACCTGAAAATAGTAGTAACCAACACTACAAAACCCAAAACAATGAGTGACAGAAGAACCAGTTCAGGTTACTTATTGTTTAAATTTATGTTGTGTTGGTTACAACTGTTTTCAGGTGCTCAAATGCGGCTTTGCAGATTCACGCGCACTGAAAAAAAATTGATTTTTTCGTACTCCCACGTGAATTTCGAAATCCAATCGCATGCTGAATAAACAGAAAACAGTCCAAGCTATCAATTCCTGTTAAAATTAAGCTTCATGATCGATGGCATTAATGAGAAAATGACGTTGAGTTTGGTGTTGGCAATTTAACATTTCTTGCAGTGCACCTTGTCAACAAATGATGTTATGAAAACTATGAGACGAGAACTAGCTCAAGAAGAAAGAAGCTGATCGAAATTCACTTGAGTTAGGTCAGCTGGTCATATTTCCGCGTGAGAAAAAAATCTTTTCAAAATCAAGAAAAACGTGATGTTTTCTGAAGGAATCATTTGTCTTTAACCGCGAAGAATGGGACTGGGGTAGCAGCAAATGCATCAATAGTTTCAACAAAGTCATAGGGTTTCATTGCGATTGGTGAGACGACGATAAACAGTGAATTGGTGAAAATTGGTTCTTTTTTGGTCCTTCGGCACCATCTTTCCAATGTGGAGGAGCGAGCGGCGGCTTGCTGAATTCGAAAACTCAGTATGTTAATCAGGACACAAAACTGTACCAGACTGCAAATTTTCGAATCTCCGCGACCTTTTGCAAGGTGAACCCTATTTTAATGTATCGGTCGACTGTACTATCAATGTTTTGGCTTCATCTGATTCGCAGGTTATATACAGGATGAGCCAACAGTGAAGAACTGAGCTGTCCCTTCTCTTAATGGATTCAAAGTTGTAACTCAAAAACTAAGCCCCGAGGTTTCTTTTAGCAAACACATTGTGGCGATTTCACAATATGACTTGGTTCAAAATTAAAATAGGTAGTGAACTATTAAAGCATGAAAGCGTAGCTGCAGCTGGCGAAATTGGGAGAGTGGGAATAGAAGATGCCAGCGGGGGAAGTCGAGGAGCACGCAAGAGTGGTTGGTGTTAGAATGCCATAAAGAGACGACGCTTTGTTTAGCGTTCCTGTTATACAGGGTGATTCATGAGTGACCTTACATAGGCTAATAGGAGATAGAGGACTTCAAGGCGAGTCAGGATCCGCAGAAAAAATTTGGTTTTCTCCAGTGGTTATGAAAATACAGGGTGTTTTGTGTGTTTCGTATGAAACTTTGATGAGCGATTTTTCTGAAACGGCTTGAGATATTCTGTTGAAATTCAATAGTAACATTTTTATGTTGGAACTTACCCCGAAGCTATTCCGGGTAAGTCAAAATCCAGGACCGGGCTAGAAAAAATGTGCTCCTTTGTTATTTGATCAAAAAGTACATTTTCTGACCGCTTTTCTAAAAAACTGCTATCGAATTCGTGAAGCTAAGGAAAAATACTTCAAGAATCACTCTTCAATTTAGATGGCACACCTGAACCGTTTCGACAATAAAATTAAAAGTGAAATTTGTGGGTGAGTTTCCATTTTCGACCGGACATAATCGTCTCATTGTCTGATTGAATTCATTCAAATTCATTTTTTGGCTTGTCTCTATTGAATAGAAGGGCTTGGTTGGAAGAAAAATTCCAGAGCCAACCATTTTTCTTTCATGACAAAATCGAGAGTGAAACACAAAATTAGACTAGATTTGGTTGTAAAAAAAAAATCTTCGACTATAGAATTTTTCTTCCAATCAAGCCCTTCTATTCCACAGAGACAAGCTAAAAAACAAATTTGAATGAATTCAATCAAACAATGAGTCGATTATGTCCGGTCTAAAATGGAAACTTACCCACAAATTTTACTTTTAATTTTATTGTCGAAACGGTTTAGGTGTGCCATCTAAATTGAAAAGTGATTCTTGAAGCATTTTTCCTTAGCTTTTTGAATCCGATAGCAGTTTTTCAGAAAAGCGGTCAGAAAATATACTTTTTGATTAAATAATAAAGGGGGCATTTTTCTAGCCCGGCCCTGGATTTTGACTTACCCCGTATGGCTTCTGGATAAGTTTCAACAGAGAAATATTACTGGAAAATTTCAACAAAATATCTCCAGCGGTTTCAGAAATATCGCTTATCAAAGTTTCATACGAAACACAAAACACCCTGTATCTTCGTAACCAATGGAGAAAACAAAATTTCTTCTGTGGATCCTGGCTCGCCTCGAGGTCCTGTATCTCCCATTAGCGTATGTAAGGTTACTCATGAATCACCCTGTATTGTTATATTTTGTTGATGGAGTTGTTTATGGTTTAGTGATTTTATATTTGGTGTGGGGCTCTCTTTTGAAGTCAAAGGCAAGTAAATCACTGATTTAATATCATTAATTGAGGTGGCAGGTGTGTGAGAAGAAATTTATTGGCACAAATTATTGTGAAATCAGAGTCGTACTTTGAGTAAATGGTGTACAATCTTTATTATAAGTGTTCAGATGTTGTGAACCAATGGACCTTTTCAGAAAAGAGAAACAGACGCGTGCGCGTTCGTACCGCGCAGTTGGTGGTGTCTAGCTATAACGGCGCCTCATATCTCAAAGGGAAACTCCGTTTGTTGTGAAGTGCGCGGCACCCATAGACGCGGCACCACACTGCGGCTATGTGGGGCTGTGACGTAAATCGTGCGAGAGACCGCCTTTATTAAAAAGATCCATTATAGTGTAGTGTCAGATTTAATTTAATTGCACGAAGTGAGTTACATGGATTTTCCCACCTGTGCAGGTGCTTCAAGTTGGCTTTGCTTTTCTTCTCTATGCGGTTAACTCTTCAAGATTAGCTAAGCATTAGTCAGTGCGTTATAATCATAAGCTCAGAAGAATTAGAAGTGAGATTTAGACGCGCGAAAAAAGGGTTAAATCAGGTACGGTCTTGCGGAACAAACAAGCGCCCCCGCTTGAACGCGGAAAGATGGCACCACGAACTAATGCGAAACAAAAGCAACAATTACTCAAACAAAATGAATAATCAACAGGTGATTGCCGCGACAGGATGGACTAGCCCGAACTGTCTGGAAAGATGTTCGTGGTCAATAAAACTTCAGTGGTCCAGCACCTGGTCATCAAACAACGCGACGCGACAGCCCTGAGAGCGGAAAATTGCGGAAATTAGAAAATGGAAAGCGCGGCAAAATTTCTCACACAAACCCTGAAAAGCCAAATCATTTGAAGCTACCTGATACATGATGTGAAATAAAGTTCTCCTCGAATAAGTCTCTTGAAAGGGCTTTGACAAAGAAAGACCCAAAGGGTTAATTCATGCCAGTAATACCTGTGAACAAACCATCAATTTATTACCTAGTTGAAAGGTATGGTGTAAAACTAGACGACATTATGACGATAATTGACCATACACACACACGGCTCCTACTGAGTATGCGCTAACTACTTGGGGTGCCACGGCAGAGTTGCCTTATACCAACACATGTTAACAGCGTAATTTCATTAATTCATGTAGTCAAAATGACTGATAGCCATTCAATGAAATGTGACACAAATAGCCGCAGTTACACAATACACAATGAGTATGAAGATATAGGCGTGTTTTTCGATTAGCTGTATTTTGAAAATAACCGCGTTTCTTGTAGTGTCTTAATATTTAACGACTTGCAGCCCTGTCTGTCAATGTCACGTGATCAGGTGATAGAGAAAGATTAGATCGGCGTATTGTTTGTTTATTGTTCAATAATTTTTCATTTTCGTTTTCAACAATGACGGGCACAGGTACTGTGTGCGCTTGCGCGCCTTCATGACCTAGTTTTAAAAAAAATTGACATGGCAACGCTGCACCAAAATGCCAGAAATTTTATATAGCCCTCAACCTATTTCAAAGGCCAAGAAGAATGAATGAGTGATAAAATATAGGGTTCCATTTGAGAAAAAAAACGTACCTTAGTTACGCCTCACCCTGTATAATCAGAAAAAAAATTAGGTGATGCAGAATGAAGAAGACCTCTCACTACTGACTTACCTTGTATAGAAATTTGCACAAATGAAAAAGTTTCTCGCATACCCTGAAAACTGATACATTTTATAGCCTATCAAAATGTTTTCTGGTTTGTATGTAAATAAAGTAAACAAATAATTGCCTCAACGGACTAGGTATTATTACACCATCAGAAAGAATTATTCATGTATAAGTTTGATTGATGCTCTATTAGTTTATGTGTTAGATTAGAAAATAATTGGACCCATAGCTTAATTAGGTCCAAAGGTTCTAGACCTCCTTGCTGCTGAATTTTGATAATTACCAAGAGGTTTACCTTGCTCCCACTTCAAACTCTCCTCAGTCATTGACTTTTCCTTCTTTTCTTTCTTCTCCATAGCTTCTTGATGAGCAATGTCATCTTCTAAAAATGCTTTCTTGAACAGATACCTGAAACATTTCCACCATAAAATCACAACAACGGTGCCAACATAATTCCAATAATTAACCTCTTCCAAAACAGACTATGTGGCACAACATCGGGCACCAGCTTCACATACTGATGCTTCAAAATCACCGAGCTCTTCAGCTGCCTGTCGATCCTCTCGTCCGACAACTCGTCGTCGATTATTTCTAACCAACATTGGAATTTATCGCTCAGTTCCGCATCAGGGTCCTTTGTGAACGTGTCCTCGGCTTTCTGCAAATTGTACACGGCCCGTTGCAGCTTCGACAACGTCATCGTTTCCGAATCCTCCATGATCATTATGGCCTCGGTGTCGGAATCATCCGGGGACGGGTTCAGGACAGTGTTCATCTGACCGAGAAACGAACTGAAACTTCGCTTCATCGTGCTGGCAGTCGAATCTGGTGAATCCAACTGAAAGGTTCAAAATAGAGAAATTACTGCACATATTCTGCACGGCAGTTATGCAAGCGGTTCATTTTACCTTTAGTGTTTTCTCGAGAACAGTTCCCGTGGTCGTGACCACGTTGGTGGCTTCGCTTTTGACGGCATTGCCGAATTCTTCTAGGTCTTTTTTTACGCTTTCAAAAACCTTAGAGCTCTGAAAAAACGGAGAATGAAAGAAGTTCGACGGTTTCGCGGTTGCGTTTACCTTGTCTTTGGCGGCGCTCAGCCAGGAACCAAACCAGTTGTCATCCCTGAAACGCAAAGTTTTGTGTGCTTGAATTTCGAAAGGTCAAAAACGGGTTCACAATGAGGCAATCAAGGCATATGGGAAATGTAAACACGGGCAATTTTGCAATGGGCAGGGCCTCGGATTTTGGAAAAAGACTTACTGTTCCGCCATGGTGGGGTTGTTTTGTAGGAAGGAATGCGATATTACGTAAAATTTTGATTTATAATGACAACACTGCGGAAATTTTGACAATTTGTCTTTTGTTTTTGTTCACAGCGATTGTTCACAACACGGACAGGTAGCCATCTTTGTAGCAGTGGCCCGCCGGTAAGATAGGGATCTCTCGTTGTTTGGAACGCCTTACAGTTTCCTGTAAATGCTTTGCGGTTGGTCATTTGTACTATCGAATGATGACGCCACCAAATCGCTGTCACTTGTTCGTTGTTCGGTCCTTGTCTGTCAGGTCAGCTGCTCAGCTGTTGTGTTTCTTTAGTTTGTTGTTTTCAGCGCTCGTTAGCACGTTTTTTTGCTTGTGCTGTGAATTCTGTTATCCACTGTGGTCAACTGTGATCACACGTGATGTCGTGCGCTGTGAAAACATGTAAAAATGTGAGACGCTTCCGTCCACCTGGAATTTCTTTCCACAGGTTTATTGTTACAAATGTTTTAATTTTTTAGGGGGGGGGTCCGGTGTCATACAGGTGATTTTTTGAAAAAGACCCACGACCCATCCCCGGCAGATTTTTCGCTGCCAAATTTTTTTCCAGGAAAACGCTGAAACACGTCGATTTTTAGGGTCTGGTGTCATTGTCATAAAGGGCAACACGATTTGGATGATTCCAAAAGTGAGAATAGATTGAAAACACTGTCCTAGAAGGGGTGCTAGTGTAATAGAGGGCAACGGCAACCGCACATTTCACAGTGAGAATTCTACCACCATTCTCTTCCTTATGCAATTTCGAGACGATTTAGGTATGGATGGATCGATTTACTCACATTAAATAGACCTTCTCGTCACTTGCAAGTGCTCCCTTTTTGCGTCCATTTCTTCGTTGCTGCCATGACAACCACCGCATGTTGCTGTTCTTTTTTTGACAATTGACGTTCCTCTGACGTCTCTCTTCCATCTGTCAACCTTTGACGGCGTTGAACGAAGGAGAGAAATAAAATGTGTTTCTATGCTCTTTTCACCATTTCCAGCGAATTTCTGCCTTCTTCTTTGTTGTACTGCGCATTACTTTTAGATTCTTCCCGCCCAACACCCCTGTTTTGCTACCCGGTCCCGCTGGTCACTTTTTTATGCTTTTCTTACGAGTTTGACCGATTCTTTCTTTCTTTCTTTCTTTGTTGTGCGTAGAGTTGTTTTCAGCTTCTCCCCACCCAACACCCCTCTTTTGCTCCCCGGTCCCGTATCATTTCTGTTTTGCTCCTTCTTTCCTGGCGTTCATTGCCTTCTCCATGCGAAATAAAATGTGTTGCTATGCTCTTTCCACCATTTCCAGCGAATTTCTGCCTTCTTTGTTGTACTGCGCATTAATTTTGGATTCTAGCTCCCCGCCCAACACCCCTGTTTCGCTCCCGGTCCCGTTAGTGACTGTTATCGTTGGTTCATTTCCAATTCCACTGCGTTTGTGCAGTTGCATAACTGTCTGGCGTCAATAATACACTACGTATTTTCGTAACTTTCTTAATTTTTTTTCCAAAAGTTTGTGGATGATCCGCAAATTTTCTTTCAGAAAACCTTCTAGGACAGTGTTTTCAATCTATTCTCACTTTTGGAATGATCGAAAACGCAGTGGAATTGGAAATAAACCAAAGATAACAGTCACTAACGGGACCGGGAGCAAAACAGGGGTGTTGGGCGGGAAGAATCTAAAAGTAATGCGCAGAGTACAACAAAGAAGAAGGCAGAAATTCGCAGCAAATGGTGAAAAAAGAAGAATAAGGCAGAAATTCGCTGGAAAGCATAGAAACACATTTTATTTCGCATGGAGAAGGCAATGAACGCCAGGAAAGAACAACGTTCGCAGATCGCCGTAATTGCGCATTTCATTGAACTCCATACCGAATCGTTGGGAAACACCGCGGAACGAAAAGAATGACGCCGAACAACTTTCCCCTTCGTTCAACGCTGTCAAAGGTTGACAGATGGATGAGAGACGTCAGAGGAACGTCAACTGTCAAAAAAGAACAGCAACATGCGGTGGTTGTCATGGCAGCAGCAAAGAAATGGACGCAAAAAGGGAGCACTTTCAAGTGACGAGAAGGACTATTTAATGTGAGTAAATCGCATCCATCCGTACCTAAATCTTCTCGAAATTGCATAAGGAAGAAAATGGTGGTGAAATTCTTACTGTAAAATGTGCGGTTGCCGTTGCCCTTTATAACACTAGCACCAACCAAAGTTTCATTTCCAGTCATCCCGGGAACCATGAAAAATAGAGGATGGAAAAACATGCGCCGCGGTCTTTCTCTTGAAACGGTGAAAGAACGGTGAGAGATGTGCATGTGAAAACTGTCAGGGACAAAGTTGCAGAGAATTCAATAATCTACAAAAAAGTCCCCGGGAACATACATCTTACTTCTTCAGTTCAGCCGTTGATGGCAGTCAAAGAAGCGCGCCGGTCTAGTAAAGTGGAAAAACTGTCCGCGTGACGCGTGACCTTCCTTCTTGAGTCCTGCGTGAACGACAAGAGATATCCGAAAATTGTGAGCGACAAAGTTGTAGAGAGTTGAATGTTCCACTAGAAAATCTTCAGGGCCAATTATTAGCTCTTCAAGTTTAGCCGTGAACCACGTTCGAAGTTGCGCGACGACAAAACTGTGATTGAAGTGGTTCTTCTGGAAAGCTTACAAAAATCCCAGACTCGATGAAAAAAATATCACAATGTAGAGGATGAAAAACTGGTTCTAAAAAATCAAACATCCATTTCACACCATATCGGGATATCTAAAAAAAAAGAAAAAGTTGGAGAATAGCGATTTGCACTCGGATTTGCACTACTCGGATTTGCATTCCCAGCTTCCTCATTGAATACTGAAATAAAGGTAATAAATATGGAAAATCTGAACAAACTAGCTTGTAGAGAATTAAATTATCTATAGAAAATCCCGTGATGTCATGTATGCATCTGTGTCGACTTAGCTGCGGAGCGCTATTAAAGTTGGGGTACATGACTAGTGACGCGTCGCCTCGCGCGTCGCATATTGTGGTCAAACTGGCACGACCGACGTTGCGGTCATTGTTTGATTGACTATAAAACATGACTAAATGATTTGAAAAAATTGCGTGCTTTGTTGGATGTCTGGCAACTATTGTTGGAAATGTAACTCCGCGAATGAACGCTTAGTCATCTATAAAGTTTCTTGTTTGGCGAAATGAAAATAAAACTGAGATAAGTACCTACTCGTATTTTGTAACACAATATGTACGGTAATTGAAAAACGTGATTCACGTTTGATAATGAGATGTTTTTCAATTGATTTCTCTGATGAACAATGATCATGCAACAACAGCTCGGAGATAATAAACAAACTGTCCACCTCTGAACAATGGGGTTGGAAATTAAACATTTCTCCGTTGATGCCCATTAGAACCCAGGATAACGTAGCTCTCGTAAATCTGCTTCGGCTGGTTTCCTGCAGAAGCTTTGTGGATGCAGAAAAGGTGACCTCAAGTGTAGGTACCATAAGTTTTGCACCTGTTCTGACGCTTCCAGAATTGTCGTTTCGGAAGATGATGATGACTACAATGATAATTCTAACAATAAGTAGCTACCCAGACGTTAAACAAAGCACGCAATTTTTCAAAATCATTTGATCATGTTTTATAATCAATTAAACCAATGACCGCAACGTCGTTCCAGTTTGACCACATATGCGACGCGTCATGAGTCATGTACCCCAACTTTGATAGCGCTCCGCAGCTAAGTCGACAAAGATGCATACATGACATCACAGGATTTTCTATAGATTTATCATTATTCATTTATCCTCTATGAGTTTGTTCAGATTTTCAGCGCATTTTCGTAGGAAATATTTTCGCATTTTCGTCCGTCTGTCCGTCTTGTAGTTGAACTCCTCCTAAACGAAAAGTCGTAGCAGTATCGTTTTTTTTTGCAAATTAATGCTGATTGTCTGCGGATGGGAATAGGCACAAAAAATATTTGGTCAGACCGCACGATTGCAAGGAAAAAATCGGTTGTGTCACCCCAAAACTTCCCTGACGAGTAGCAAGGAACGGAATGAAATTTTATTATGAAATGATGTCCCTTCGGGTGGGAAGTTAGAGAGAAAGATTGAAGAATTGAGATATTTTCTCTAATTAGGGATTCATTTAGAGCTCCATCATTTGAGTCTCGTCTCGATAAGCTAGGCCGGTGGATTTTAAAGCGGAAAACTCTCGGAAAACTTGGAGAATTTCAAGAGAAATTGCCTGGAAATGTTCAAGAATCAATTTCCCTTTGTTAAAAGAACGTTAGTATGAATCTGTTCACAAGCTAGAAAGTTGAGAAATTTTCAGGTTTTCATTAGGAACCAAATTATGCAGAAAGAAAAGCGAGTGAGGCAGTCAGACGCATCAGTACATGGATAAAGGTGAACGATCTGAAACTGGCACCACAAAAAGATTGAAAATAATTTGCAGGAAATTGAATTTTCCGGGAAAACTTCAAGTCTTTTCCCAAATCATTTTATTATGAAGATCGTCAATTACAACTTCACTTTAAGCTCCATCATTCAAATCCGGTTTCGATAACCCAGGCCTGTTTAACATTTTCAACAGGGAATTTCCGGAAAATTGGGAAAAAGATTATT
The DNA here is from genome assembly GCA_949128115.1 of Anaspis maculata. NCBI lineage: Eukaryota > Metazoa > Arthropoda > Insecta > Coleoptera > Scraptiidae > Anaspis > Anaspis maculata. The sequence continues at coordinate 126,039,562 of OX421961.1, forward strand.
GGAAAATATTCAAGAGCCAGTAACCTTTTGTTTGAAAAAAAAAATGGTGAAAATCTGTACACGGGATAAAAAGGTGAAAAATTTGCGGTTTTTCTTGAGATGAAAACTCGGAAACCGTGAGTCCGATTTCGAAAATTTTCTCTCCCAAAATTAATTTAATCTTTTCTCCGAATAGAAGCGGTGTCAGAAATAAGGATCGAAAGAAAAATTCGCGAATTATCCTAGTTTTCAAGAAAAAAAAGGTTAGGAACAACCAACGGAGCGAAGCGGGATCGCAAAATAAGGAAATGAATAAAATTACTGGACCACACGGATCGGAGCGAATGGGGGTGCTGGGCTGTTACAGGAAAATTGAAAAACTCAGAAAATAAGGCGAAATTAGTAATAAAATAAGCAAAAACACGTCGGAACCAAAAAGCGAAAACTGAAAAGAAATACAAAAAGTAGTAGGTTGGGAGAAAGGAGCAACTAGGGGTAGAGAGCAACAAGGCAAAAAAAAGTCGACCAGGAACCAGGAAGCGAACTAAAATTCCGAGCGGTCAATAATTTTGAAAACTAGAAGTAGAAATGCAGAGAGTTAGAGAAGAGAATATGTGAAAATTGGCCCAATTTTGGTAAACTCGTTCTTCAACGTACCGCACAGACCATAGCCGTGAACTCACTCCTTCAATCAATCAATCAATCAATCATTGATTGATCATAAACCATCCTTAACCTATGGCACAGGTCAATAGTAGTAAAATAGAGGTAGTCAGGTAGACTTCCACGTTTACAGCTTGTCGCATTCAACCTGTTATGTGTGGAAAACTTGAACTTATTGTGTTATGAAAAAAAACTTCATGACCTGCGATGAGGTCCATGTACACTACTTTAAGCGGTCAAATCGCTATTTTAACTCAAAAGGATCTAGTTACGAAAATACCACCTTTATACCTAAAGGCCGCTCTATGAAATTACGCAACGCAACCGCAACGCAGAGCGCAACTTTTCTGATTGGCTCGCAAGCCTTCCGCGTCGTTACGATGGCTTTGCGAATACCTTGCGAGCCAATCAGAAACGTTACGCTCTGCGTTGCGGTTGAGTTGCGATTGCTGCGAATTTTCATAGAGCGGGCATAATAGTAGCAGCGGTACACTCCTAATATCAGAAAAAACCGCAAATTGTGATAAAAGCAAGCAATTTTGCACAGTTGTTCTTGAAAGGATTTAGAAGGATTTGGCCTGCAGCGTTGATCGCGCAGGCCTGTCAGACTCGAGGTGGCGTCATTTTTCCAAAATGGCGGAGGTTTGGTATAAAAAGTATTTTTTTGGTGCAAGTTGTTCGAGTGAGGACTCGTTTCTGACAATTCGATGCTGCTTGATGCTTTACTGATCACAGAATCCCAATCAAAATACGCGTTCATGCCACTGAGGCAAAAAATTGAAGAAAACACTTATTTCAGAAGTAACAAATTTGAACCCGAAAGTGTGTCGTTATAGGGACGTTATTTTCAGTCAACTGATGATCCTCGAACATTACTAGGATATCCCTAGGTCTCTTAAACGTTTAACTTTACCTTTATGACACCGGAACCTTATTATGTCTTTGTTGTTGGAAGTTCTTTTATTATTCATCTATTTATATGCACCTATATATTTATTTAATTTATTTATTTATGTGTGTAGGTTACCGATCCCGGGTCCTTGGTTGAACTCCTGGCTGAGAATTTTGAAAATTCGTCAAGATTCGTATACCTGGAGTCGGCATAAGCTCGTCTGTTCCGCTCATTTTGATGAAAAAGATTTTATCATTTTCGGGGCTAACAATAAGCGATTGCGGAAGATGGCACGTCCACATTTGAACATGGGTTCTGATGGTGATAAAGGCGCATCAGAATATCAGGTTGTGGAACAAGAAACTGCATCAGAGGAAGAAGTTGTACCGTCGGTTGTGCCCGAGCAACATGTAGATGAATTTCAGCCAGGTGGAAGTGAGGATGACGTAGTATCACATAATGTAGAACATTGTTCTTTACTGAGTGGCAGTGTTGCTCCTGTTGATGGACAGGAGGCAAGAAAAAAACTTGAGGTGGAAAAAGACAAAGGAATGAAGGTCCGCCAAAGGCTATATAAAGCCAAAACGACGATAACGAATCTTCAAAGAAAAATTACAACTCTAAAAACTGTGCTGGATGATCTACGCCAAACACAAAGCCAGAGTTTATCTAAGAGTACCTGTACCTTCAATCATTGAGGGAAGAGCTTTGAAGATATTCCACGCTTTTTGATGGCTAGGTTTGACACATTCACATTTTTTATGGCTACATTTCTATTCACCATACGAATGTGTGAGATCAAGTTTTGCCTTAGGCTTGCCACATTTGGCCACTATCAGAAAATGGTGTTCTAATATGGATGCTGATCCAAGTCATTGTGCACCCGCCTACGAAGCCTTCAAAATTGAAGCGGAAGAGGCAAAATCCGCCGAAAAAACGCCCATTTGTGCCTCAACCTTTTAGCTGCGGGAAGCATGCTATTGTGCAAATCGGTACCGTCAAAGATACGCGGGAAGCGGATTTTCACGCTAACATGCAAGATGCCTCCAAAGTTGGATGCGAACATTTCCGCTATCGTACCTAAGTATTTAGTTCTCAAGGAGTCAAGGATGTTATGTCTACTATATGTTCTAAATTTTGAGCGCCTGGGACAAGAAATAATTTACTTGTATTTAGCGGGAAGCGTATAGATCCGCATGTTGTTATTGTCACTGTTGATTTTACTCCCCCCCCCCCCCTCACACCAAAAAGCTAATTTTTTGAACCTTTGAATATGTTTTGTAATTTTATTTAGTGTACAGGGTGAGTCATGAATCCTAACAATTTATTTTTTCTCGAAATAGACCGTGAAAGGTTTAAAAGGTTATGAAAACTCATGTACAGCAACAAATAACACAAACAGTTCTTATATCATGACATTATATTTTCTTCATGCATTTTTTGAGAAAACTAGATTTTCGGGATTTACGACTCGCCCTGTATAATAAATAAAATTTAAAAACACATTCAAAGGTTCAAAAACATTGATCTGTGGTCTGTTGAAAAGAGCTCATTAAAATCTTTCAAAATAACGAAAATAGAGAGGGTCGAAAAACCACCCTTTGACCCTCCATATTTAAAAAAAAACTATATTTTTAAAAAAATTTCTGATACTTTTGAAGCAATTTTTTGACTGCGGTTTAATTTTCTACCCCAAGTTTGCAAACACCCTGTATTTACTTATGAAAGTTTGTAATTTTTCCATTATAATAAAGGTGCTACTTATTTAAAATGTGATTTATTATTATAATTTCTGATTGTGGTCGTGACTCATGAACTTTGAAATCGTGAAATCGTTGTCCGTTTTAACAGCAGCAGTCAATGTTCACATCACCCGCGCGGTGGTGTTGATTGCGGGAATGGCAGCAACAACTTGGTGAACTGCGGGGGTCTAAGGCTTGTCTAAGCCGTGTCTTATGTGAATAGGCGAAATTCAGTGCCATTTCTGCGCTGGCGCAACCATGCTAGGGGATTTGAGAATAGTGCCGTATGCTAACACATGTAAAAAGCGTAATTTCAACATTGTCTATTATTGAAACGGCTGGAAATGAAACTTTCAAATAAGCTATGGAAGAAAGAGTGTTTCTTGATCTTTCATTGTGTTCAAGACCAGCAATGATGGATCAGTTCTAGATACACAATGAGCGAAAATATGGTAACGTGTTTATCAGTTGGTGTGTTTTTGAAAATACCGCCCTACTTCTGGTATCCTTCTCTGCCTTACGGTTGCCGTCCTGTCTGTCAGTGGCATGAAACTGCATGTAAACAAATGGTAACGGAAATTTTATCGGGTTATACAGGGTGTTCGGGTTTGGCTATTACAAACTTTGAGGGATGATTCTCCTTCAAAAATAAAGCCGAAAGAACAAAAAACTCATGGTCCTAAAATGCTTCCTTAAAAAGATGCAGGGTGTTAAAGTTGACTTTTTTAAATGGTTTTTTCACCGTAACTTTTGAACCGTTGAACCGATTTCAATCAAATTTTAACCAAAGTTCAGTCAAATGAGTCTCCATCGAATAATGATACCACAATTTATCAAAAATTTCTGGGGGCGTAGATAATAGGAGACTGTCCCCTATTTCTGCCCCTATTTTCATCTAACTCAATTTTTTTTGATATTTTCGGATTCTACGTTCAATTTAGAAAAAAAAGTTACTCTTGCAAAATTTTGATTAGAGGCTTCATTTCCGAGATATTTGGGTCTGAAACTTTGGAAAACGCCTCGAAATCGCGACTTTCAAAGGCCTAAAAATTAAAATCCCAGAAAACTCATGATTCCTCAACTGGAATAAATTTTCTAGGTCGCTTAGATTGATTTACTGCCATTTTCGGCTAAGAAACGAGGCGTTTTCAGGGAAAAACAATTTGGGTTCTGGAAAGTGGCGATTTCGAGATGTTTTCCAAAGTTTAAAAACCAAATATCTTGGAAACGAAGCCTCTGATGAAAATTTTGCAAGAGTAACTTTTTCTTCTAAATTGAACATAGAATTTGAAAATATCATCAATTTCAAAAAATAATCAAGAGAGATATAAATATGGGCGAAAATAGGGAACAGTCCCCTATTATCCACGCCCCCAGGAATCTTTGATGGATTGTGGTATTATTAGTCGATGGAGACTCAGTTGACTAAACTTTGGTTGAAATTTGATCAAAATCCGTTCAACGGTTAAAAAGTTACGGTGAAAAAACGATTAAAAAAAGTTAACTTCAACACCCTGTATCTTTTTAAAGAAGCATCTTAGGACCATGAGTTTTTTGTTCTTTCGGCTTTATTTTTGAAGGGGAATCATCCCTCAAAGTTTGTAATAGCCAAACCCAAACACCCTGTATGTACCTACAGGGTGTCCCGAAATTAGTCTGCCATACTTCAGCAGCAGATTCTACGGTCAAAAATAAGAAAAAAAGCTCCTATAAATTTGGGTCAAAAAATGCCCCATAAGGGAGCTACAGCCCCCTAAAGGTGGGTCCCTGAAGACGATTTTTAATTAAGATCTCCGAAAATATTTGAAGCAAAATGATACGATTTGGCACACGCCCAGAAGTTTTTATGCTTAACAAGATGGGGCAAAAGTCATTGAAAAATTTGCCCGGGAGTGGGTAACTTGGTAGGAGGTGGGGTAAAAATTACCCCAACTTTTTTGTGAATATTTTTTTTCTACATTTTATGCAAAATTATGAAATTTCAGGGTGATTTGCATAAAAAAGGTGCACTTGTTGAACTTCGATATCTTGCCCCGTTTCCGACTAAAATCGTTCTGAAATTTTTTTGCAGACTGAAGAATCGAATTTGTTGACGATCGACTTTTTTCTAGTTCCAAAATCAGCTCTCAGTATTTCATGAGCGTATTTTACGGTCAAAAATAAGGAAAAAAGTTGCAATAAACTTGGGTCAAAAATGCCCCATGAGCGAGCTACAGCTCCCTAAAGGTGGGTCCCTGAAGATGATTTTTAATTAATATCTCCGAAACGAGTTGGAACAAAATAATAAAATTTGGCACATGCCCAGAAGTTTTTATGCTGGACAAGATGGGGCAAAAGTCATTTGAAAAATTTGCCCGGGAGTGGGGTAACTTGGTAGGAGTCGGGGTAAAAATTACCCCAACTTTTGTGTGTTTGTTTTTTTCAGATTTTATGCAAAATTATGAAATTTCAGGGTGATTTACGGAAAAAAGGTACTCTTGTTAAACCTCGATAGCTTGCCCCGTTTTCAAGCAAAATGGTTTTGAATTTTTTTTGCAAACTGAGGAATCGAATTTGTGGACGATCGACTTTTTTTGGTCCCAAAATCGGCTTTGAGTATTTCATGAGCGTATTCTACGACCAAAAATAAGAGAAAAGTTTCTCAAGCAACAAGAGCCCCTTTTTTCCGTAAAATACCCTGAAATTCCATGATTTTGCCTGAAATCTTGAAAAATAGCACACACAAAAAAACTGGGGTAATTTTTACCTCTTTTCCTACCAAGTTATCCCACTCGCGGGCAAATTTTTTCAATGACTTTTACCACATCTTGTCAAGCATGAAAACGTCTGAGTATCTGCAAAATTATTTTATTATTTTGATCCAACTAGTTTCGGAGATAATAAATAAAAACCATCTTCAGGGGCACATATTTAGGGGGCTGTAGTCCCCTTATAAAGCATTTTCCGGCTTATGTTCATGGAAACTTTCCTCTTATTTCTGGTGGTCATAGAATACGCTCATGAAATACTCAAAGCCGATTTTGGAACCAAAAAAAGTCGATCGTCCACAAATTCGTTTCTTCAGTTTGCCAAAAAATTTCAAAACGATTTTAGTCGAAAATGGAGCAAGCTATCGAAGTTCAACAAGAGCACCTTTTTTCCGTAGATCACCCTGAAATTTCATGATTTTGCATGAAATCTAAAAAAAAAACACAAGAATTGGGGTAATTTTTACCCCAAATCCTACCAAGTTACCCCACTCTCGGGCAAATGTTTCAAATGACTTTTGCCCCATCTTGTTTAGCATGAAAACTTTTGGGCATGTGCCAAATTTTATTATTTTGCTCCAACTAGTTTCGAAGATATTAATTAAAAATCATCTTCAGGGACCCACCTTTAGGGAGCTGTAGCTCGCTTATGGGGCATTTTTTGACCCAAGTTTACAGGAACTTTTTTTCTTATTTTTGACCGTAGAATACGCTCATGAAATACTCAGGACTGATTTTGGAACTAGAAAAAAGTCGATCGTCAACAAATTCGATTCTGCAGTCTGCAAAAAAATTTCAGAACGATTTTAGTCGGAAACGGGGCAAGATATCGAAGTTTAACAGGAGCACCTTTTTCACGCAAATCACCCTGAAATCTCATAATTTTGCATGAAATCTTGAAACAAAATATTCACAAAAAAGTTGGGGTAATTTTTACCCCACCTCCTACCAAGTTACCCCACTCCCGGGCAAATTTTTCAAATGACTTTTGCCCTATTTTGTTGAGCATAAAAACTTCTGGAAATGTGCCAAATTATATCATTTTGCTCTAAATAGTTTCGGAGATATGCATCAAAAATCATCTTCAGGGACCCACCTTCAGGGGGCTGTAGCTCCCTTATGGGGCATTTTTTGACCCAAGTTTATGGGAACCTTTTTTCTTATTTTTGACCGTAGAATCTGCTACTGAAGTATGGCAGGCTAATTTCGGGACACCCTGTATAATATATCAGATGCGAGATCAGATGTTTTGTTTTGTTTTTTTTTCAAAAATGACGGGCAGTTTGTTCAGTGCCTGGCTGCAAAAACCGTACGAAAAGAACATTACAGTTCCATTTCATGTGTGTTCCCAAAAAACATCACCTTCTAGGCAACCAGTTATACACTGAAAACGGCTTTCTCGTTCTTTTCGGAACACTACGCGCGGAATTCATTTTTTCGACAGCAATGCACATGGACAACATCATTCCACATAATCTAGCATGGAAGTCAGGAGTTTCTTGTCATCTATTTTTTTTTTGTTGAATCGATGGCTGAAAATCTTCAGGTTTTGACTTTTCCTAGCTCGCGCAGACGCATGAGTTCCATCCCCTAGCTTTGCGAATCTACAGCGCAACTCGTGCCGCTGAATATCGCATATTGTGAATGCTTGGACTTTTGAGTGGATCGCTCCTATCTTTCTGGAAACGATCGCATGTAAAGTCCGCCTTGAACAAAGTCATATACGTCCGGATACCTATTGAAAAAAAAATCTTTACATGCTTCTAGTAATCTATTCTACCTATAGATCGATTCATTTCTCAATGCGTCAAGTAGCATGGACATTTTTGTTTTGTAGGTCAAACAAAGGAAACTGAAAAGCCAAAGCCATGCCAAAGCTCTTGAAAACTTTGGAAAAGGTTTCAAGAGCTTTGGCATGGCTTTGGCCTAAACTTTTGAGAATAATGCACCGCATCATTTTTTCGCCGGGAGTGAAAGCCAAACCTAACTTTGAAGGTAGGAGGTGTTGAAAAACGTAACTTTGAAGCGGTAGTTGACAGTGTCAAATCTGAAAAATCTCCCAGCCAACTTTTCATATTGTAAAATGTGTCGGACTATTATCTATTATTCTTTTTATTTTTTACTCACAAACAATTAATTTAGTAACATATTTTTTCTTAAAAACCACAATTTCTGCTGCTAATAGAACTACTGATACAGCAATACCACTACAAAACAGTTCAAAAGCGAAATAACTGTCTTGCAGTCCAACGCTTATAAAACTGCTGTCTTTGGTGGTGCAGGAAGGTTTTGAAAATCGAAGCTTCTTCACTCCCCGATGACGGACTCCGCTCTCGTATAGTTTTCTGAAACTGAAGAACATTTTTGCGTGCACTTGCGTTTGACATAAATGTCAACTATTTACGTCTGCCATCTGTCAAAAGTCATTTGATAGCTCGAGGTGAATGTTGTTAGGGCATTAGAAGAAGCTGACAACAGCGCCAGTTTTTTTATAGATATTTGACAACAAAAAAATAATACCTAACTGATCGAAATGATGTCGTTTCATACCAGAGGAATGGCCGCATTCGTAAGTCACAACAGTTGTGGAGCACTTCCACGCGATTCGTCGAAATTTTAATTTTGACCAATGGCGTAGAAGTGCTCCACAACTGTTGTGACTTACGAAGGCGGCCATTGTCAATAATGTCTTCACCGCAAACTGTCAATTTTACGTCACTATAGATAGATGTCAAAAGTGACATTTTCTTGATTTGAGTTGGCAGTCTATTCAGATGTTCATGCATAATATGAGCAAATTTAATAAGTAGGCACCAGTGGCAGTTAGGAGTATAAAACTGTCGTGCCGACCTTTTCTAGGTCAGGAATGACAGGACCTGCACTCCATTTTCTGGAGTGTAGTGGTCGTCAATAATTACCAAAAATAATTCGAAAAGTGGGAGTAAAATTTTTCCTTCAAGTGCTCCCTGGGGGAGTTACAGCTCCTCAAAGGTATAAAATGCAACAAATTTTTTGATTATTTGCTCAAAAACTGTCGAAGATAAGAGCTTAAAATTTGATGTTTTCGATAGATTCGTTCAATCCAAAACTTTTATTCCTCCTGCATTTTTTCAGCAGGATGCATCGTTCTGAAGTAAAAGTGAAAAAACACGGACGTGTCATGGATAATTTTCAACATAATCCCAATCCCCTCTAAATTTGCTGCCACTGCCTAGATTTGTTTAGAACTTTGCATGTACATTTGCACTGTTGAGAAACTTCTCTATACCAAATTTGAAGTTCCTACCTTTGACGGTTTTTCAGCAAATAATCAAAAACTTTCTTCAACTTCGTACTTTTGAGGGCTCTAACTCCCTTAGGAAGCATTTCAGGGAAAAAAAATTACTCTGACTTATCGACTTTTTTTCTTAAGAGGAATCACCTCCCGAAGTATTATGCAAGGTCACCGAAACACCCTGTATTGATACGCCTGTATTGTGTTTGAATTTTTTTTCGACTTTTTATACACTGTCCAACATAGCAGATCTGATCTAGAATTAATTCCGAATTTTGCCGCGCTAGGCGCGTATCGAAAAAGTGCGCCCTTACCCGATCTTAATGACTTCCTTGTAAGGTGAACCCTTCTTGACGGACAGTGTCGGCTCTGAGAACTTGATGAGATCTACTTCGACCAATCCGCACTTCTCGTGCTCTTGAAACGTGTCCAAAATGATTTTGTACGCCGAAGATGTGATGCAATGGAGCGCAAAAAACTCCTGACGGACTTTTTCAACCCCCTCCGCCAGCGGTAAGAAAAGCTGTTGGCCTTTCGGTGCCATTTTCTTGTTGTAGATTTCCTTTGCCAAAGCTCCGTCGGCAATCTGAAAATTTGTAGTCAACAAGAATTATGGTTAAATTGAAATCAAGTTACTATTATTGAACAAAGACCAACAAAAAGTCAAAAAGGTATGTTGCCGTTGAAACCCTAGTTTTATTGTTTAGAGAATAACCTATTAAGCAGTAGGTACTGTAAGAAAACCACCCTTTCCCTTATTATAATTAGCCGTGAAATAAGAATTGGCCCCTCACGTTGTGTATTTTGTAGTGCCGTAGTTTTTAACCCGTCCACGCGTCCACCTAAATCATTTGAATAAATTCCCAACCTGTGACTACGTGACTACGACATGTACTGTAGTGGCTACCTTAAAATCAGAGAGGGAAATTTTAAAAGTTGGGATAAATTAGCCTTGATTTATCGCGCTGTAAACGATTGACAATATAAATTCAAGGTCATCTAGGGAAAAAGTGATCCAACATTACAAACTTGAGCATCCCCAATTATCGCAGAATTGCCAACTTGACGTACGAAAATTACCGTTCTAGTGCTGAATTTAAAAGCTGATCGGCATATACAGGCTGTCCCGTTTTTCAACGCTCACTATTGGTATCTCGGAAACGGTAAGAGATACAGAGTCGGTTAAATTACAAAAAAGTTGCGCAATTTTATGACTATTTCAAAAATGTCAAAATATTAAAGATATCTTTGTTAATTTTTGAAATATCCCAAAAAAACTGAAAAATGCCGAATTCCTAAAATTCAAATAACTTTTTAATCATGACAGCTATCAATTTGAAAATTGGTATCCTGACATTTTAGAAGGTCCTTGATTGACTGACGTCAATAATTTTTCTCTACACTCACTAGTTTTTGAGATATGACAGTTGACTTAATTTTTTCTTATGGACACCATATCATTTATCCACCCCATAAAACTCATCTTTTCTTTCCCTTTACAAAAATATAAAATACTCGTAGAATTTTTGTCAAAATAACCTGTAAAAATTGAAAAAACCATTTCTGGGGCGTATAAATCTAGTTACTGGTTTGGTTGCCATGCTCTCGTGGCATAATAACAATGGCATTCGGTTGCCATGGTCTGTTAATTTTGGAAAAAGTTGAGTTACATTCCGTTTTTAAGTATTTGATAATGATAGTAGATAATGATAAAACAAATACAAAACCAAGTATAACACAAAATAACATCGCAATAGCAATAAACATTTATAATTTACAATTACTCGAAATGGGGTCCATTTTGCGGGGAACGCTCAAAGATCGAATTTGTGGTTCATGACAGAACACCCCAGAAAGCAACCAAGAGCTGGAAGCAAGGAGTTGATGATGCGTTTCAGTCAATTAACCCACACGATATCAGCGCAGCCGTTGAAAATATGGCTGAAAGGCACACAACTCTTCATAGAGCAAAATGGACTCCAATTCGGACAATTGTAAATTATTAATGTTTATTGCTATTGCTATGTCATTTTGTGTTTTACTTAGTTCTGTATTTGTTTTATTGTTATTCATTATCATTATCAAATACACAAAAACGGAATGTAACTGAACTTTTTCCAAAATCAACAGACCATAGCAACCAAATGCCATTGTTTATATGCCACAAGAGCATGTCAACCGAAGCGGTAACTCGATTTTTTCGCCTCAGAAACAGTTTCTCCAATTTTTACAGGTTATTTTGACAAAATTGCTACAAGTGTTTTATATCTTTGTAAAGAGGAAGAAAAGATGAGTTCTATGAGTTGGATAAATGATATGGTGTCCATAAGAAAAAATAAAGTTGACTGTCATATCTCAAAAACTAGCGAGCGCAGGAAAAAATTATTAACGTCAGTCGATCAAGGACCTTGAAAAATGTCAAGATACCAATTTTCAAATTGATAGCTGTCATAATGATGAAATTATTTGAAATTTTCGAATTCGGCATTTTTCAGTTTTTTTTTAGGATATTTCAGAAATGACAAAAGATATCTTGGATATCTTGAGATATTTGAGATAGTCATAAAATTGCGCAACTTTTTTGTAATTTAACCGACTCCGTATCTCTCACCGTTTCCGAGATACCAATAGTGAGCGTTGAAAAACGGGACATCCTGTATATGCCACAACTGGGCTAATAAAAATATCGCGAACCATTTCTCCATAAAATAAAAATACTTAACCCTTTCGCAACGACATGGAGTCTCACGAGTATTCAAGGTAGAGTTCCTGAAGAGAGAACCGCTTTAAACATGCTTTAGAGACTCAGTGTCGCTTCGAAATGTCTAAGAGACATCGAAAAATGACGTTATTTTCTAGGTTAATAACACTTTCTCAGTGTCAAAGGGGTTCCAGGGCAGTCAGGTCGCGTTCTCTAGAACCCAATTGAACCACTTGATACCTACGTGTCAAGGAGCCAATTTGTCGCTCAGAAAAAATATCTATCAGACAGCGAAAAGTAATTTAATTGAATTACCAGGTTATTTAATTGAAGGCTCACACCTGATTGCACATTTGAGTGAAGTTATGTAACACAACGTGATACAGAGCTGAGTGACAAGGTTACTAGTTGAAATTACAGCACCAGCTGGATGTAAATTGATTAAACGAAAACACTAAACTTTTATGTAAATTATTTGATCGATAATTGAAATAATGGCTTATATTTTCGAAATACCAGACCATACTCAAGGGGTGTCTTGGTAATGATATCTCTCTCTCTCTCTCTCTCTCTCTCTCTCTCGCTCCCTCCCTACCTCCCTCCCTCTCTCGCTCCCTCCCTCCCTCCCTCCCTCTCTCGCTTCCACCGCGTTGCTAAAAAAACAGCTTAGGTAATATGTATATCAACCTTCAAGTAGTGGTAATTGAAGACGATATCTTCAGCGCCCAGGCTGATCCGAGAATTCAGCAAAGCTTCCAGCGACTTGAAGTTGTTCGAAGTCGACTGGAGCAGCACCACGATGTTGGCGGCATACGAATTGTAAATGAACATCAACACTATGAACGTGACGAAGACGGCGATCCGACCGGCATAGCTTTTGGGCTCGACGTCGGAACCTTGCTGGCTCACCGCTCCCAGTTCCACCATGACCACCGCTTGAAAATCGCCCGGGATGCTTCTGATCTCGTTCAGACTCTTTATCGTTAGGTTCTGTTCCCACCTGGCGATCAAGTGCAAAGTCGCAAGCGTGATCGCGCAAGTGATCAGACAGCTGTACCAGACTTTGGCGTCGAAAGGCAGCACGAAAACGTTGGCCACGTAAGACAGCGGAGGTGCCCTGAACACGAAGCTCGCCTTGTAGGGCACCGTGACCGGGACGAAGTCGGCCACTTCCATTCTTTGCTTGGTGATGTAACCGGGAGTGGCGCCGATTTCGGCGCGGTTTGCTTGCAAGTCGCCGAACATGCCGTCGAAAAGTCCGGTGGTGGTGTTTTTGTATCCCCACGTTTTTTGGATTATCGCCTTTCTGGTCGCGTTCAAAATGCCCAGGACGTCGTTGACAAGGAGGAAGCCAAGCTTGTTCAGCCCGTCGATTTCGGGCTCGCTGGAAAAATTATTGTGACTTGAAGACTGTCATACTGTGTTTCAGAATCTCACAATCAAACATGCAAATTTTCACAACCCTTCGATTTACGTCCGCGCGGGATTTTAATAGGTTAGCTTTTTTTTAAGGATTGAATTAACTCAGACTTGAAATAGCGGCCCAGTTATTGAGTCACATGCCAGTTACTTGTAGTTTTTTTTTGCAGGGAGTTTCATCTTGATAGCAAAGAAACAAAGGGGTACTTGAAGTGGGATCTCGCGCCATTTTGGCTTGGTCCGTTCGCTTAACGCCAATCAAGTCAATACCAAACTTATAACAAAATTTGCATCTGCAAAGTTATACTTTGAAATATCTAGATTCGTGGTTCGTTTCCTTCTTCTGTGAAGTCGGGACACCACAGTACCTACCGGTGATTGTAAGATTTTTTTTTGCGGTGGGCGGGTATCCGTCTAGTCACTGGCAGTACCTCCTTAGCGCCGCCTCAGTACTCTAAGCGCGGCGCCGGGTGATTCCCACACCACCCACCATTTTATGGACGCATCAACAGCGAGGTTATTGGCACCCTTTTTCGGTTTCCTTCTCGTTTCACATATTCCGTTGACGTGACTGCACGGTAGTACACGCCAAGGTACTGAAAAGCGCATGAAAATTTTCATCTGGCCCGAGCCGGATTCGAACTCACGATCCCTGGAATTGCTCCCAAAGACGGAGTCCGCCGCGCTACCGACCGGGTCAGATTTTTTTTTTTGACAAGTCATTTCTATCGGATTCTTCCCGAGCCAAACTGCCACAGAGCATTTCTTTTCCTTTTCGCTCATAAAGTTTCAAGGTAGAATGGAACTGGGAGTAGGTCTTTGAAAAATGGTCAAATTCACATATTATTATCAAGTTGTGGCTTGTAACACCAGAATGGGCTCTGATACAGTTGAAAATATAATCTTGGAAAAGTTAAGTAGTTAAGGTAATGTTGCCTGCTTACCGGTAATCAAATAGATGCTCCACGCTTTCCGCTTTAGTCAAAAGGAAAGATATTGCAATCTCGGTACCAAACAAATTCATCCTGCTAGATTTCGACTTCGACTGCAATCCGTTTTTATCGTCCAGATTTTGACGCACAAATTCGGTGTTGTTTTCGGCGTATTTATAAAGTGAAACCAGATCGTTTTCGTCCTGCACCACGAAATCGCTGTCGATCAAGATTTTCAAACTTTCGAAATTGTAATTATCATAATGGTTGTTCAGAACCAGCCACTTGTACGGTTCTCGGAATAATCCAAGAGTTTCGGCCTGAAACAATCAAAATGGGTCATCACAGAAGAAAAAAGTACGTTTTCTTTCATGCAACGAAAGGATTACACAAAATATTGACCTACACTCGAGAGTTATGCCATTCCAGGTCTTTGGCCTGTTTTGCAGCATTCGGCTGCGCCTCATGCCTAGCAAACACAGCTTCAGGTTTAAATTTGCACTGCAAATAACTATTTTTGGAAATGTTTTTGTTAGGTACCTAGTACCTATGTCTACGAGAAAGCTGCAGCTTTGTTTTCAGAAATTTTCGAAATACCTAAACTGATGAGCAAAAAAAGTCACGCTCACGCATTTGGAATAACTCCAGAGTTTGATGCTCTATAATTTTTGAACCGGTGAATTGGTATCGACAATTTCTATTTTGTTTGTCAGAGGAACTCTTGAGGAATGCAAGCTTGCTTCTTGTTTGTAGCACGTTCCATTTTTCACCGATATAGAAACTTTCTAACTATGGAGTTTAATAATGATTAAAGAAGATCCACTTAAGTGACCCGTTAACTCACACTTGCATCTTCATTATTTCACAAGAGACAGTTTATTTTTATTCAAGCTATTTCTTTTGTAACTTGAAATTGTTTGGAAGTTACTCAGCTATGGTAGGTCGTAGAATTGAAAAATTGACTCAAGCTGCGAACAAAGGTCATTAATGTCGGTGCGGTAGACTTCATTCGAACTTTAAAGGGTCGCGTGTCGCGTTAATCCGTTTGCTCATATTATTGGCGAAGGGGCCATCTTAAGGACGGAGTTGAATTGGTGAAATAAGCGTTGCGGAATCAACCACTGTGGGTTTATTCCTTGTCAGAATCTTACCATTCAGGTCTCTTTTGAAAGCTACAAGGATGTATTTTGGTTTGAGCCTATTGGCATTTCCAAATACAAAAATCAAAAAAATTATTCTTCGATTTTGGGAATGCCAATGAGCTCAAACCAAAGTACATCCTTGTAGCTTTCGAAAGAGACCAAAATGGTGAAAATCCGTCAAGGAATAAACCCAGACGGATTGATTTCGCAACGCTTATCTTACCAATTCAACTCCGTCCTTGAGGCATTTCCAAAATCCAGAAATATTTTTTTCAAATGTCAATTTTTTTTTTCTGGATTTCGGAAATGCCGTTTGGCTCAAACCAAAGTACATCCTTGTAGCTTTTGAAAGAGACCAAAATGGTAACAATCCGTCAAGGAATAAACCCAGACGGATTGATTTCGCAACGCTTATTTCACCAATATGACTCCGTCCTTAATGCAAGATAATGCACGACGCAGCATGTTGCTCGTTACTTAGTCATAGTGGACGTGGTACAACCGAAATAGGGAATATAAGTTGCAAATGATGATAAAGGCAAACCACTTTGCAGGGTTACAACTGAGACCTAAATAAACGATTTGACCCGCAGTGCTTTTCTTTTCGTCCCTTAGGATTTGAATAGCGCCCCTTTTTCAAAATGGCGGGTATTATCTAGGGGCAGAAGGTATCGAATAGCCTAGTGATGTCCAGCTTAGTAGAAATATATGGGGCTATGTCTCAATCGGTTTCTGAGACATCAAACACTATTTAAAAAAAATGGTGGAACATTGTCATCTACCGCAGGCAAATCTGGTGGAGGCGCCAAAAGGAATTTAGTACTTTCATAAGAAAATTGCCGTAACATTTTTATTTTTCAACCGATTTTGACACAAGACATCTCATTTTGTAGGAAAGTAAATTCTTCTTGTTACTTTATATCTTCCATAAGAAAAGACATTGAGGAATGTTGAAGAAAAAATTAAAAAATAATTTGAAAAAAAAGAATTTTTTTCATTTTTTCATTTCCATGAAAATTGCCTTATTTGTAGACTTTGATGCGCCCTTTCTAAATTTATACTTTTCCTATTTCTATCTTTGCAGCACGCGCCGCCATATTGAAAAAATGATGTCTGAAAAGAAGTTTTTGACAATATCTGAACTTTAACCTTTGTGACATTGAAATGTTTATACACATATGAAAGCACATTCAATCTTCCACAGTTTGACATCTGAACCAGCTCTGTGCGACCCGTGGTTCTTGAGCTAGACCTTCTGGAAGTATCAATTTTCGGTTCCAAAAGAATTGAAAATCACCTCTTGGGGCTGTGCCAGGTCCACCAATGTTCATGATTTGTGATAAATGACGACGCGTTATTGATTAGTAAGTTGATTTAGACATGGTGGTGATCCAGTGGTGAAAACCGGTAGGCGCGGTCACTATTTAACACCGAAAATTGATGCTTCCGGAAGTTCTAGCTCAAGAGCCCCGAGTCGCACAAAGATGGTTCAGGTGTCAAATCGTGGAGAATTGAATGTACTTTCATACGTATATAAACATTTTAATTTTGCATGGACTAAAATTTAGATAATGTCAAAAACTTCTTTTCAGATATCATTTTTTCAAGATGGCGGTGCGCACTGCAAAGATATAAATCGGAGAAATGCAAATTCAGAAAGGGCACATCGAAATCTACAAATGAGGCAATTTTCATAAAAATAAAAAAATAAAAAAATCTTTTTTCCAAATTATTTTTCAATTTTTTTTCAACATTCCTCAATGTCTTTTTTATGAGAGGTAGGTATGAGATAACAAGAAGAATTCACTTTTCTACAAAATTAGATGTCTTGTGTTAAAATCGGTTGGAAAATAAAAATGTTACAGCGATTTTCTTATGACCGTACTAAATTCATTTTGGCGCCTCCACCAAATTTGCCTGCGACAGATGTCAATGTTCCACCATTTTTTTAAATTGTGTTTGATGTCCCAGAAACCGATCGAGAATTAGCTCCATATATTTTAACAAAGCTGGACATCACCAGGCTAATCGATACCTTCTGCCCCTAGATAAAATCCGCCATTTTGAAAAAGGGGCGCCATTCAAATCCTAAGGGACGGAAAAAAAGCGCTGCGGGTCAAATCGTTTATTTAAGTCTTGATTACGATCCTGCAAAGTGGTTTGCCTTTATCATCATTTGCAACTTGTTTTTTCCTACCACGTCCACTATCAATGAATATTTAGACGAGGCCGGTATTGGCATGGAGCGTCTGCTGCGGACGAATGTTTGTCCAGATATGAACCTCATTGAGCATTTATGGGATCAAATGGGTAGACGGGAGCGTGGTCCAATGTCTTGCAATGCACCAGAGAATCTTCAAGAATTGACGGCTGCCCTGGTTGGGAAGAATTTTCGAAAAATGTCCATATCCCCCACAAAACGCTTCCCGGAAATAAGATTCCTGGCAAAAACGTCTTCAGAAGAAACGTCTGCAGAAAAATATAGGGGGCTAATTAGAATTCAAAATAATTAAATTGAATTCAAAATAATTAGAATTCAATGACACATGAAGACTCAAGGGAACGCACTAGGACTCCAGAAGACACAACAAGACATAAGAAGGCCCGCTAGGGAACAGAACGATAGTGTTACGAGCGGCAATTTTGGAGAATACGCGATCTTTCTAGACTCTTCCCATTAGGTCGCAGTGTGCAAGTGCGGAGCTCTGAACATTTCCAGAACATAATACGCGATGGCTTGACGATTGAGATACGTGGAGACTTGAGCATGCGAGTAAGACACATCTGTCCATTTTGGCGAAGGTGTTTTCGGGAGTCGCCTAGAAACCATATGCCAGGTCACTGTGGAATTTGCTGGAGAACCTATGGAACATTCGAGAAGACTAGTCGGAGCTATAAATAAGCACCATGGAATGCTCATAGATCCAGTATTGAATGCGAAGTGGTATAGAGAGCGTATAGAAAGTGACTAGTAATCAGCGATATTCCTAAGTAGTAATTGTTGGCATGTATTTATTGTAGTACACAGTAATAAACAGTGTGTGTTTTGAAACGATCGTCTCAATTATAAAAGAACCCGTACGGGAAATGCGTAACAATAGGTACAACAAGGAGTAAGAAAGCTCATTATGGTTTTGAAAAAGGAGAACGCGATAACGGGGTACCAGTAAGGATCTGAACGGAACAAGAATACACGAGAGCGTTCACTACAGTTCCAAAAGTCCAAGAATATACACAAAGGGTTGATAAGGGCTGCAAAAAATGACACATGAAGACGACCCAAGGAGACGCACTAGGGCTACAGAGGACAGAACAAGACATAAGAAGGCGATTCTTTTCCATGGACCTTTTTCTCGGAGAACTCATTTTCCTGGGACGTTATTTCCGGGGACATTTTTTCTCGGTGACATTTTGTAGGAAACTCTTTTTTCTTGTTCCCGTTGAGAATGGGCGAATATTCCTCAAGAAAAGAAAACCATTGCAAATCTCATTCGAAGCATGTCACGACAGGCGCTAGCTAAGGAAAGAGAGGACAACTTCAGTTGATAAAAACACTGTACAGCAATTTGAATGTTCTTTCAAAGATGATTTCATGAAAAACAAACAGTATCTTCTAGGATAATGAGAATACAAAATAAGCCCGAAAATGGTTTGTAGATGAAAGATGACTATTCAATATCACACCATAAAACGGATCTTCTGTCGCATTAGTATAGTACTTATACCTACCTACCTACCTACCTACCTACCTACCTACATACATATTGAAACACCATAGGAAGTTTACAAATTCATTGAAAAAAACACGCTACTTCCACACCCCGTAGCCATAGGTATATTAGTGAAATATGGATTGTGATTGTGCTGAAAACAAAAAACACGTTTACTTTCCCAAGAAGTTCTTACAAAATTAAATAAAAAGCATCCAAATTCAATTAATAAATTCATACAATTCATATACCTCATTTATAAAAAGTCAGTTTCGAGGAGAAAACGAGGCTTTGTCTTATTTGTCGCACTCAAAACGGTTTTGTGACGGACAGCTGTTCAGTTTCTTCACTGGGTACCTACGCTGAGCAAGAGCTGCCGATGAATCCTTGGAGACCATTATTATTGGACCTGATGGTTGATTACCAGCTCAATTTAGTGCTAGGGCGTAACGATCAGTAAAGAGTAGGTTTCTAGTGATTTCGGCCACTTCTCGATGGACAATGCGAATGCGATGGCTTCTCGCTTGTTTGGCGTGAAAACAAAATTTCCCTATAGATAATCAACTCTTTGATTGGATTCAGGGCCGGATTTAAGCGCGCAGGCGACAGGGGCGACCGCCCTGGGGCCCCCACATGTTACCACAAATTTAGGGCCTCCACAAATCCAAAAACACCTTATTTATAAATATTGTTCCGAGTATTATTCCTAAAAGAATCCTAAGACTCAACTTGAGGCCTCCACAAAACAAACTACTGTCGCCCCAGGGCCTCCACATTCCTAAATCCGGCACTGATTGGAGTCTAAGGGCTCGATTCGATACCAGGTTGCAGGAGCATAGTTAGGACGGATTAACTTGCCAAATACAGCGGTCTGATTGGTTGTTATCCACCGTTGCTATTATTGTAATCGCACTTACGGCCGTCTGAGCCATGTCTGAGCCTCAACTTGGTTACAACCCGTAAGTATATACGAATACTGTTACGAAACCCGTTAGAGATTACGGCGAGCGAATAAGACACACGCCTGCACAATTGGCGGAGGAGCCGCATGCATCGAAAGCTTGCCGGAATATTCACGATGCCAATAGACTTTTCTAGAGCTATGGGGCCTCGGGCTCTCGCGACTGCAGGTGGAATTCATGCCGAAATAATAATGGAGAATAGGAGTTGAACTCAGAGTGACAGTGCGAACTCAGCCTAAGCGATACCTATATGTGTGACCATTTATTTGACTTGTAAATTAATAAGTCTAGTATTTATACGCAGCAATAAGTGTGTGTTTAAACATTTGCCTCTCTATTATAAAAGTACCCAACGCAAATTTCGTACATATACCTCTTGGAGAATTGGTCGGAAACCACGACAATTCGAATCCAACACAAATAATAATCTTTCACTGAGAGGCTTTCCTGTTATTCCGTGATTTGCGCCGTGGATCTTGATAGAAATCAATTTTCCAGAAAATTCTTGGATCAATTCCAGATTTTCTTCTGGAAACAAAACTTGTTATGCCAATAAAAATTAGAACACATTGAATTATGCAAAAATGCGTACGCTTCGACCAGCACGAAAAAAAGTGAACTGGAACCGGATGTGAGTTGAAATTCAAGTTGTAATCTGCTATCAAATCAACTAGACAGCTTTGTTCTCGTTGAAAGCTCAACGAGCTAAGCAAAAGCAGCAGTCCGACTTGCGACAAAATCATTTCGTGACTGACGAAATCCATTCTTACCTATACTTTCGTGTTTTGTGGAAATTCCGATTTCGCGAGGCTGTTTGAAAAATTGATTGAGTGCAAATTGCACGTCTTGCATTCCGGATTCCGCATTTAGTTTTTTTTCGAAAGGACAGACATTACTTCAACAATGTAGTGAGTACTTGGATCATATCATAATGGACTTATGAGATAACCAGGGAAAACACACGTTTCTCAATGTTTCCTTTAGCGCAAGGTAATGACGATGGGAGTTGTTTGCTCACCATCGGCAGTCAATGTGCCGAATTTCCCCGAGAACGTATTATTTACCTGTATTTTACATTACTTTTGTGTGTTGTGTGAGAATGAGAAAATAGGAGATGACCAGCATCGCGACCTTCGATTAACTCAAACAAATCGTATATAATCAAGACCGGCCCAGTCATTACGCCAGTAGTAGCAAAAATAGTGCGAAAAAGTGGTCAGCACCATGGATTTCGCACCTAGCATTAAGGTTCGTTCATACTTTTCTTACCCAGTTTATAAAAAAAACTTTCATTGAAGTTCTTCGCACGGAGTGCACCTCACCTGAAAATAAGTAGATGCATTTATCAAGGGATGATCTTTTTAGTTCAGTGTTGGTTCCAACAGTGTTGATTTGCTGAATTGGTCTTGGTAAATCCTTTTCGATTTCTTTGAAATACCTGCCACATCAATATCGAGGTTTGATTGATCAGAAAGGATCATCTCAGCAAAATAATCGGTTTGGAAGTGGCACAGTGCGCGTTTTGAGGAAAAAAAAAAGAAATTCGGCATGGTTAAGGGGTACATTTTTGGTACTACATACCGAGAAAGTCGGTTAAAAAAGAATCGGTTTTCGAGTTTTTTTTAATAGAAAACTAGAGTATGTGACGCCCTTAAAGACCAATGTACCGTCAGTCAGTGCTACAATTATTCAATTTTCATTTTTTTTTTGGGAATTTTGAATTTTTCTCAATTCAAAAATCGAATATTTAGCATCGATTGCGAGTTTCTTTTTTAAAAATCAAAAACCAATCTTTGTAACTCATTCTTTTACTCGCAACTTCGCAATGAGGAATGATGTAGGTATTATTGAGTGATAAAGTTGTAGTATAAATCAGTCTTCTCCACTTGTTTTTTATATTGTTTACACGAGTTTCGGCTAATTAAATATATAAAGCCATTTTCAAAACTAATGTGACATAGCATAGAACTTTATGTCTAAGTAATTCTATGCTATGTCACATTAGTTTTGAAAATGGCTTTATATATTCAATTAGCCGAAACTCGAGTAAACAATATAAAAAACAAGTTGAGAAGACTGATTTATACTACAACTTTATATTATACAACTCCATTTTGAGCACTATGGATCCCTTTATCAATTTTATTATTGAGTGATGCCACAAAACTGATTTTCAAGCTCAAATTTTCAAAAAAATGCTATCTAAAATTTTGGAAAATAAATAGGTATGAAGAAAATCTTCATCTCAATGCTTCAGACTTGTAACTTGTTTCTTAAAAAAAATGCATGTATTTTATCAGGTACGCAGAGGTGCAGGTGTAAAATAACAAGTTATATTGTAATTTTGTTTTTCTGATGCAGGTTCTGTTTCTGGTTCTGGCCATCGTGGCTTTGGCCTTTGCGGCTCCAGCTCCTGTTCCATCGCCTCATCATTATAAGGGCGGCTATGGAGGCGGCTACGGAGGCGGCTATGGAGGCGGCTACGGCCATGGAGGCGGCGGCTATGGAGGCGGCATAACAGTGATTACCGTGAAAAAATACGGCGGCTATGGTGGCGGTTACAACAGAGGCTACGGAGGAGGCTACGGCGGAGGTTATGGAGGCGGCTACGGCGGCGGCTACGGTGGTGGCTACGGAGGCGGCGGCGGTGGCGGAGGTGGAGGCGGAGGCGGTGGCGGTGGCGGCTACGGAGGCGGCTACGGCTTCGGCGGAGGTGGGGGCTACGGTCGATGAGCCCAATAATTTGTATTGTTCCATGCGTTGTAAATAATTTTGTAAATACACGATTTTCATACTTACATAATATTTGTCACGTTTTTTTTATTATTTCAATATTTATCAGCTAAGAAGATAACTATTGTTTGATGCCTGAAGATATTCAAGGTCAGAGAAATATCAGTAAAATGGGGATAAAAAGTAACGTAACAGTTCATTACCTACATTCTTTATTTTTTTCGGTTCCCACCAACGTGAAGGGAAAGTAGGTGTAAAGATGATCACTGATCTTGAATAAGAATTTTTCTAAGCAACTCTCATGAAAATACTTACAATATACTTATAAGTCTTATAACTTATAATATTCTAGTATATAGGTACAAGGTTTTCATGTATAAATTCTTTCCCATCTCAAGGGCTTACGGCAATTGTCGTTTTGGCTACCAGGCTAGTTTTCACGTGAACCCTCTCACGAGACACTCCATCGAGCGTTCGAACTTTGCCGGTACATTACACAGCCCAATAGGCATGACAGTGAACTGCCACAATTCACTTCCGAAACCGAAGGAGAATGCGGTCTTACGTTTTCCTTCGGGATGAAGTCCAACTTGCCAACGTCTATACACTATACAAAATAAACGCGTTCTGCCACACTTTTTGTTGACTTTAACGAGTAGGTAACGACCGGTGGTGACCATGGGCTCGTAAATTTATATACGACACCATGATCCAACATCTTTGAAAGTTTTCAAAATTCTTCTTTCTTCACCAGTGGTAGGCTTCTTGGAGCATGTCGAATCAGCGTTAGCATATACCTAGGAATTAGCATATAAACGCAATATTTATGTAAGTCGAAGGAGCATAAAGTTGGACGAGATGTTTTGTCACTTCGCCCTGCCTTTCCCGACATATAGGGTGATTTTTTGAAAAGGACCCACCTCCAATTTCTCGCTGCATAATTTCTTTCTGAGAAGAAGCTGAAACAGGTCTCTATTGAATAGTAACAACGCATTTCGTCAAACATTTTTAGGGGCGAAGATAATAGGGCGTACCCTCCCCTTTTTCCCCCGATTTTCAACCCCCAGGATATTTTTGGAAACTGTTCCAATTTTCAAATTCTACGTTCACTTAATAGAAAAATGTTACTCTTGTAAAATTTTGATTACAGGCTTCATTTGCGAAAAATTTGGGTTTGAAACTTCCGAAAACATCTTAAAATCGCTACTTTCCAGGGCCCAAATTGTTTTTTCCTGAAAAACTCCATGTGTCTCAGTAAAAAATTGTGATTTTTCTGCTCCAAACACCTAGCAAACTCATTCCAGTTGAGGAATTATAAGTTTTCTTAAAATCAAGCCTCCAATCAAAATTTTGCAAAAGTAATTATTTTCTTTAAATTGAACGTAGAATTCAAGAATTGAAACAGTTCCCGAAAATATTCGGAGGGGTTGAAATAGGAGGAAAAGGAGGAGGATACCCCCTATTATCTCCGCTCCTAAAAATGTTTGATGGAATGCCTTATTATTGTTCAATAGCGACCTGTCTTGGTAGACTTTGGTTTGATTTAAAAAGACCCCTTATTTTTCGATCTTCTATTTCACTGTGAGTTTTATAACACTTATTCCGGGACACCTTGTATAACTAGCGTATTTTCAATCTTTCCTCTCACCCCTTTAGGCAGGGTAAGTACCCTTTTGAGAATTTCAAATGGGAATAGGGGTCGAGTTGCACGTTATTTTGAACGCCTTTCAATTCCATTTCCAATAGTTGAAAAAAATTGAAATAATAATCCATCCACAGTTAACAATTTTTCAAAGTTGGATATTTTTTTCTATGTTATCAACGCTGTATCTGAAAAACCAGTTGATTTCTTTGGTGAACATCTTAGATTTGGAGAAAAGACGAATACCAAATTTAAATTACCTATCATTTTTCACCCCATGACTGGAGCTAATAAGTTGGGGTAGGAGGTAGAAGGAGTCTGAGTCTGGGGATTATTTTTAACCCCTTATTCTAAATTTTGGAAGGGAATTTAAAGTCTATAAAAGGAGAGCATTACTTATTTCAGCTCCTGTTGTAACTGAGAATTCTTGAAGGATGTTTTCTCACCCCTTACCCTAGCTTAGTTGTGACCATGGGGTGGAAAATGATTGCTTTGATATCCGAATTTTATTCCAATCTTGGACGTCTACCGAAGGGATCAATTGATTTCTCAGATACAATGTTAACACAAAAAGAAAAAAATCCGATTTCGAAGAACTCGTTACTTCGTAATGGGTTAATGGATTTCAATTTTTTCCAACTGCTATGAGGAGAATTGGAAGATTTTCAAAATGATGTGCAAGTGGACCCCTATAGTTCCATTTAAAATTCATAAAAGGTTAGTCACCCTGCCTGAAGGGATGGAAGGGAGAGATTGAAAATACGCTAGTTATATGTCCCCTTCAAAAATAAAAACGACCTGTTGCAGCATTTTTTCAGGAAAAAAATTTGCAGAAAGAAATTGGAGGTGAGTCTTTTTAAAAAAAAAATCACCTGTATGTTCATTGTTCAGTGCTACGGAAAATCACAGCTTTCATTTTTTCCTTTTCTAATTAATAATCATGATATTTTACAAAAATAACGTAAACATCAAAAATAAAATAGCTAGACAGATCAAAATAAATATCAAATTAGGTGAGTGTATTCAGGTAGGTACCTATTAAGTAGCTATAGGAAGGTAGGTAAGATGTTAGGAAAATTTGGTCAGGCAAGCAGCATATTATATAAAGGAGGTGAATTTATTGTTGTTTTTGATTCTGTACTATAGTCAGATAGTTTGTAAACATATAAAGGATGCAAAGTAAATAAATTTTGCAATTTACGGATCCATTTTGAGAGAAAAAAAATCATCTGCGGAATCACGCGTAGTTACCTACCCAGAGCTGGTGTCCATAATCTAATATTAAAATTTTCACTACATTCACCTTAATAAACCCATCAGCAATCTAGACTATAGTAACTACTTAATATGATGTTGAGTGGATTACCTGTCTAGTCGCTTAAGTTTAACAGGATTCGACTTTTTCACGATTTTGATTACATCTTGCACTTTCATTATTGAAATTCTCGCATGAATCTTATTATTTTCAAATTTGTTTGACCAAATTGGTAATTTTCAGGGCGCCGGCGCCGGTTGATTGCTGAAAATGCGCTCATGCCTCTTGCTAGACAACCTTTTTTTCAACAAAAATTTATCGTTAAGGTCAATACTGGACGAGAGTATCTACTCACTGCGAGTTTTTCCTTTAGAAAATAAAGTTTGAACAAAAAATTCAAACTTTTTTTAAACTTGAAGTAAATTAGTAGAGCCATCTTTTCTCTTTCAATATTAACCCAACGATGAATTTCTGTTGAAAATTAAAGTTGTTATTAAGCACGAAGGCATGATTGGATTTTGTAACGATTGGGCGGCGCCCTTGATTTTCTTACTTATTGTATTTACCTATAAGAAAGATACTGTATGTTAGAACTGCTACACAAGTGTCCCAAAATAAAGTAGCCAAATGCACTACATAAACAAATTAGAGGTCCCTACATTTTTTTTTCGGCATTCTAAATTTTTTTACTACCGGTTGGATTTCAGTAAAATCTTACCAATAAGTAGATTAACATTCAAAACAAGTCTCTCGGCAAATTTCAGCCAAATTTTTCGCCTGTATTATCCATGGAAAACCAATTGAAAAGTCAAATTTTGAAGAGCTGTATCACAGTTAATATTAAGCTTCCGCAAAAAAAATTATAGAGAGGTTTCTCAGTTCCTTCTGGGCTGTCTCCCATAGGCTGTTGGCTACTTTATTCTGGGACACCCTGTATGCAAAAAAAGTGACAAATTTGACAGAAAAACGTTTATTGAGTTCGTGACTTATGTTTGTGAAACAGAACAAGTGTCGTATCGATCAATTTTTCTTAACAAAAAAAAACAAAAAAAAAATTGCTTCAAGGGTAACATCGCTCAGGTCGGTACTCATTCCTCTTGACGGAACGTCGCCTACCATCGGTTACCGCCGCCTCCGAAGCCGCCGCCGAAACCACCTCCGCGGCCGCCGCCGCCACCAAATCCGCCGCCACCTCCTCTGCCGCCTCCCAGGCCACCGCCGAATCCTCCACCTCTTCCGAAACCTCCGCCGAGGCCTCCTCCCCTGCCTCCTCCCAAGCCACCTCCGAATCCTCCGCCGCGGCCTCCGCCAAATCCACCGCCTCCTCCGCCGCCGCCACCGCCGCCCCCTCCTCCCAAGCCTCCGCCACTACCCCAGCCGCCGCCGCCGCCAAATCCGCCACCCGGCTTGGCCACTGGGACGGCGTGTCCAAGCGCGATGCATAGGACGAGGATCGTGATCTGTAACACACAAGAATAATACTAATAATAATCGTAGGTATAGGTGAAGGTGTTCACGATGAAATTCACAATTCACAATCAAACACTTGTGATTTATTTTGACACGTAAGTTGTCGAAAAAATAATAAAGTAAGTAGTCAAATAGTTTTGCTTATCTACTCCGATTAAATAATTCTGACATTAACTATGCGTTTCTGATTATGACATTAATAACTCACTACCAAAGCCTCGCCCCGTGGGTTATGGGCTCATAACCCTATGGCTCCAACCAACCAACCAGAAGTGGCAATTTCCGTAAATGCAACATATCATGGAGGCTTATGAGATGACTTGATTTTTAGTCAAATGTCAAATAAAATGTATCAGGTACCTGTCACCGTGAATTTTTATTTTTCCACATTCACGAAGCCAGAATGAATTTCTACGAAAACGTAGAGTATGAACCTCCAGAAATTTTAGAAGCGGCGAAATCAGTGGTCCTGAATCTACTACCGGAAAAGTCTCGACATAAGTCGACTTGTGTTGACTGCAGGTTGACTGTCATTCAGTGCCTTGCGTCTCAATCATTGAACGGTTTACGTGGTAGAAACTTCATTATTAGACAAAATTTAATGGAGGTTCATCCAAGAAATTTATTCTAATTCTTGAATTGTCGTAGATAAAGCATAGTAGGTATTCTACTTGCATATAATGGTTATAATCCACTCGGGTGTTTTACGACACTCGCTGTCGCCCGTGTCCTAAACTACACCCTTGTGGATTATAACTATCATTATAATTATGCTCGTTGAATAATATACTAATACCGCTTTGGTTTCATTTATCGTTACAATCAGCACCCGCTATCGCTTGGCCAAAATTATCTGGGAAAATCTCAAGCACGATTGAAATTTAGCTGATTTTGCAAAAAAAGATCCGAAGTGACAGCGTTCAGATTTTGTTGTTTACATCCATTTTATTCGGTTGACCGTTGACCTTGACAGTGGGAAATAGATACGTGATCATGCGATTATCATCCTTGTAGCTCTAATGATCAAGGACGTTGTACGTAACAATCTAGATTGAAGTCCACGTAAATAGAAAGTTTTGTGAATAAAGTCAAGTGTCATGATCGATATGACTTTTGAAATGACACTGACAATGAGTTAAGTGAGGATGGACAGGCAAGAATGACAAGAGCTCGACGTCTGATGTGGTCCCTAAGGTAACAGTGATCTTTAGCCTATGACGTATGTGCCTATGACGCGCGATCTAGGTAATGAATATCTAACGGAAGCATGAAAAAATTAGTCGTGGTGAAAAGAAAGAAATTAAATGAACACCAGAACTGCGTATATTATTCTGGGGCCCTATTCATGGAACGGGAAACAGAGTTCACGTGTGAAGTTGCTAGGCAAGGGCCAATCATAGCTCTCCTTGCTTAGCAACACCGCATGAGAACTTTGTTCTCCGTTTCAAGAATAAAGCCCCTGGAACGTTTGCTAGTGAGAAGGAACGTATGGAATGAAAACCAAAACGGTGTATTATTTTGGAACTTTCTTGAATGTGTGTGAAAGTTCACATTTGAAAAGTAGATGGGCTTTTGAATCTGGCAAAATGTGAAATTTGACAGGTGCATTTCGACCGTCTATCAAAAGTAGTTAGGTACAGAGGTTTGAAATTCCAAGTGAATCGCTTGGAAAATGCAAAAAAAAGTTTTGGTTTTATCATCTACCGTTTTACCGCTTTGTCCTCTCTCTTGGGTTTTCTTCCCGATTATCGCATACATACCCAATTCAACCAATCAAAACAACCGAATGAGACCCACGTGACTCGGTTTAAGCTATTGATTAATGCACACTAGGAGGTGATTAATGCACACTAGGTAATAGCACCGGATTGAAATATTTTTGGGCCCACGAATAATATGTAATTGAAACGACTGTATTTAGACTTGTTTGGACTGAAATTTTAGTACTGGTGCGTTTAAAGGGTCTTCCACTTACTAACATACAATTTGACAACCTATTAGCATTGTATAACTACTACTAGTAGGTCAGCCTCGGATTTGGGATTTTGTCACTAGATGTCGCCTGGAGTAATTAGCTCGCAAGAAATTACCAACGCAGGTTAGAAAAATAAAAACTTTTGTAGCCAGGCCATCAGCATCTATCACTAAGGTGAACGTGACGTTACACTTTGAAGACATCGTGATTTATAACTAATTTGAGCGACCAAACGACAAATGCTGAACACGCCATCTGGCCGTACTTTCCGAAAACTGCACAATTTGAGCGCCGGCTGACCTACTAGTGATAGTTATACAATGCTATTAGACTTCGTTTCAGCATTGTTTCCAGCAACGAGGCCCCTCCCTTGATCCGCGACTGTGCACTCTCCTTTCATGCGCTGTCAACAGCTGTTAGTGACATTTAGCTCTTAGCTCTACCAGTCTACCGCCCATGTGAAACTACTGTGTTGTGAACTACCACTCATGGCAAGATAATAATTATTTAGCCAAGCAGAATTAGCTTGATTTAGTAGTGAGCTTCACAAGTGTATTCAGTTATTAGAGAGAAGAAAAAACAAACATTTTTACCCTTCTCTTGAAATTGATTTTTTCCTCAACAAGGCATACTTTGAAATTGACAGTTCAATACAATGATGCATTGGACCAACTATTTCTACTAGTAGTCTAGTAGAAGCGATAATCTGCTAAATTCAACTCGTGCTTTGTGTTGTATTCGAGTTAAATGTTTTAAATTCCTCAAACAAACTATCAATCACTCGAAAAGTAGACCCGATATTATCTTGAACAAAATCCCTCGACTTTGTCTCGGGATTTTGGTCAGATAATATCGGGTCCACTTTTCCCTCGTGATTGACAGTTGTTTTCGGGTTAAAACGATTTAACTGAAAAAACACTAAGCACTTGTTATATTACTATTGATAAAACAATTTTTAGAAAGAAAGCATTCTGAAGTTTTTGCTTTATTTTCAACAAGTTTTGTGACACAATATGGTGCACAATTTTTCGTAATTTTTTTTGGCTCTTTTGCCAAAAATCCTCAATACGGTTGACAGATAAATTCTCCGCCCGAAAATTTTGCAAAAACACCTCACCCCTTTCCCCTGCCGCGCATCTGGTTTCTCCGAACACTGATTTTCCGACATGAACTTTCTAAGGCTGAAAAACCATCAAAGGTCAGAAGTTCAAGTTTAGTGTAGAACTGTAGAAAAGTTTCTCAACATTGCAAATATATCTACATGCAAAGTTTCAAACAAAATCTAGTCAGTGGCAGCGAATATAGAAGGGATTGGGATTATGTTGAAAATTATTCATGACACGTCCGTGTTTTTTTTCCACTTTTACTTCAGGACGGTGCATTCTACGGGAAAAATGCATGAAGAATAAAAGTTTTGGATTAAACGGTTCTATCGAAAATATCAAATTTGGAGCTCTTATCTTTAATAGTTCTTGAGCAAATAAATCAAAACTTTGTTGCACTTTGCACCTTTGAAGGGCTGTAACTCCCTTAGGAAGCACTTGAGAAAAAAATCTTACTTTTCGACTTATTTTTTTAAGAGAATCACTTGCCGAAGTATTATGCTAGGTCACTGGAACACCTTGTATATTGGTGAAATCTCTGGTTAAAATCCACTCAAATAGACCGTTTGACAGATAGACAAACCAGGGGTGGGACTCCGTGTTCTTTGTCAATAGTCGCTTTCTACCTGACCTTGGGAAGATACATGTTAATTCCTTATGCATAGCGACTGTCGACAGCGACAACACGGAGTCCCACCCCAGCCACAATTCCTTCGAAAATGCGCTAACAAATGAAAGGAAAATGTTATTCAACGCTGCAGTACTCGCCAACAGGAGCAATTTGACTCAATCAGCCTAGAAGGGTGTTTGTAGTCACAGCTCCAATCACCATTCCTGGCTGCTAAAACATCCTTGCTGCTAAACTAACGGACTAACGTGGAACAGAACATTGCGAAGAAGCAAGAGGTCAACCATGTTGAGGTTGCGCAAAACCCATCCAAAACTGGGTTGCTACAGTACATACATGCTACAGAGATGAAGAGATGCTCGACTAGGTAGAAGAACAATCTGCTATGGTTTTCGGAGTTTGACATTTTCATTTAAAATAGCTTCACATTTTTCCAGAAAATTGAAACCAAAGGAAAACTCACCCCCAAAATGCAAAACCTCAGGTTCATCTTTATATTGTTTTTGATTTGGACAGCAGCGGAGAAGAACTACTACTGTTTTTGCAAATTCAATAAGCCACCGTTTTATAGGCGATGTCGTTAATCACTGACGGCGGGTGTTTCTAATGAGTCGTTTAAATTTTTGAGAAAAATGTAGATGTAAAATATTAGTTTTTCGATCTAATAGTACCAATTATGACGGGTCGAGTAAGTGGCTCTTGTGTATTTTAGCACTTGCGGTTAAATTAAACGTTAAACGCTTGAAGTTCATGGGTGTAAGGCAAACAAAAATTTATACTTAATATGGGTAAGTAAGTACCTAAGCAGTGTTGTTGTTACAAGATCAATAAAGCAGTATTTTCTTTGCAAAGAAAAACTCTTCCAGGAAAACACCAGTCCACGATGTTCAAAACACCCACAGCAGATAGCTCCTTCGATCTAAAAGTGGGAATTCTTTATGATGGATGCGTAAGCAGATAATTTTTAATGTCTAATTTCAGCGCAAAGCTATATGACTGTGAGTAATTGTCTTGTAAATAATTTGTTATAACCGGATGTTGGAGAGCCAAGCGTATTTATCACGGACTTATTGAACCTTTGACAAGAAACAAGAAACGACGTCGAGTATCTACCATCTACCTACGGGTGTGTATCCGTTTGATGACGATGAAACGTGAAATATCAAACACCATTGGGTACTGAAAGGTGAGATTGGGCCCTCATTTGCCGAGAGAAATTGATAATAAAAGGCTGCATGTGACTTTTTCAATGAGCTGGGGCTGTGAATATTCTTTAACCCACCATTAGCACCATGTCACAGCTACCACTTCGATTATATTGTGACAAAACTCGCTGGAAATCACGATGCATCAGTAAGACACAGTCCCGTACAGTTGGCGGAGGAGCCATACCCAGTGCACGCTCTCAATTAGCCGCTGACGGGCTACACGGCAGTTACAGGCTATGCAGTGCCCATTTTGTTTCGGAACCGGAAATGAAACGTGACAATTTGACACTGAATGCTGTTTTGACCAGGCCCATGCAACTGACCGGGAAATTTTGTCCGCTGCCAGGAAGCTGCTTGCGCCGGTTTATAGATGGAGCTGTTGCTATTTTTGTCAGGAATCTTCAAAGCGAGGACTGAATGGCCTGTTTTATAATAATAATAATAATAATAATTTCGTCTTTGTTACGGCGAAGTCTAGCCAATGGCTACTCTACTTAACCGTGGACCGACAGCTTAACGTGCTCTCCGAGGCACGGTATGAGCGAGCTGATAGTTGAATTTCTAGTAGGTCACCCATCCAGAAATCTGACTGCGCCTGACGTTGCTTAGCCTCGGATATCGCTCTCCCGACATCCGACGCTCCGCGCCACGCTCATACAAATATCGATATAGCAACAGTAGGTAACTAATAGCAACCAATAACAATGCGTCAATTTCTGTGAATCAAAATTTCGAGGTTTCAAAGTGTCCAAAACTTCAATAAAAACGCCGCAGATAAGAGATAAGTCTCAGTGTTTGCATCAGGAGAGCAGTCTCCAAACTGTCCAGATTGGTTCTTGGATATCCTGAGGTGAGTTGCACTTCACATCATGTGAGTTTGGACAGTTCATAAAATACCTAATTTTAGACGAGCGCGTTGAGAGACTGGACTTCCCTTTGCCCGTGGATGCTCAACTGTGCCCCATACATTTTGCGGGAAGCTAACATCTTGCCACTCCATTGGAAAACCGACTTAAAAGGGGACTTGATGTCTACCATAGAGTTCAGGCATCATGAGGATAATGACAAGAGATTTTGTAAGTCCAACATATAAAGCACATTTAATCCATTCACTTGTGAATTCAGTATGCCACTTTTTGAACAGATCGTGTGATCTTGAGAGTCAGGTAGGTATGTGATTGAGTCAGGTTTCCTCCTGGACTTTCCAGGAGGAAATCTTTTACTGGACCTTCCGAGAAACTGGTTGTGACTATCGCGTCCCTCTATGAAAGAGCTCACAATCAGCTCAAAAAGTTATACTGGTACTGAATTTACATCGTAATTGTGAAAGAGATACTTATGTAGGTATACGAATGGTGATTGGACCCCCTTCTGTAATACGGCCAATCAACTGAAATTTGGCTGAGGGCGATTCACGTCCATACTGCAATTCCTCAAGTCCTATCTCGTCGGTTTTGCATTTTGAAACCAGCTTTGGCACAATCATATTCGCGTCAATATAAAGTTGGTTTCGTAACGCGAAACCGCCGAAGTGGGACTTACGATTCGCAATATGGACCAAAATATCCTCAGGAAAAATTTGGTTCTTGCCTAATGCAGAAGGGGATTCAATTCTTCCACTTGAAGTAGGTATGATTAATATTTTCTGTATTGTCACATGATACAGCATGTTCAAGACTTTCGAAATTGCTCAAAAAAACTGAACGAGACACAGAAAACACCGCTAATCAGTTTTTCCTCCTTTCACAGGCAGTTCACCTGGCAGAGAGTCAGAAGAGCACTGGAATCATCTGCTTGATTTCCACCACTTCACTCGTTCTGCTCCAAACCTTCCTGGGCTGGTTGATATAAGAGCTACTCCTACTACATGTTTTTTCTGCTTCTGAAACACCCTTGCCTACTTCAGTGGAACTCCTTTTTGGCGTCCCTCTCCTACCCAGCCAAAAACCAAGCGATGGTTGTTATGTGGGAGGCGAGGAGTTAGGCGTCATCCTGATCCTCACCAGAGATTTCCTGCCATAGACATTTTCTCTCTTATTGCCACCTCCATGTTCGTTTTAAGTATTTTATTTTTACTGTTCAGTCATGATAGATATTTCATATGTATCGTTTGTAATTTGGAAGAGGCTTAATTTAATGGCCAAATGGCCAAAAAACTTTGGGAGGAGAATTCACTAAACCGTCCTATGTACTGTATTCTAAAATTATTACTACTTATTGAAGTACGTTTATGGCATAGGGTTTCCATTTGTTGTAAACGCACTGTCACGTAATTATTTAATTTTTCTTCAGAAAAATACAAAGGTACTGCCTACGTTCTCAAGTTTGTAATTTGTATTCATTTCCAAGTTACTTCAAATTCTACCTGTATTTTACCTCTGGTTTCTCCAATGTTTTTGACAAGTATTGGAATGATTATATTTTGGTCAAAAATGTAGAGAAATACAAACATAGGAAATTCAGCCCTAATCTATTTGTAAAATGTTGTCTACCAATACTGTTGATAAGCAAGATATAATTGCAACCGCCTAGAAGAAAGGACTCTGCAGTCTGCAGTAGGAACTTGCTTATGAACATGATTGTCAGTCAACATTTCACGAACAGAATCGGGCTGAGTTTCCCACCATATCCGGCTAAATTTATCCGCCTAATTTTTCAAATTTCGCGCGGTTTTACCGCCAGTGGCGCCATCTATAAACCGGCGCAAACACTATTTTAACAGGTGGGTGGGCGTGGCCAGTCGGAATCCAATAAACAATCCAGTTGCGTATCTCGCGTGATCCCTGGTTTTGACACAATTTCTGAAGAAATAAGGAGGTTGGTCTTCATATAAACTCCCTGCTAGAAATAATGCCCTTGGAAGAATGAAATGGATGGCCCCACACAAATAAATCAAGAACCTTTTAAGCTTGTCTGTTCTGCCCTGGCCCACTTACCGAAAAGTCAATAATTTTGTATTTGTCAGTCAAAATTGAAAATGTCGCCGACACAAACAAAATTTTTAGTGATAATTTCCGGACCCTAGACGTTATTGATGGTAACTTATCATTGATAAGGTATCTATACAAATGATCCATTGGAACTCAGAATATCAGTGCAGTTTCTGTTACGAGATACCGGAAGCAGCGCCACTTTTTGACTTAGCATTGCTTGGAATGTTAC
The DNA here is from genome assembly GCA_949128115.1 of Anaspis maculata. NCBI lineage: Eukaryota > Metazoa > Arthropoda > Insecta > Coleoptera > Scraptiidae > Anaspis > Anaspis maculata. Next base: position 126,074,901 of record OX421961.1, read on the forward strand.
AGGAAATCAGCTACAGAAATCCTGTCGTCGTAAGATCGGCAACTCATGAGCAACTTTTCGGAGTGTAACGCTACTTTACAGGTGTCACTGATGGTTATCTATGCTTCTTGTCCCTATTGGAAGTCCGGTAGACGCTTCGAAAATAGCGATGTTTCCACGGGATTCCTGCAAAAATTGAGAGCGAAATTTAGAAATACGATGGTGAAATTGCATGGATAACTCTATTCTATGAAGAGAAGGTATCAAATGATGGCAAATTCATGAAGAATCAAGGCGATCGATGGCTTGAACCTCCGGACAGTAACGCAATCCTTGAGCACCATGTCAGTTTCTAAAGGGTCGTTTATAATGTCTTCACAAGGGTTGTGACAAACCAGTAACAGTTTCCTCCTTCGTCAGCCATATTTCAAACAAGAACATGCAGATGTTTCATGGACAAGCACTTTACATTGCAATGATAACAGATTATGAAACGAACAAAATCGATGTGCTCAGGTCACGAAGTTCCCAGAACGTCATCCGAAGCACCAGAAAGACGCTTCGGGATGGTCGGCTCTTCCGCAGACCTGAAAAAAGCTGCTCGAATTGTCTTCAGTGAGCGACAAAATTAGTTTGGTCAGTTTTTGCATCGTGCCAGCTTGAACTGCTTGTTTGTCAGTCGGGGAACGTTCCTCGCTCTTTTGTCCGAAAGGCGAGAAGTTAATTCAACAATCACATTGAAATAAGTTTCGTGAACGTGAAAGTAAACGTAGTTATAATCCTTGTCCATGTCAATTCTATTTAGTCAAAGCTTTAATAAAAACATGTGTCGGCCAATCATCAGAAGTTTGAATCAAACGAAGCGAACATCAGCTTAATTATTTGTTCACAGTGATTGATCGTCAACGACATTCAACGAAAAATGGAATACTTATATAACAGGCGCCTTACACTTTTTAACAAAACGAGAACCACAGAATCCTCACGTGCAATTTTTTTCTTCGAAATTCCGCTCCATGACGGAGATCCGACACCTCAAAGTTCAACTTTTTTTCATAATCGTTCATTAAATACATAACTACCGTGAAAAGTAATACACAAAGTGGTTAGTTGATAACACATTAATTTCGGGGGCGATAGAGAGAATCAAAGAAATCTGTTGTGGCACCACAATACTTTCCCGACTATCCAGGATTCTATGGAAATTTTTGTTCGAGGCGTCTCTTCGGGTGGGAAGTTGGGATTTGATTACAAGACTGATAAAAATAGCAGCATTCTAATGATGAAAAAGATATACAGGGTGTCCCAGCTAACACAATCCAGCGCGATTTTCTCAGGAAATATCAAGACAACGAAAATTGTTTTGCGATTGGGGGGAACCCTGGCCTTTTAGCTTTCTTTTGAGGGGCGCCGATGCTTGTAGGTGCTCTAGTTCCCAAGAAGATGCTATTTTAATCGGGCGAGTCACAAGAATTCGGAAATTCGTGATCGACTAAACAAAATACTGCAAATGAAAAAAAATCCTCTTTCTCTAGGCTTTCCATTGATGTGTCGCCGATGTCTGTACCTGGCCCAGTAAGCCAGATATTCTGCTTCACAGTCCAGCAAAACACAATAATCAGAATCATGACGTCACCGACCATGCACACACTTGTTGATTTTAAACATCAGCCAGTATTCATTGCTATGGTGAATCCAGGTATGGTGAGTGAAAAAGCCCTAGTAACGACTAGTGTTAGTCAACAAGTGTGTGATCGGTGACGTCATGATTCTGATTATTGTGTTTTGCTGGACTGTGAGGCAAAATATCTGGCTTACTGGGCCAGGTACAGACATCGGCGACGCATCAATGGAAAGCCTAGAGAAAAAGGATTTTTTTTTCATCTGAAGTATTTTGTTTATTCAAACATGAATTTTCGAATTCTTGTGACTCGCCTAATTGAAGTTGCATTTTCTTGGAAACTAGAGCACCCACAAGCATCGGCGCCCCCTCAAAAGAAAGCTAAAAGGTCAGGTTTTCCCCCAATTGCAAAACAATTCTTGTTGCCTTGATATTTCCTGAGAAAATCGCGCTGGATTGTTTTAGCTGGGACCCAGGTATGGAATATACAGGTTCCATACCTGGGTTAATTTGACTTTCCCGGAAAAAGCTCCAAATCTATATTCCAAATTGTTCCATTCTAACAATCATCAAATAAATATAGATCTTATGTATTTTTAAGTTTGTTTGGCGTGAATTGGTTCACAAGTGAAAAAGTTGCTGAAAATGCATTGCCTCAAGTCACGAAAATTGTAAAGCCCCTCTGAATATGCCCGACTGGGGTCGGTCTCTCAGATTCGACATCTCTGACATCATTAATTCAGTTCCAGTTGCAGTCAGTTTTGCATTTCCAACTAGAAAAATCTCGGGAAATTGAAGACAAAGAGTCGGAAAATGTTTAAAAGCTTGGAACTTGCTCTTTCTCTCTCGTATCGAAAATACCTAATAGCATATTTTGGACAAAGATGTAACTTTTATGTGCCTACTTATGTGTCCTTTTCATCTTTTTTTAACTTCCTAATATCCAGTCTCTCTATATTTTTTCAAGTGATGCTTAACGAATCGTTTCAATGTTTCATAGAATAAAATTTGAATTGCGGAGCTTTGAAAAATAGTTGTCTCAGATTAATTTGCTTAGCTACCTGCCATTTTTTCATTGTTTGCACACGTGGGATATAAATTGCAAAATACAAAAAGAAAAGAAGCTATGGAACCTTTTACCTATATGTGCTGGATTCCGTCGAGAGCGTCAAACAAAAAATTGAAACCAATTAATCTCAGCCTTGACTGTGCTTGGAAATCCCGAAGAGGATACACTCAAGTGCGTTAACATCATCTCCTCTATATAGGTACCTATATACGGGTGCTACCTTCATGTTTGCTGGATTTCGAATTTCAGCGGCATTTATTGAAGTTGAGTAATTGGAGTTCCCCTCTTTTCATCTAGCAGTTTGGAAAATTTTCTTTATGGTCTATTTTATGTTGATCAGTTATTATACAGAGTTGTCCAGGCAGTATGACCACTTTTTTTGAGCCCTATACTCGCTTACGGATTGAGCTGAAGAGATGGATCGAAAAGCAAACGAAAGCTCATTACATGCAATTTTTATTTATTATATTCAACTCTAGAAAAATAGGACCGGTCGAATATTGCATATCGCAGGATCTGATACAATGATGTGCATTTTCGAGCGAAATTTCTTCCAAATCACACCCGACTGCTCTAGTTTCGACTAGAATATTAGTTTTCAGTTCTTTCAGTGGGCGGGTTTTGTCAGGATATACTCACGCTCTCAAGAAGCCCCACAGATATAAATCTGGTGGCGTGAGATCGGGTAATCTCGCCGGCCAATTAGTTCACCATTTCCCGAGATTAGACGTCTAGGAAACAACTGGAGACTTCTTGACATGTAAAGTTGAACCTGTCAAATTTCCAAAACTTCTTTTGAGTCATTCGGAATAAATTTGGATGAAAATAGCCCAAACAAGCGAAGTTTATAACAGGGAAAGTTGAAAAACGAGATATTTTGGAAGCCTCTGTATTGCGTCGCATTGTGTTTTGAAACAAAATTCTCAAAACTTATCAATATGGTAAAAATGGCATGCAATGAGCTTTCGTTTGCCTTTTGAACTATTGTTGAATCGATTTTTTTTTTCTGATCTGGTCGATGCTGATTTTTTGACCATGGATTATCCGTAAAATCTTGAGAAAATAAATCATTCCTTACGAGATTCTCCGGTCTTTCTTTCTCATAAAACTTACTGCAATTTGCAATCGAACGAAATTTTACCAAGAGTGTGTTGGACTGATACAGTTTAGGTAGAGGCGGGGAGAAATTTGCGAATCTGTGACATAGGAGGCGTTAGATACTCACCCAAAAATATCGCAATTGAAGTCCTAAGTACACCTCTACCTCTAGATTAAAATTAAACAAAAACTTAAGAAAAGAGTGTTCATTGACCGCCGACACTATATCATTGGATACCTACCGTTTTCAGATTGGATGGCTTTTCTCATAATGAGCGTTGGTAGGTGCATGCATACCAATAATAAAAAGAGTTCTTCTTCAGGCCTATAAAGACCCAACTTCTTCAGGATGAACGCCGAGAATTTTATAGTAGATAGTCGAGGTTGAGTTGTCCGCGAGAAACCATGATCAAGGTAACGTACTTGAACAATATTTTTTTTACTCTATTCTCAATTGAAGCGAGCGCATTTTTTCTTTCAATAAAATGTTTCAGGAAATTCTAACCATGTTGTTCCTGCTCGTCTGCTGGACTTCGGCCATTCCGACGTGGAAATCGGAAGTGGCAGGGCACCATCCCGCTCTGAAAATCCAACCCCATCTTTCGGACGAAGAAAAATTGGAACTGGTGCAACCCGCAGCCTTGACGTGGGGCAGCAGGCGGGGCGGCTATGGAGGCGTGCATTATGGCGGCGGCCTCGGCGGAGGAGGCGGATGGAGACATCCCCCAGGTGGATACGGGGGAGGGTATGGCGGCGCCACCAGCGGAGGACACCACGGAGGTTTGGGGTGGAAACGTGGAGGACATTACTGATAAGTTTTTCGGTTAGAAATCAATATTATTATTTTATTAGCTATACTAGCTGTAATTATTTATTTTATCCTCGATTTTATCTGAATAAAATCTCGACTTAAATATGTGTATGAAGTTTTCCAATTCATTTCACGCCTTAAGAAGCGCAAGTTTACTGTAGAAGCTGCGGTTTTATTGCCATTTTTATAATTATACTTGGTACCTGTGCCATCATTCTTATTTATCCTGATACAAAAAACTACTAGCTAGGTATAATGAGCAATCGTTACATAAAAAGTTATGAAAATTGTCCATTGAACTTGTGATTAGCATATTTTGAACTAGGGAACTAGGTATTTACCTATATGAAAATCCCGGGTGAGTTTATTCAATTCATAATCAAGTTTGGCATAAAAGACAAGGTCGTCTGTTACTAATAGCAGGTTCTTATGGAATATTTAAAATTGGCATAAATACTATGGTAGTATCATAATATGAAATCATTAATCTGTTTACTTTGTGTTTTGCCTTAGGCAGGTAAACAGAATCTCGATTTTTAAGCTATTTCTCTATAATTTTACAACAGGACTTGTGCCATAGGTACCTACATTACTGTAGGTATGTAGCCTTGACTTCCTGTACCTATTTCTTGGGTTTAGTGTCCTTGAACTCCCGGGCCTTATGATGTGTACCTACCTTCTAAAAAAACCTGTCCTATGCGTAGGTACAACATGCGTGTAGATGTATTTTGAATTCTGCCTTATTTTGTTTTAATTAAATAAATGTCTTTCTCTGTCTCAAACTTACCGCGGTTAAATATAGAAGATTCTTCTTTACATTTATTTTTTCACTCAAATTGTTGCATACAAAAAAATTCAGCTTTTGCTTTAATTGAGTGTATAGATTTCATATGGTGGGTCAAATTGAATATTTTGCTTAATCAACTTAATTAGTTAGGTACAATCGCGCGAAAAAAAAACCGAGATAATGAAAATATTTCGAGGCCTCAGTTTTCGGACTTCTAGTTATGAAATGGTGATGTATGCATGCATTTCAGTCACAGACACACCGGTTAGTCGATGCGGCGCATCCACCATTCGTGAAAGTTTGCAGGCTGATTCTAAGTTGAAGTTTTAATGCTGTTTCTGGAGCTAATGGAAGCCTCAAGCTCAAGGTACGAGGTACGAGCTGCTGGTAATTTCCCATAATGGAGACTCGAACGTATGATCAGATGACAAACGCACGATTGGCGGATGCGCGACCTGAAATGTGGAAACTGCGACTTGCGAATGTGGAGACTCGAAGCAAGTCCAAGAAATTCCGAGACCCCACGCAGTATATTCTGGCGATCACGAGAATCTGATGAGTGAAAAATTTATAAGTAAGTATATACTCACTGTTTTGTTTTCTCAACAAAACAGAAATTGTTAGAGTTCTTCGGAATGTGCATCCTGATCGTTTAGTCGGCGCATCCACCATTCGTTCTTTTTTTCATTCCGTTTATTCAACGTCGGCCTCTTTTCGCAACGAGGCCTAACACCGACGCCGGTGAGTGCTTTCTTCCACTATGCCGGAAATTTTTCCAAACCCTATGTGGTCCAACACAGGGTAAGGATTTTTTCCTACGACCACCTACGAAAGTGACCCCTTCCACACGCTGTAGTAGGCCCGAAAGTTATCAATTACGTCAACCTACCCAACCTGTACGTTATAGCCGTGCGTTATAATAACGCACAGTTCATTCGGATCACGAAACAATACGAATTTCAACGACGATTTAATCACAATTTCGAAAAACCGGCTTTCAATACCACTCTAACTCTGATTCACAAGCAAATCAACAATACTTCGCACCTACAGGACTGGCCTCAGTCATGTCCTCTCAACCGAAAATATGGGTTTGACATGCTTATATAACCTTATCGAAGGCCTAACCCTAGCGGTGAGATGTATAAAAATAAAAATCCTACATAATTTCCTTTCAACAACAGTAATTGTAAAGTTATGAATGAAATTCTCACCTACACTTATAAAGCAGAATAATTCTTTGGTAGCAATGCAAATGTGACCACAAAAGATTGAATGGGGGTCTATTCCAAAATCTTGAGCTGCACCAGCCCCAACCAATACACCTAAATACTTTGAATCAAGTTAACATACTAAAATGTCAAAATGACGGTTGAAATGTCATTAATTTCATTATTGGATTTTCAATTGTCTCACAAGGAGACGTTCTTGATAAATGGAGTCCCATACACCTGCTGATGACCAAAACGTACCTTTTCCGGCTGGTAGCCGGGGCATTAGGCCGCTATTGCTCTTCAAAGGACAGAAGAAATTGTACGTGTCCTTAAAATGAAGCTCATTTTGGCGCCTCCACCATATTTGCCTGCAGTAGATGCCAATATTCCACCATAATTTTTCATGGTTCTTGATCCCCCAGGAATCGATTAAGACATAACTCTATATATCTTCACGAAGCTGCACACGGCACGACCTATGCCCCCATACTATTGTTTCTCGAGAATGAATTGAAAATTGTGAAAAAATTCAAATTTTTGAAAATATAAACTTTTGAAAATTTGAAATACATTCACATTTTCTTCATTAACCCATTTGAAATTACCCTTATTTATGTAATTTATCCACTGGTTTTTTATAAAATCTATGTTTACAGAAAAACACAAAAATGACGTCCTCATTTGAATGTAATTTTCTCCCGGTCGTAGGAAAAATAGTGTACGTAACTCGTCGTAAAGTGTTTTACATTCATTCGTGTAATTTCTGCACTCGCCTGCGCCTCGTGCATTAACTTACACACTCATGCGTAATGTATCACTATCCATACTTGGTACGTAATGTACTATTAACGACCATCAACATTGCATGGGGTCGGCACCATCATTCGTATTTTATGTGCTATGTGACACACATTCAGCAAACATTCCAACTAAATCAAAAAGCTTGTTTTCGAAGCAAAAATCCTACTGTCCTCGGGCGGGATCGAACCCGCGACTTCTGGCATGGCAGTCGAACGCAATTCATCTGAACATATGGCGGATGCGCTGCTTTGCACGCGGGAATTGCGATATGGGAAATTTGAAAACCCCGATGATGAGGCAGTTTATTGCATCTGTTTATCGAAGGACATGATACCGGAATTCAATAAGGATTTTGTCAAGATCTTGGAACAGGGTATTTTGACGATTGGTGTTCTTATTCTTGAACAAGCTCTCAGAAGAAGCTGTCGCTTGTTGCGCTTCTTCATAACTTTTCACTAAACAACTATATTATGGAGATTTTGTATCAAATTCGTCAATATTAAGTGACCAGTGAAAAGCGAACCAATTATACAGCCGATTTCTGAGGATTTTATTCAGGCGATCAGATCCTTTCAGAACAACTTTAGAAGGATTTAGATTGCACAGAATTGTTACCAATAAATACTTCATTTTTTACTTGGACGTCTACACTTTCGATTGATTAATATTTCCAAAATCAGAACCAATAAACTTGCTGCTACTCCTCCGAGAAACACCACAGCCGCTGGATAGCAATCCACCAATCCGACGCTGATAAACGAACTTCCGCTGGACAAACACTGCGGTTTCTTCGTGTAAATCAAACCCACTTCCCTGGCTTGTATGCCGTTTTCTTGCAGCTGGCGTAATCTAAAGAATTAAAGTGAATCTCACATGGACAGTGCGTGATTTCCGCGATACCCACCCAATTTTCAACATTTTCTTGTAAGACGAATTCTTCCGTATGGCCAACCAGGGATCTGAGACTTGCAAGAATTGGACTTCGTTCAAGCCGCATTTTTCGTCTTCACGAAACGTTTCACCTTTAACTAGCTTATTTCATTCACGAATCTAATTTAGAAAACTTTATATCAAACTTATGTATTTATATCCAGGTCCGGTTTCTACATGGAATGCAAACAGACCACCACGTAATCTTTGGATTCCTTCGTCAATCGGGTAGAACTTTGCTTTCTGTCCAGGCGGTGCCACTTTCTGTTGGTACAAAGCTTTACGTATAGGCTCAGACGCGTTCTAGAAATTAAATTGCAGATTGCTCAAATATCTAGCTAATCGATAGGAGTGGAAAAGAAGGTAATGTGAGTAATAATAAACGTACCGGAAAGTAGAAATGATTAAAAATGGTGTCGTCTACCCCAACATCTAACCTGGATTGCAAAATGTCTTTCAGCGTCTGTATGCTGTTGGACGAAGACTGCAACAGCGCCACTATGTTGGCCGAGTACGAAGTGTACAGAAACATCAAGGAAGTAAACAGGAACATCAGCGTGATCCTGCCTGGTAAGCTGGACGGAACCGAAGACGTCCCCTGTTGGCAGAGTGCGCCGAAAGCTACGAAAGCTATCTCAATCCAAGAACTGTCCAGGCGAGTCTCGTCCAGCTCGTTCTTGCGGTTTTTGATCGTTTCCCATTTGATGGTCAGGTGAAGGATGCCCGCTGACAGGATGACCAGAGCGGTTGTGCTGGCCCAGACGTAGCCGTTGAAGGGTAGCGTGAAGACGTTGGTGACGACTGACAGTTTGGGCTGACGGAAGATGAACTTCGATCTGGTCGGTGTTATCATTGCTATGTAGTCGATGATGGATATCCTGTCTGTGGTTAGGAACAGAGATGTGCCTCCGATTTCGGCTTGGCGGCTGACCAGAGCTCCGATCATTCCGCTCCAAGTGGAGCCCTGCTTGTAGCCCCACGTTTTCTCGATAGAGTACCGCAAAGTGGCGTTGACGATGGTCGCCAAGTGCTCCACCAGGACGTAGTCGACTTTTTCTATGCTGTCGATGTGAGGATCTCTACAAAGACGACTTTGTTTTAGTCCGTTTCACTTCAAACGCAATTTAAATAATTTACGTAGTACTTTAGGTACCTACTCCATCTCTCTACGACGAATGTGCCACTTATTCAGAATGAAAGCAACACAATCATGAATTCTCCTATATGACAACACCGATGGAGTCTTCCAGTGAGCTCATGTGCCGTAATTATAGTAGTTGAGAATACAATAGCTTTTTATCCGTATATTTAACGTCGGCTCATTTCCGCAACGAGGCCTAACACCGACGCCGGTGAATGCTTTCCTCGACTATATCGAAAATTTTGCCGAACCCCTGTGTGTTCCAACACAAGGTAGGGATTTTTAACGACCACCAACATTGCATGGGGTTGGCACCATCGTTCGTATTTTACGTGCTATGCGACACACGGCGCATCTTGCATTTAGCAAGCATTCCAACTAAATCAAGAAGCTTGTTTTCGGGACGAAAATCCGACCGCCTACGGTGAGATTCGAACCTACGACCCCTGGCATGGCAGTCGAACCACCCCATCACAAGCAGGGAAGCTTTTATGGATCGGCAATCGGCAAACCTTTGTTAACCAGTGAAAGTGTTATCCGACTAATTAACAGTGTCGGATTAAGGCCTAGGCCAACGAGGCCCGGGCCTAGGGCGGCAAAATTTTGGGGGCGGCAAAATCGAGGCAATTTTCTTAATAATACTTTTATTGTGACATTCGTCATCACCAGATATTATTAATTTAGCACTTTCTTTTGTTTTCTAGTTAGAAGTAAGTAAGTATAATTTTTTCAAGTCTCATGTTTTGAATTTTGATCTTTGTGATACATGTTTGTCCAATTATTGAGATAATAAAAACCTGGAAAAAAGAGTTTGTTCTGATCAGTGAACATTCGTTGGTATGATTTGCTCGTTGGGAGGGGGCAAATTTGAAGCAGGCCTAGGGGCGGCCAATACGTTAATCCGGCACTGCTAATCAATATAAACAAAAGGTAATTGATATCAACTCATATTTTGTCACTTGTCTCGAAGAAGTCAGCAAATTTTCAATGAGCCACTATTTCAACAAGGAAATTGACTGGAAACGTGCAAAACGATTCCACGGTTATAAAAAATCGACACATCAAGTTGTACCGATGCGTCATTCACCTTTTATCAGTCAGGTGATTCAAAGAATCCGGATTGGTTATAACGATGCTGGTGTTCAGCATGGTTCCCTGCAAGTTCATGCGCTTGGATTTGCAATTTTCTTGTCGTTCCGCCAATATTTCCCCATCGGAACGTACTTTGAACCATTTTTCAATCGCGAAATCCATGGAATTTTCCACATTGACAACAGTCAAATCACTGTCTGGCAGAATATCAACGCTTTCAAAGATATGTCTCGTTCTTGTGCTGTTTTTGCAAGACACGATCCATTTGTACGGCACACCAAAGTAATTCTTAGCCTTGAATTGATTGAGAAAAAATATATTTTTTTGCTAAATTAGCCCACAAATTGTTTCGCTTAATTCAGACTGAGTTGCTTACCGCCGACAAAATCCCAGGTGAGTTTGAGCATTCCACGTCCAAAATGAACGTGCCGGATTGAGCTTCCTTCGGGAATTCTTGAAGGATTTGCGACGGATATTTGTTAGAAAAGTGCTTGATTGCGGCAATGTCGTCTGGAAAATTCAAGCATCTTTTCAAGTTCCGAAAGCTCTTTTAAACCTAAAAATCTCTAAGGTTTGGGAATTTACCTCGTCTGACATTGCAAGAAAAAATGTAAATTTTATGGTCACGGATTAAGTCGTCGAGTATAGAAAATGGTATTTTTGTCGTGCTTTTTTCCACAAGTACTGTAAGAAGCAGCACGGAAAAGAGTAGCGTGTTGCACATATTGAGGAAATTTGTTTTTTGGGAATCATGTTTCCTACCTGGGAATTTATATGGATGAGAAAATGAGGTAATTTCTGAATGGGACCTCTAAAGCTATAATCAAGATACATTTGTCGCTTCAAATTTCTTGAATTACCTATTGAATTATAATAATTGGTAGGTAGGCAGAGTTGGTGAGTTCTAGGTACAAGAGCTGCATTTTCGGTTTCATTTCAATATCTGAATTCGATAATGTGTATTTCAAGACTTAGAAATTAAATTGCCATGATGACATAATGAACTGTTGGCGGCAGAATTATGAGTAATAAATATCAACCACTGGATAATGATATGTATCAAAATTTAAATTTCTATTTTCTATACACGGTGAGTCAGAAATCTCGGAAACTAGTTTCTTTCAAAAATGCTTCTGAACCATTAGGCTGGTCCCTTCATCGTTATGGAACAGAAGATCACACGGTTTTGGGTCAAGGAATTTTTTTGGAAGGAACAGTAAATGGAAATCCAGTAAGCACCCAGTATAGTTGATATTATCTTCCATTAATAATTCTTGTACCAACAGTTGACCTTTTTTTTTTTGATTGAAATAAGGAAAATAGAAAAGTTTGAAGGACCATCTTTTGACTTTACATAACTTCAAAAATAAAAGCCAATAATTTTTTTAATAAGTTTTGTGAGCTTCGTAAAAAATTCCATATTCCGTGTATTGTTTTGGTCCGACAATTTTAAATCACTCAGGCTGTTTCGAAATTGGCGGTTTAGATAAATATCTAAAAAATGCCAGAAAATTGCTGAAATTGAAAGGTTACAGTTATTATAAGACATATTTAAGGCTAGGGTCAAAGGGCGGGACTTCAAGTATCTTCATTCACTATATCCGCGAAACGATTCCAGTAAACTTTTAAAAGCAGACTAAAAAACCAACTTTTCTCAACTATTGTTAGTTTAAATATCTTAAGTGTTTTGAAGTTCAATTATACAGGGTAAAGTAATAAGTTCTAAAAATACAGTTTTCATCAAAAACACCCTAAAAGGTTCCAAAGATGATTCATTGATCTAGAGCAGCACACAACCACGACTCGTTTATTCCCATAGAAAATGGTCTACATGCATTTTTGGAGAAAAAGCATGGACCCTCAAGATTCATGACTCACCCCTTATAGGTACATACCTAGGAAATGAAATTTCAAAACAATATTCAACAGTTTAAAAAAGTTGCCAGTTAGCCTTGAATATAGCTATGTAAATGTGTCAAAAAATGCATGAGGTGAATGATACTCTATATTACTTTTTCTGTTGGTGGGCCAAAATGAAAAACAGCTCACTGCATTTTTTTTGTCAGCTGAGCTATTAGATTTGGGAACAATTCACTTACAAAATAAGGAAATATTGAAAAAACTCAGCTGACTGTTTCTAGAGCTGAACTTGATTTTTGGAGGGGTTCGAGGAGGCTTCACTGACGCTGTTTACGAAAAAGAGCGCCTGAAATGTGAAATTTTAGTCCGTTTTCGCTAATATAGTCTTTTGGTTGAAGTCGGCCGTGAAATTTAGGAAAGCTTGGCCATATATTCCTGTCATTTTTCAAAATAGACCCACTGAGTTAAGGCTCGTTTCACAGTCAGCAGCGAATTTTATTGTCACCATTGTAAAATTGCATGATGTGGACATTTTTATTACTTTTTTTGTTGGTGGACCGCAGAACTGTAACCTTCATTGTCACCAGAATTATTTAGATGAAGTTGTGGGAATTCTGATCTGAAACGAAACGAGATTCCAGAAAGTTTGGTATCAGCTTGACGATATATCCAGGGTCGAAATTGTGAAAGTGTCCGAAAAGTTGCAGCTGAGAGGTCTCATCAGCCTATAACTTACTGTCAAAAAAAACTAATGATTTCGAGGGGGTCGAGTGAATTCGAGTGAAGCTTTCCACGAAAAATCACGACTGAAATTAAAAAATTGTGCCAATCCAGTTTTTCTCTAAGTGGCCTACTGCTAATAAAAAGAAAAACAGTTTTTCCATATAAACTACTCAATGAAAAATTGGGATAATCCAAAATTTGCTTCAAATTCAAATAAGGGGATATCGTAAAATCCCCTCTCATAAAACATACCTTTGGCTACAAGGTCTCGTACAGGGTCAGGCCATCATTGACGTAACGCATTGTACACAGTGTTCATTCAGAGGAATGGAGGGTGCGTCGAAGAGCCTCATTTCCGAACTCCCCTATTTTTTATAAAAAAAACAGATTTTTCCTCTAATGCAACCTCTTGACATAAGCACATATCAATATTTTAGACGAATTTTGGACGCAGTCCGGCTATTTCTTGATTTGAGGCCCATAAGTTATAAGATCGACAGAGCATCATGAAATGTATATTTCTTGTAAAAAAAATCAGCAAATGCGTACTAACGAAAATAGAGCCCGTCAAAGTGGAATTTTGGAAAATCGTTTTTGGCCGTAGCTTCAATATTTTTTGACGAATTTTGCTAAAATTCAAAACTCACCCTTCTGAAGTCATTGCCCACAATACGAAATTTCAGTTTTGATCACACAGGACCAGGGGCGTAGGTAATGGAAAAGTCGCTATATTTCCGTCCCCCACCTTCCAAAAAAAAATAGGACCATAGTCAAATCACAAGTTTTATTCTGGGGAACAACCAGCTCCAGAAATCGCGTTACACTTTCTTGTTTTTGCATAGTCAATGTTGGCTAGATTTCTTCAATTTGGAAACAGTTTTTATTTTGTTTTATAGCCAATTTTTTGAGAAAGTGACAATTATTTTTTTGTGAAATTCACGTTTTTTATTGTTACTTTTATAATTTACCATATTTATGGTTCAAATTCGGCAGAAGCGTTTCACGAAAAGCCGCTCTCTAAAAAATCTGTTCCTTTTGTACAGGGTGTTTGCGTCAAGATTGACCCTCCCCAACTAACTGTCTTATCCTCGGTTTTATCTCTGGACAATTTCAGAAATAAAAACTGATTCTTAAGGGTTTCTGCTGATTTTGCTAAATTTATCTCTTGAAACTTCTAGAATAATAATGTACAGGGTGCCGCAAAAAAATTATTTCTATCAGATGCAGTCGATGCAGATTATTATCCTGAAACTGCATTTTTTTTTATCAAAGTCAAGGGAGCTTGAAAATTCACCCTTCGACACTTCTTCCGTCCTCACCCTGTATACGATGCGTCACGTGAATGACGGCCTGCCCAATAGTCTTATAGCTAAAGTTATATCTTATCAGATGACATCAATCGCTTTGAAATCGAATGTTTTTTTTTTCGAGATATCCTGAATTTGGAGCAAATTTTGGCATATTCTATTCTTTGTTGAGCAGCTTATCTGGAATTCTTCTAGATTGCACAAAATTTCATCTGAGATTCATTTATCTCTACTGTGAAATTGTATCATGCAGACGATTTTATTACTCTTTCTGTTGGTTGACACTTGACAACAATATTCATCATTTATTGTCTTCACCAATATATGGTACACAATGATTGCTTACAGTAGTAAAAAGAAGTGAAATTAAGTAAGGGTAAAAATAATGTAGTAACAGACGAGAAAAAAACAAAGTATGAATTGATTATGATGGCATTGATTTCAGCCCCAAAGACAAAGAAAAAAGAAAAAAAAAGAAAACTCAAGTAAATTCTGCCAAAACTTCCTCTCTAAATTCTAAGGCTTTTGCTAAATAAAAGTAAATATGGTTCATTTTGTCAACTGTCATGTTTTTGAGCAGAAGAAGGTGGAAGTTGTGTGGCTGTGAATCGTGCAATGAATAAGGCGATAACCAGTAACTTCTGAATGATATAAGAGCCGGGCATTTACAAAGGATATGGAAGACATCTTCCGTTTCATTTAGGTTGCAAAGTGTGCATTTTTCGGTCAAATTGATTATGTATTTTGCTTGGTTAATGTATAGTCTTAGAAATTTCTTACTGTGAAGTCTGATTTGGCAGATGGTTCTAATTTTGTTACTGTGTGTTGCAATTTAAATCAACAAATTGACAACAATATAAAAACCTCAAACATCATAAGAATTTTTTTGGTGAGCTAGTCAATGAAAATATCAATTTGACAAATTTGAATACTGAACTAGAGTGTTTCCAGTTATCACCAAAAAGAAATTGTATCATGGTAACTTTCCTCTGTTATACTCTGTCTATTGGGGGACCAAACCGCAGAAACCTTTGGTGTCACCTAAATCTTTTGTTTTCACTCCGAAATTCGAAAACGAGATCGGGAGTTTGATATCCAGTTCGACGTATTAACTGTCAAAACTGAGAAATTTTCGACAAGTTACAATTCTATTCCACAAACTAAACTTGATCGAGTAAGGTCAAAAGCTTCTCACGTAAAATCGCGACTAACACATATACAAATTGAGCCACTTCTCCCTCAAACAACATCCTGGTCGTGGTTGGCTGTGAAACCGCAAGTACAATTTTGGCCGTAGCTTCGTCATTTTCCAAGATAACCTAATCGAGTTTGGATCAAAATTTCACATTGTTATTCCCCTACTACGAATTAAGGCTCAGATAAGCTTAAACAGAGTGAGGCCTCTTAAGTGAGCTCTTAGAAATTGGAATTTAGGTCGATATTCTGGAAGTTTGAGACCAAACTCCACATTGGGCAGAACAAATTCATTAGAAGAATACGAGGAAGGATAGCACATTTTACATAAGTATTATATTATTCATCAAAAAGTACGTTTCATAATAATTTTCGGTTGCACCTCATCAGTGAGTAACTTAAAATAATCGACATACTACCATTACTTATTCAAAATTCAGATGTGGCATGTAGAGCTGGAGCTGAAGCAATTTAAATGGGAATCATGCAATTCAATATGAAAAATAATGATAGGTAGACACTGAGGTTTCCCTGCTTGGGCATGTTTATCGAGAAATTATCGTATTTGTGCTAGTGAAATATAGAGTAGGCAGGTAGGAGATACTTGGTCTCTATATTATTACCTACCTATACTAGGTAGATACACCTACAATTTATCTATAGATACCTACTTACCTTTCTTCCAGGATAATCAGAATTGTTTGCAGAATTTTAGATATTTGATGTTATATTAAAGTACTTACTAACCTTTGTCTTTTCGTGACTTCTCAAAGCAAATATAATTATTTCGAAAAAAAAAAAGACAAGCGATAACCAAACTCAGATTTGACTTGAATCAACAAATTAACTATACTTACTAGGTACTGAACAAACAATACTTACTTATTTTAGAAAGCAACATATTACACGTTACGGTATTTCCCTACGAATTCAATCGTATACCAGAACTCCAAGATGGAAAAGTTCGCTCTAATACTCGTAGCAATCATTTTGTTCAATTCAAGCAGTTTTTCAAAAATACCTTTGCCAGTAATCGAAAGCATAACGCATTTTTATGGAAATCCTACAGTCATATCGGCTTTTTTATGCGGGAAGTTTGGTAAGAAACGAACAGTTTCAAGTAGGCACCTACCTACTGCTACACAGCCTCTTGACCTACCCGGAATAAAGTCTAGTGCAGATTAAAAAAAATTATTAGGAACATTTTGACATAATTAGTTCAACTTTAGTGAAAACAGGTTTGTCGAAATTGTCTATCAACTTGTCAAATTTTGAAAGAGTTCAACCAGTGGCGTAAAAAGTTTTAAGGGGTTTCCGAGTTTCTGATGCGACTAAAAAAGTTGTTGGTGGGAATCGGTTTCATTTAATTTTTTTTCGTCAAGTAGAAACTCTTCCAAAAAGAAAATATACAGGCATTGCTATCGAATTTTGAAAATTTCTAAATTTTTTTGAAAATTTTTGATTTTGATTTTTGAAAATTCAAAAACCAGATAGCATCAACAATGCATATTTTTTCAAGGAAGTCACATGCCGAATTTGAACTTTTTATTTCTAGAAAAGAGGTCCCAAAAATGATTTCTACTAATTCACTTTTTCGAGAAATCATTTTTGGCACCTTTTTTCTTGAAAACAAGAAGTTCAAATTTGACATGTGACTTCCTTGAGGAAATATGCATTGTCGATGCTATCTGGTTTTTGAATTTTCAAAAATCAAAATCAAAAATTTTAATTTTTTTTAGGATATTTTCAAAATTTGATAGCAATGCCCGTACATTTTCTTTTTGGAAGAGTTTCTACTTGACGAAAAAAGTAAAATAAAACCGATTCCCGTCAATAACTTTTTTAGTCGCATCAGAAACCCCTCAAGTAAACTTTTTTTTGATGCTTCTGAATTAATGACTCTAATAACTGCTACACCATTCTTCCAAAATTTGGCAAGTCGGTAGATAATTTTGACAAAACAGTCTACGCTAAGTTGACGCTGATTTGATCAAAACATTCATAAGTTACAAATTTTTAATATTCGGAAAAAGTGAACTTCAGAGGGCTGTGACTTTGTTATTAGGCCGCACTTTGGAAAATGGTATGGATGTTTTCGTAATATTTTGACAAGAATCTGCTCACAGTCCTTTTTTTTTGTCATCGTTGAAACACCCTGTATTCTTATTATAGTAGACGTCTATTTTCGACAAATTGCAGAATTTTCTCTCGCATTCATTCCCTCATCACCAGATTCTATGGCTAAAAAATATCACCGCGTTGAAATTATTCCAGAAGGTGCATTTCTGCTAAAACATTTCGCAACAAAAAACCACCAAATCAGCATCATTCCTTTGAACTCAGAGTCACTGGGTCATCCAGTTCCACCTAACCAAGTGCTGTTCTTGATAGACTTGCAATGCCCCAATGCAAGTCAACTCTTGAATACAGTAAGCCGTCCCAAAAGTTCGAAGCAAAATAATTACCGCTGAATTTCCCACCAGGCTAACCGCGCAAAACTATTTTCCACACCATTCAAATGGCTCGTTTACCATAACGCTACCGAAATAGCCCAAAACTATTTCAGCGGAATCGACATTTTGGTAGACAGCGACTTGGCCGTGGCCACTATGAAAGGAAACACGGTTACTCTGACCAAGCTCTTCAAGAGACATTTGGAAGATGATGTGATCATCGTCGAAGAAATTGCCCAATGGTCTGTGAAAACGGGCCTCGAAAATTTAACGGGCGAAGCTGTTTTGTCTAAGCGAAGAAGGGACTTGATGGGGACTACTCTCAAGACTTGTATCGTCATCACCAACAACGATTCGCTCAATCACTTGAGCGATAAAAGGTAAAAACAAGAAAGGTGACTGAATAGTGCAATTGAATAGAATCGGTCACATGTCGGAGCTCTGGGTAAGGACCAAAAGCTGTGTTTTTGGACCCTTTTTTAAATAAAATATTCATTTTTCATTTCATTTAAAATTATCAATTATATGGAGAATGAAGCGTGTTTCAGTTGAATTTCGCGATGCTGGTCATTGTTTTTGGTTCGTTATTTCACTTTTTCGTGTTCAGCTCAAGCGAGTAGTGCAGTTTTATGCCAAAATTGTTTTGAAGGCACGAAAATGGGTCAGAACTTTTCTGGCATGGAACTAGCCTCGAATCAAGCGAGAAAAGTGGTCAAATATCAAACCTGAATTGAATCGGTCATGAATCAGAGCTCTGGGTAGGGGCTAGAAGTTATTTTTCGAAGATTTGGTCTAGAAGAGGTGATTTTACGTAATATCTGACCAGTCTCCCAAGAAAAGTGATTTTCAATGGATCTTTTTTGAGCCAACTCCCACAGTAGTTTCTCTTCAATGTATCTACTCCTGCTGAGTGTTGAAAACATGACTAGGTGCAGACTTTGGCACAGACTGATACTTGCCTTGAAATGATTTTAGAGACAGCCACATAGACAGCATTGCGAAAGTGAACTACGTCTTGGTTGAGCACCTGTCCGACATCGTCAACGCTTCGCTAGCCTACTCCATCAAGAGCACCTGGGGTTACCGCGACAACACGTCGCAATGGAGCGGCATGATTGGCGAACTGACCAGACAGGAAGCCGACATCGGCGGCACGGCACTCTTCCTCACGTCCGATCGGATCGCCATCATAGATTACATCGCCATGACCACGCCGACCAGGTCCAAATTCATCTTCCGCGAGCCCAAACTGTCGTACGTGACCAACGTCTACACCCTGCCTTTCCAAAATTCAGTCTGGTTCAGCACCGTCGGCCTGGTGATCGTGACCTCGTTCGTACTCTACCTCGTCGTCAAGTGGGAATGGAAACAGACGAAATGGATTTCGGTGGACAGCAGCTCGGCAAAGATACACGATTCTTGGATGGAAGTGGGTCTGATATCTTTCGGCGCCATGTGCCAGCAAGGCACCTCCGCAGTGCCCTACAGCTACCCGGGACGCATCACGCTGATGTTCTTGTTCACTTCGCTGATGTTCTTGTACACTTCGTATTCGGCCAACATTGTGGCTCTGCTTCAGTCTTCGTCCAACAGCATCCAGACGTTGAAAGACATTTTGACTTCGAGACTGGAAGTTGGAGTCGATGATACAGTTTTCAACCACTTCTATTTTCCAGTATGAGAGCTTTACGGGAAAAAGCCGTTATACTGTTGTGATATTTTGCAGAATGCGTCTGAACCGATCAGAAAAGCTATCTACATTCAGAAAGTTGCTCCGCCAGGGCAAAAGCAAAAGTTCTACAAGATAGAGGAGGGTATCAAAAAGTTGCGGGCCGGACTGTTTGCGTTCCATGTAGAAACCGGGCCTGGATACAAGCTGATTGGTTGAAAACACACTTCTATTTTGTAGCTGTTGATTGTAGACAACGTACCCAATTTACTTGCAGGTGAGACTTTTCGTGAAGGTGAGAAATGTGGCTTGAAGGAAATCCAGTATCTGCAAGTGCCTGATCCTTGGTTGGCTATACAGAAGAATTCTTCTTATAAGGAGATGCTCAAGATCGGGTGAGTGTTGAGCAGAAATTGACATGAAAGACATGTTTGCAGAAAGTTGTTTCAGAACTCTGCGCCACATAATTTCGTTCAGGAGGCCATCAAAAGCTTGTGACTTACAATATCACTTCCATTTTGAGAGTACCGTATGATCAAAAACTTTCTTACTCAAGGGAGAGGCTGTGGCCTGACCAAAATCAGCCTCGTTCGCCTCCAATGGCCAAGACCACAGCCTGCCTTGAGTAAGGAAGTTTTTGATCATACGGTACTAAACCACATTATCTTCGGTCCAAAGACAAAATTTTGGTGGCTTCCTGAAAAAAATACGTGGCTCAGAACTTTGAAACAATTTTCTGCATGCACGTCTTTTATGTCTTTCTTCAACAACAACTTTGTCCAATATTTTCGTTGGCTAACAATATAGTTCTGACTGTTTTTAATCATTTAAGCATTGATTGATTCCAGTTTTTGCAAAAGGTCTCTCCTAATTGAGTAGGTGTAATTACTAATTATTGTCTTATTTAGTTAGTGACCAAAAAATCCAGTTATATAATGTCACATCAAATTAGGTCATTTAGCCCTATGACTGCTTCGGTTGTGGAACGTCTTAGTAGAACGTTGAAAAATTGCATGTGGACCCCCTCCCGCAACAGCGATTCTGTATGGGAGGTTTTTGGATGGAAAACTTGTCAAATTCGATTGAGATTCTTTCAAAACTTGAGGAATACTTTGAAATTATTTGAGTATTTTTGCAATTCAAGCCTTCACCAACTTCAAGAAAACGGCATCCAGTCCAGAGAAGTGGGTTTGATTTACACCAAGAAACCGCAATGTCTAGCCAGAGGAAGCACCTTCATAAGCGTCGGTTTGGTGGATTGTTATCCGACTGCTGTGGTTTTGGCAGGAGGATTATCAGCGAGTTTCGTGATTTTGATCTTGGAAATATATGCTGCTTCTAGGTAAATCATCAATTTAAATTCTGGTTTACTCGAGACGAAATTTTTCTTTTCAGACTGGCAAAGATAGCGAAATGGCGAGAATCGAAGAAGAAAACAGCTGAGGCTTTACCATACGAAGTCTACCAGTTTGCACATTAAAGCACAAGGAAATAAATTCAATTTTCTTTTATTAAATCACATGCACATAAAACGGTTACATGATGTTCAAAACAAATTGTATAAATAAAATAAAAAGTGTCTACAAATATAAAACATATCCAGCTCTATTCTAGAGTCCATTAATATTAAAGCTATGCCATATAACTTCAGCCAAAACTATTGAACTTGGTGCTTATTCACAGCCAATTTTGACTGCAGTTACAATTTTTCATTCCAATGGACACAGGAATGAGAGTCTGAGTGAAACACATTTAAACACTGAACAAATAATGTTCCATTAATAATTGCAGCAATTCTCACGGGTAGTACAACTAAGTAATATTTAAAAAATATATTGTAGGTGTACTTTTACATCATCAACATCATTATTTTTGGTTTTTTCTTCAATTAATCAATAATATAATAATTGTACGAGTTTGTGCGCGTAAATTAAACAAAGTTATCATCGATCACAGATTAAACACATACTATTAACTCGTTGCGCTTAACACTTGGCCGAACATTGTGACAATATTGCACAAATATTTTTATTCCAATGCATATAGAGCAGTACTTATAAAACTTTCAACAAATTTCATTTTGGAGATAATACAAAATATCACAATATTGTCTTTATGTGTGTATGTGTGTGTTGTTTTTTTTTGTAAAAGTGTTCGTGGAAAACAACGTATAATACTATATAATAAAATTAGTGCCGTTTAAACGTAAAATTAGGGCCAATTCAACAATAAACATGGTGAGCAACTTTGGTCCTCTTGAAAATCAAAAACTTTGGCTTTTTTTAGGATCGCGCTAAACATACTAAACGATATCAATGACACACGTAACATTGAACACTTGTTTTTTTTTAAAGCTATATGGTCAGGCCATGTAATTACACAATGAAAAAAAGCATCTTAAAAATTCGTTTTTCATGTCTTCTTTTTGTAGTGTGTGTGACGTGTATAAAAATGCTCAAAGAAGGGTACACTTTCCAAGATTTGGAAGTTTCTTTTTCTTTTTGTTCTCGGGATCCGGCTGGGGCTGGTTTCGTATGATACGCACCACCTGCAAAACCCAAGTTTATGTTTAGTACACTACACTAATCACGAGTCATATTTTTGATGCATTTGAAAGTAGTGTGAGGGAGGCACGTAATTAAGGTTGGCATCATTGTTGACAAGCTCGCGATGACAGGTGGCAACTTTTATTTTTGGCTGTCAACACTGTCAACGATTTCAACCGCATGACATCTCCTCCGAGCAGCCAACTTAGAAGGCCAAAAAGTGTCATTTCGAGCTGTTAGCTCTCCTTAAGCAGACTTGGGTCGTATCCCGAAAAAAAGTATTCGAATACGAATCTTTAATCCCGATGCAAAAAAAGGATTCGAATCCAGAAGATAAGAATACTGACTCTCGAAAAAGTATTTCAATACCAAGTATTCGAATCCATGTTTTCGTGAAAATGAATACCGTTTTTGAATACCCACATAGATTTACCTGTTTACGTACAGTTGGGAGTGAAATGATTCATACGGCACTGCTAGGAAGTCGGCTGGATTTCAGAAATGTTAGCTTCTTGGATCGTTCTTGAATGCCAGTTATGATTACGACCAATCTCTTATCAAAACTGGCATTCAAGAACAATTCAAACAGCTAAGATTTCTGAAATCCAGCCGACTTCCTAGGGGTGCCGTATGAATCATTTCGCTCCAAACTGTACTTTATTAAAGCTGTATTGGCTTGAAAGCACTTATTATTCCGCAAACAAAAATATCAATAAACATGATGCGATTTCATTGTAAAAGGGGTGCGATTCTCGAGTTATTCGAATGACTTTTCGTATACGAATCTCCTTGGTTTCGTGTGCACTTGGACAGTCGGAAAGGAGAATTCAGATACAAAAACTTTTTGAACACGTACAAGAATAGCACCCCAGGTCGGTAGAAAAATTGGAAAAAACAATTGATTTGGAAAAAATTCATTCTAATGAAAATTTGAATGAAAATAAAATAAAAATTGAGAAGCTTGTGGTGTGGTGGTCAGCGCGCTCGACTGATATTCAAGAGGTTGCGGGTTTGATCCCTGCCGGGGACGGATTTTCGCCTCGAAAAGAATCTTTTTGGTTTAGTTGGAATGCTTGTTATGTCAATGCGCGACGTAAAATACGAATGATGGTGACGACCCCATACGATGTTGGTGGTAGTTGAAAATCCCTACCTTGTATTGAAACACATAGGGGTTCAGCAAGATTTCCGGTATAGTGAAGGAAAGCAGTCACCGGCATCGGTGTTAGGCCTCGTTGCGAGAATAGGCCGACATTGAATAACCGAAAAAAAAAATCCAAAAAAAAAGAAACTCAGGCCTCAAGGAACAAAAAAATCTATTTTAATGAACTGTTGAGCATAAACAAGATGAAAAATTGAAAAAAAGAAAAATAATTCAGGCTTTGGTGCCATTAGCTTTAAAGGTAACAAGAATCTGAAATAAATCGTCGCTCAAATTTTGCCTTATTGGCGAAATGATCATTCAGTTTGTTATTTTGAAATTCACCCTACTATTGTTACTGTCGGTAGGTACCTACTTTTCCTAGATTATCAGAATCCATAGATTTGAAATAAGAATCCATGGATTCGAAATTAGAGTCCTTCGAATCCATGGATTCTTTTCCAAAACTCTTTTCTTTGCTGTAGAATACAGGGATTCTCTTATAGTATTCGAATACTTAGAATTCGAATACCTACTATGAATACTAGGATACCGCAGAATAGTAACTTGAATCCAGAATCCCGAATATTGGCAAAGAAAAAGTAGCTGCATGAATACGAATACAGAATTCATGACTGTATTTGAATACGAATACCGTAAAAAGTAACTTGAGTAGGATTCAAGTTATTAGGTATTCGAATACTACCCAAGTCTGTCCTTAAGTACAAAATTGTGAAACAAGGTATAATTTATAGGAAAAGAAGTTACAGGGGGCACTTGAGAGTGGACAGTGGTTTACGAAAATGACGCCAGAGAAAAGTCTTACCTCGTGGAATGTGGCATCAATGTTAACTGGAGGGTCTTTAGCACTAGTTTCGATATATGGAATACCCAATTTGTGAGCTAAATCCCGGCCTTGCTCTTCAGTTATCTTCCTGAGATGAACAAGGTCGACTTTATTGGCAACAAGTAACATGGGATATGTGTCCCTGAAAATAATCAGCGGTAAGTAAATGTTGGCAGTGGTTATTGAGCAATGTACAGGCAAATAAAATTGAGTTGTACAGGGCAATTCAGTTTTAATCTTGGATTTTATTCTCGACATATCTACCTCTCATTTTGTCAACTTGTTAAATAATTTCCCATTGTAGGTACTTACTGCTGAGTCACATTTGATTGGATTCCGAAAAAGAAAGAGAAATGGCATTTTTCAAATAAATTTTGTTCGCTTTGCACTTTTTTCTCGTTGGGAACCGGGTAAGAAACCTTTTGATGTCACTTTTGACACCTTATAAAATTAGAAAAGAGGCCGTGCGAAGTCTCCTGATCATAACGGTAGAGACGAATTTTTGCGGTTAACGTTCGCTGAAGAGTGGAGACTTTAACTCGAGGATAAGAGACACAGCCGTTACAATTGGCGGAGGAACCGTTCGAGTCAGATTTCTCGCCAAGCTGCTGGACTTCGCTTCAATATGCTGAACTGGAGCAGGGCCTTGTCATGACGAGAGCTTTCTAGGACTCAACGAAAGCATAATGGTCCAGCATTGCGAGCGATCGTCGAACGGAAGTCAAGAACGCCAAGTGAGGTATCTGATTGTGAATTGGAGTTTCCGATTTCTCGTTGTCTTTTTCAGCCGTGACGTCATGCGTAACGACGGTTCGTCAAGGTCATGTTTTGACATATGACGTATTGATACCCTGCGTGTACAGCCTTAAGACAACATTGAAAAAAGAGAAAGGAGAATATTTTATTGGGATATATTCAGCAGTAAAATTGAATCACCCTGTTTAATGATCAAGGATAGACGCGATGAGATGTGGATACGAACCTGTCTTTTACTCTTAGAATTTGAGTGTGAAAATTGATTATATTCTCGTAGCTGTTCACGTCAGTTACGGAATAAACCAGCAGGAATCCATCTCCTTTCCTCATGTATTGTTCTCGCATGGCACTGAATTCTTCTTGACCGGCTGTATCAAGAACTAGAAAAAAAAAGAAAAAATTACCACCAAAAAAGCTTTGTCCATATTATGAGAGCTTGGACCATCACCTCCAATTAAGTCATCAAAAGACCCTTTGCTAAACACAGGGCGTCTCAGGTAAAACAACCCAGAGCGATTTTCTCAGAAAATATCAAGGCAACAAAAAAATGGTCTCAATTTGGGGGAAGCCGGACCATTTAGCTTTCTTTTAAGGGGGCGCCGATGCTTGTAGGTGCTCTAGTTTCCAAGAAAATGCAGTTTTAATAAGGCGAATCTCAAGAATTCGAAAACTCATGACCGACAAAACAAAATACTTTCGGAGAAGAAAAATCGTCTTTCTCTGTGCTTTCCATTGATGTGTCGCCGACGTCTAAACCTGGCCCAGTAAGCTAGATATTCTGCCTTACAGCCCAGCAATAGTAGTTTACAATACGAGTTGGCTGTTACATAAGTGGTTTTCAGACACGAAGCCGAAATTTGCAGAACGAGGGCGCAGCCCGAGTTCTGTGAGAGGCTGAGTGTCGGAAAGCACCTTGTGTAACAAGCCACGAGTGTTGTACAACATTTTACGTGTTTGTTCAATTGAAAATTGTGAAATTTTTGTAATTTTTGAGGTTATTTTGACAAGTGTCAACTTAAATACATAAACTGTAATATCCATATACAACTTATATAAAAGCCATTACATCTCATGTATCAACACAACAAACACGTAAACACAATAATCGGAATTCATGACGACGTCACCGATCACACAATTGTTGATTTTAACATCAGCCAGTATTTATCGCTATGATGAATCCAGGTATGGTAAGTGAAAAAGTCCTAGTAACGACTAGTGTTCAAGTCAACAAGTGTGTGATCGGTGACGTCATAATTCTGATTATTGTGTTTGCTGGACTGTGAGGTAGAATATCTGGCTTACTGGGCCTGGTACACACATCGGCGACACATCAATATTAAAGCCTAGAGAAGGAGGATTTTTTTCATCTGAAGTATTTTGTTTTGTCGATCATGAATTTTCGAATTCTTGTGACTCGCCCAGTTAAAATTGCATTTTCTTGGAAACTAGAGCACCTACAAGCATCGGCGCCCCCTCAATAGAAAGCTAAAAGGTCAGGAATGTCAGGATACCCCCCAATAGAAAAACATTTTTTGTTGCCTTGATATTTCCTAAGAAATTCACGCTGGATTGTTTTAGCTGGGACACCCTGTATGTTGATTTCAATTCAAAAGTAATTTTGAAGATGCGTTCAATTAAGATCTGAATTGACTCAACTGAGATAGGTACAGGTAAAATCTTTTCGAAAAGTGACCTCAACAAAACCCAGCAATTTTGTGAAATAAAAAATATCCTATTCACAATTGGAATAATGTATTCTTCGTCTTTCCGTCTCTCTCTGGTATATCAGCAATATATTGTCAGTTTTTCAAGTGGATAGGTATATGTATTCAGTATAATCTTATCTCGATATAGGTATTTATCTATAGAATCATATCAACTGAAGCTCTGATTCGAATGCATAATAATTTAAAGACCAAATTTTCCACAGTCAAAAAGGAAGCAAGTTATGAAAGGAGGAAAAAACTCAGAAGTGGAATAAAATCCAAACCCGATTACCTCCCTGAACAAGAATATAATGAGAATATAAAATATAGCTCCAAATATCTGAACACTAAAACTAACGTGGGGCAACATTCATTAGTCGCTTATTTTTTATTAGAAAAGAAATAGATCTGACACTTTCGATAAAATGTATTCTACAAGACAAAATAAGGCTGTAGTACTAATCTCACGTGTAATTCGGTGTCTGAATATTCGCTTGGAGTCATACATTGTATTCCCATCAAATTCCTGCCTTGGAACAATTGAATTTGGATTTTATTTCATTTTTTAATAGTTGATCCCATGTTTGGTACTGAACTAAAATTTGATGGGTACTACGTTTGTGCAATCGGGCATCAAAAACCTAAATAGGCACTCGAAGCATTAAATTATTATTGCCAAATTGAGAATATTGAAATATATAGTTGAATAAAATTAGCCATTCCTGAAATGGCAAAAGGGCCAAAGCCATAATAAAGACCTATTTTAGGCCTTGTCAATTGGCGCTTCGGGTTATTTGATGCCTAATTTTGATTCAGGTACTCAAAACTCAAAAGAGCAAGCAGCAAGGCAAGTAATATTCAATAGGCAGTTAGTGGTGGTACAACATTTTTCAATAGTTCAAAAAATTGTTAGAGGAATCCCTGTCTTGATATATAGGCTCCAAAGTTCTCAATACAAGCTACAGACAAACCTCTATCTTTTTTTTGAGGGAGTCAATTCAAGGCTGTAAGATTATTTTTTTAGTAGGTAAATGGATAGAAATTCATGTCTTGGAGTGGTACCTGTTTCAGATTCAACTGAATATACATTTTCCCATTATTTTTTATTGTTTTTCAGGGTTGAGTTTCGTTTCGGACGTTTACTCCAATGTAGACATACGTACTCCTTTTAGCAAAAACAAAGGGTTGTTGAACCCTGTATTTTCATTAGAATATTTATATTTATTTGAAGGTCGCATACATAGATATCTAGTACAGGAACAAGAATCATTTAGCTCAGAATCCGGCCCGTAATTTACTATCGTTATCGTATTATCGTTCCGTTATTTGCCTTGAGCAAGCATATTCTAAAGATAAATTTTGAAACCCAATAACAAACAAAATTTAATTTGTAATACAATTTGAATACCTAAGGATATAAAGTATACTCTCTCTCATTAGTATTGCTCTTTCTATAGTCCAATAAAGAGTTAAAACCAAATATGAAATCCTTTTTTTTTTGTTTATAATCAGCCAACTTTTCAATTTCTCAAAAGTGTAAATGAAAACTATAGGCATAGTTTCCGCTTAATAGTTGAAAAAGAAGAAGTTGAAACTAAATAAATATTATTACCATCCAATATACAGCAAAGTCCATCGACTTCGACGTGTTGTAGGTAGCTGTCCTCGATGGTGGGATCGTAGTCCGTCACAAACAGCCTTTGGAAAAACTGGATGGTGATGGCACTCTTCCCGACACCCCCATCTCCGACCACCACCAGCTTCACGGTTGGGGTTTGTTCATTCGGCGGCCTCGTCATCGTTGCTGACGACCTTCCCTTCCTTTTCTCCCTCAGTCTGCACCTTCGAATCTCCTCTAGCGCTTCCTTCTTACCTATGTTGTAAACGGTGTAGTATCAAAAAGGTGTCGATGGTGATGATAGCTCGCGGTAAAACTCTTATCCGGCCTTCCTGCAATAAGCGCGTGCATAATTGTTGCATTTATCACGTTTCTAAAATAGCTCTCTCTGGGCCGTACGAGTGTACGTGCATGTCATGCACGGACTCCATGAGAGAGAAAAGATCGACGGTGCAAATAAGGGTTTGCTTACATTTTTGCGGGGTTGTTGCGGCTGTGGGTGGGAAGGTGATGGATGAACACGTCCGATTTTTTAAAAATTTGGAAATTCAACACCAAATAAATAAAATAAAACGAGATACAAAACCCAGAGTGAAGACGACACACTCGCTCTCCTCGCAACCACCCAGACTTGTCAGCTTGGCCCTCCTCCGTTCCGCACTCCTCTGCTCCCCGCGATCGTCCACGGCCGCGCACGGAGTTGTGTCGATTATTTACGTTACCAACCGGCGGCGGGTCTAGGCAACCAGTTATTGCCAACGTGACGCCGCCACCACGCCCTGGAAAGCTCCTGCACACAGATCTTTTGCCCTCGTAACGTTGTGAAGAAAATAATTTTCTAGAGCTTGAGTTTGTTCACTGCAAAATTTTGAAATTGACATAATCTGGTGGCTATCCAAGTTCTGAATAATTGGTATTTAGATAGGTTCAAGTTCGGGCTTTAATCGTAGTTCCCTAGTTTTACATTAATTATTTTTTCCAGATAATTACACAGCTCTTGCACTCAAAAAATTATTGATCATAGCTTCAATGAACAGCTTTCATCGACTTCACTTTCATTAATTCAATGAAATTTTCATGTATGTTATGTAAAGTGGAGTGTGATAAATCATTCGTTTATAACCAATGATCATGTATACAATGTACGGAGCCTCATCAAACAATGAATGCGGCATTCATTAAATTATGTCGAAAAGTTCATTTATATCAGGAACAACATTCATTGATATAATGACAATCATACCGAACTTTCAATGATGGGATTCATTGCCATCGCAATACATAGTAATAATGATTTGATACATTAATCCAATCCGTGATTCTGAATCAATGTTCACTATAATAATGAACAATTTCATTGAGTGATGATTCGGCATCAATACAATGAAACATACATTATACTCATGTATCGAATCTCTGAAGCGCATGCGCACGGTACAGAACGCACCACTTTCCTCATTTTCAAAAGTTGTTTTCTGCATCAACCGTTATTTTGTCCTGAGCGAAGTGCATGGCTACACTACAAGCTAGAGCTGTTGAAACGTGTTGGTTGCTGATTTCTTTGTTTCGATAAGGTACGTGGCCCTATTTTGTTCACCGTTATATTCACCAACGAATTCAAGAGTCTGATTATTGCACAGTCGAATTTGAGTTTGATACATCAATAGAACTCGGCAAAAGGCTTGGCAAGGAGAAGTTTCCTACTGAAAAACTGGTAAATTTTGAACTCTGAGCCCATTTACATCAGTATTTATTTATTTTGTCTTTTTAGGAATACTACAGCGAACGAGCAAAGGAGGGAAGTTGCATGTGAAATACTGTATAACTTGGAAAGTTCTTTCAAAAAACCCGTAGAAAAGCATATTGAGTTGAGGTGCCAAAATCGAAATAAACATCCAAGAAATTTTCTTCACCAGAAAAACAATTTGGTATGGTTACAATGTTCACTTCCATTTCAGAATTGAATAATAATAATTTCTTTTTCCAGTTCCAGATGAAGACGCCGATATTCTACCAGGTCTTCGAAATTCTATAAGCTGTCAACCAATAAGCTTGATAGTTACTGGAAGGCGTGCTGACAATTTCGCATAGATGAGATCAGGAAAATGGACACAAAGGCGGAAATCTTTAACAGATGACCTTTCCATCAAACGCCTGCTAGATACAAACTGGTAGGTACCTAAGTGGTAATAAAATATTTATCATTCTTAGACACCTAGCGTGTACCTAAAGTCTATTTTTATGATCAGAAAGAGCGAAATTTTCATACCCAAGTATCACTGCCATTTTCAGAAAACGTATAAACGCGCAAAACCTAATTGATATTCTTTGTTTTGTTTTTAGATTGACATGGATTATGATGCCATCTACACGACGGGAGACAGTTTCTATCGAACTGAGACGCCAGTATAGGGAAAAGCTTTTGTATTTTCTTCTATTTTGTTCTGGTCCTTTATTGAGATTTTTTCACAAAATCAGTTAGTTTGTTCTTTTAAGCTCATATTCTATGTAATTCTTTGAAAAAATAAAAATGTGAGGAAATTTTTTTGACTTTGTACCTATTATTATAGCTTGGTACCTACGTGTATTTATTATTATAATGTAACTATATGTCTAACAAATAGGTTCATAGAATAATTAATTTATTTAATCGATTGAGGGGTTTATTAGTAGGCAAAATATGAAGAAAGTAAAGTAAGCCTATTTTCTCGCTCTATTTTTCAAAATAGAAATTTCAAATTTGGCATCAGGCGATTTCCTGATAGATACATCTAGAAGATACCCTTAGTTCCATCAAAAACTTAATATTGATGTGTTGAATTTAACAATAGCTCAAATTTAACCATGATGGCGGAATTAATTCAATTTTGAGTCAATTTCACCAGTATATTTAAATCTGATTCAATGTTGAAATTTAACACAGTGTTAAGTTTTTCATGGAACTAAGGGTGTCTTCTAGATGTATCCATCAGGAAATCGCATGCCAAATTCGAAATTTCTATTTTTAAAAATAATGCAAGGCAATAGATTTATCTACATTCTTCATATTTTGCCTACAAATAACCCCTAGATCGATTAACTAAATTAATTTATTCATGAACCTATTCATCAAACCAAAAACAGGTATCATTATTAAAGGATTTTATTCATAAAATCAATGACCGGCTGTTCATTACGGTTATGACCAGGGTTCATCGATGGAATGTATAGATGATCATCGAATCAATGAATTTTCAACGTCAGTTTATGTAACTTCAACATTGCCGTTATGAACAGTTGCATTGATTCAATGAAAAGAGTATCAAGCACACCTATCACAGATATAATGAATCCAAGTAATCCCTCAAGAAAAGTTAATCATTTAATGTTGTAACGTTCATTCCGGCAATGAATTGGTTCACTGGACCGATTTTGAAGAACTTATTCATTGAATCAATGATGTCATTCGTGATATTCATGCTACTATTTGGTTGAGTGTGCTCTTACACAAAAAGTAACCATCTGAGCTTTTACCATCTAAGCTTGTTTTAATTTCAATTCAACAAAGAAAGTTGCGAGCATGAAGTGTGTATGAACTTCAGTTTTGTGGATAAATCAATGGGGAGTTTGCGTGCACACGTCCGTACGACGTAACGTAACTTTCAACGTGAAAAATAGACGAGTTTGTTATTTGGAGTTCCTTAGATTCAGGAGAATTTTCACGTTCTACGTTGCGTTACGTCGCACGTTGCGTGAAATCGAAAACTCCCTAATATTCAAATTTCTATTGAAAATTACGTTCCCTTTTTAAGATGATCCGTTGGATGTTACGTGAGGGGATGCGATGGCTGCAACCATTTTTCTGGAAGTCCAGTAAAATATGTGCTTAGACTCAGTTGGAAGAAACCTGGACGATCCAATTGAATACTCAATCTGTCAAAGAAAGCAAAATCAGTTCGAACAGTGACACTACTGAATTTTTGTTTTGAACGGTACATAGTTTCAGATATCAACTGGACTTCAATGATTTGAGTTTACCTCGTGCGCGTGATACTATGTGTATGTGTATTCAAAATAAGTAAGTTATAACTATAGCTAAACCGATGGAAAAACGGTTCAAATATGACCTCGCTTTCGGTCGTTCCGCGGGCGCATCCACCATCTCCGCAGGTTTCTCGCTTGATCAACTGTCGCAGTCTCCATCCTGCGGGATGGAAGTTACGCCTTGAAAAGCTCTGCGTCGATGTTTTGCTGTCGCTGTTAAGTGCACAATTTTCTTTCCGGAAAACAGTTTAAACAGGTCGATCTTCTTTTCGAGTGGGACGATGTTATAACTAGCGTAGGTATTTCTACTCATGCCGTTCCACCCCCTTAAACAAGAAGACAAACCCTCCCAAGAATTTCGAATGGGAGTATAGGGGTTAGGCGGTTAGGGGTCGAGTTGCACATTATTTTGAACGTTATTTCATTTTCTTATTCACAAAAGTTTAAACAAAAATGAAAATGAAACAGCTCCTTCTGAATGTATGGATCTTTCGAAAATGGAAGTTTATTCATTTTCGTCAGCATTGTATCTGGAGATAAGCCAACTCACCACTTCAGTAAACGTCTTGGATTTGGGAGAGAAGAAGAATTTCAGATTCGAATCGTTATCATCAACAATCCAACATTTGAAAAAAAACCTTATTAATCAAAATTATCAAAACAGGACCAATACCTAATATGGTTATTCATAATGTGGTAAATCCGATGTGCCACACGATGCGTATTAGTTTATCCGCTATCATGCTGAGATCATTAGTACTCGGCCCGCAGGAATTCTAGCCTGTGACTGGAAATAAGCGTTTTAGGGGTGAGTAGTGAAAATGTTTGTCAGGGGACATTTTTTTGAGTGAAAGTGAAACTATCTACCTCGCTATCTACTTTTGCCAAATTGACCTCGATATTATGGCCCAGTGAAAAGTCGATTCTCGAAAAGTGTAGGTACATTCAAAGAAAAAATGGCGTAACTTTATATTAAACAACACAAGTCGGACCTTTGTGCCAGGGACATACCTGAATAGAATACGTTTCGTACGCTTCTGTTACGGATCCGTGAATAAAAACTCATCATTTGAGTAGTGTCGAGTCTGAGTCATTGTCAAAACTCAAAAAAAGTAAAAACCCCCCAAGATTTGGTTGGCAGGTACCCAATATAGGGCAATTGCATGTTGTTGATTCAGCTTGTCGCTGCTTGGTGGCTACTGAAACCCCCCTAACTCTTCAGCTTATACGCCTGGCTGGTTAGGCAACCCAACATACTTCAATTAGATTCAACTTATTTGAATTAAATCACTTTTCCTGCTTTTGGCACTGCTTTGGCCGGTGATCGTCTAGTATCAGGACACCATCCTGTTGTGCTTCCTTCCTGCGGTTTGAGGTTAGAGTTTCTGGGCGTGTTGAGATCGAATTAACCTCTAGCTCAAACGCAGTAAGACACAGAAATTAGTTGTGACATAAAATCATTATATTGACTTCTATTTACAATTACATGTCAAAGTGTTTAAATAAAGGCTCGTTCCTATACCTGACCCTACCTCAACGCTGGTAACTAAGATAGCTGAGTTTTCTAGAGTGTTCTCTAAGAGATGAGTTCCCTTAATAATTATTTCAAAGCCGCCATACATTAATACTCCGATGAACACCTGATTCTATACCTTGACCAACATTTAAACTTTGTTTGGGGAGCGTGGTTCGAAATTCTTATCGTGGATTCATCAGATTCAACATTTAAGTTAGTGTTATAGGTTATGTTAGGGTGAGGCCCAGCGTCTAGACACCGAAAAAGGGGTGAGCGACTTTTGCGAGTGATGGGATTTTCCCCCTCTCTTTTCTGTTGTTTCCCCTGTTCCCTACAATCCAAGTTCGTGGGCCAGTGCATGCGGGGCTCCTCCTATTATGAATCTCTTTTCAAAGGCTGCGTCTCTTGTATCTGGACTATTCTTTTTGCATTGCTCTTTTTTGGCTATGATAATCTTTTGCCTTTTGGATATGGCCGGTGCCTTTGTGGAGAACTGAACCTATTTTCACCTTGAATTGCCCTTGAAGCTTAGAAGGATCTAACGACCGCATGGCCGGAAATGTAAAACCCAATTTCACCCTTCCAAAAACTTCGGAACCAATGGTGTACGCGAACAGTTACTCAAGTCAATGTACAAAATCTCGTGTGAAGACCTTTTTGATTGAACCCCGTTCTGTTTTGTGTGAAGTGAACCTATTGTTTTTAAAAACCTACAAAGGTGTTCGCCGACGAACTAACGCGAAAAGGCTACGAAACAACTATTATTCCCTCTAAATAAATATCGAATCGCTAACCAACTATTGAGCCGTAACAATTCATTATAGGATAGGTACAAATTTATAGAATCGTTGCGTCGTTGAATATCCAGGTAATTATACGAACAGCTTCTAATAGATTATCAATCTCACGAATCAATAATCCCTATTATCACTTCAGGGAAATACTGCAACAAATTAATCAGTAACGCAAAACCAAACCGGACGTTCCTCTAGGTGAAACTCCTCTCCATAACATTCGTCATTAATTCGTGTTTAATACATTTGTGTGAAATAGATATGGGTGTTTCTATAGATATTTTTGTGTATATCTTGTGTACTAGCTTTAATTGACGTGTCTTATTTGTGTTACCACTGCAACAGAAGAATTATGAATGTATTTATTTATTTATTTATTAATTCATTAATAATTCTTTTGTATTCAAGAACTCAACCAACATGAGAATCTGAATAATTGCAGTTGCACGCTAAAACAAAGTCATATTAGTTTCAAGGAGGGGGGGGGGGGTCGTTGTTCTCAACCGATTATTAATAACAATTATGACTTTACGACAGGGTCCGAACCCTGGTTTGAACAAACGCGATTTTAGTTCTCTACCATTCGTTCCGCGATTCTCCAAACTCAGCAGCGCGTATTCAGAAGTGTCGCCCAAAAGCTCCGTCGAAGTCCCAACTCCAACCCCTGGACTGCAGGTACCTACTACCTTATGAGAAGTTGAAGTCTACCCCCGTGTTGATCGTGGCTTTCTAGGACTCTGAAGCTCTGATTCTGAAGCTTAGCTCAGCTGGAGAAGATCAAGACACGACTCCAAGCAGATCAGGACACATCACACCGAAAGATCAAGACACGGCCTCAAAGCAGATCAGGACACGTCACACCGGAAGATCAAGACACAACTCCAAAGTCGATCAGGACACGTCGCCGCGGAGCCCGTTATCAGAGATAGATTGCGAGTGCTTGAGGCAGGTTCCTCCTCTAACAGACAGCGTTCTGTGTGAAAGGTTCCAACCCCAAGGATATGGAATTAGGTATACAATCTCGTCAAAGGCAAGGGACGCACTCAGGTATTCCTCGGTTTCTCGGCGATATCCACACCGTCCATAGGTTCTTTCTCCAGCCTGAGGAGCTCCCTGGCAAAGTCCGCCTCCCAACTAAAAACTCATTGCATCATTTTTCACCGTTGTTGAATTAATCGTTAGGAACCCTGTTCAAAATTGAAGTTCTTATATTACAACTTCACTAATCAAAACCCAAGTCAAGTAGGTATCTCACTTGCAGGGAAATACCAGGAAATACGATTCTGCGACCTGCAAGTCTGCAGGATGCAATTAAACGCCTTTCTCGTATTATTTCTTGTAAGTACATAATACAATCCTCTCCTGTAAATAAACTTTGTAATAAAATCACAACTAAATAGTTGAACGTTTTGTTTCAAAATCGCGTGATGCAGAAAAATATAAAAAAATCAAAAACGTTATAGGCGGAACTGTACCTAAAAATCGGGACATTTCAGTGAGCTGGTGGGACGCGGGACATACAAAGGCTTGTTCCATCAACAGTCCCTGACGGTCCGCGGACGTCAGCGGCATGCGCATTACGATTTTGGCGTTCCATCAAAATCTCGGACGATCCCCTGACTGATGATCCGCTCTTCCAACATCGGCTCAAACTAGTTTCGGGACGGTCAGAAAAGTTTGCGGATTTTACGGAAACTTATCGTCCGGGCTTGCGCAGCGGAAAATATTTATTTGGCATCGAGCCTTCTCTGGTCAATGTTTACAAATAATATGGGTTAGATTGGTGGTTTCATTATTCATTCATTTAATTTATAAAATACACGGCTTATTTCCAGCTGCAAACTGCTAAACGATAGAAATTAGCCATTAGCCATGATTGACGGTTTGCTGTTCCATCAACGAGCAGCAGCCAGACGGAAACTGGTCCGAAGTGGGCCATGCGCATTGTTCACAGTTTGCAAACTGTCGGTGACTAGTTTGGGATTTCCGATGGAACAAACCTAATGAAAAGCGGGACAGTCCCGCCTAAATCGGGACGTCTGGCAACCCTAGTTAACCAGCCGGTCAACCGATTTTTCAGTGGTTGAATTTTATTGATATCGGAACGGGAACGGCAGTTGACGTTTGGGTTAGCCTTCACTGACCGGCCTCCGAAGCTGGTCAGCTGGTTAACCCAAGGACGTCTATACTGACTGGACAAGAAGCTTCGCCGGTTTTGACGTGAAAAGGTGAAGCCGAGATTTGACAATCCCGACGGGCAAAGTGTCATCGTCCGCGACTGGTCCGCGACCCGTAACCATAGTGACGTTCAGTCGGAGCAGACGGCCCGCTAGTCGAGTGGACTGCGTGTTCGCTCGGCAAGCTGAGTTCCCCGGGTTCGATTCCCGGGCAGCAGGTCTGGGTGTTGTGCTGTGTAAGCGAATTTTTTCACATGTATTGATTTCAATAAATATGCAGCAACTCTTATGGCATAAGAAATGCCGAGAAGAAGAAAAACAAACTAAAAAAAAAAACGTTCAGTCGGAGCACGCTCGAAACTCTTGTTCAAAAGTTTGCTGCCAGGCCCGGTGTGGGCCCGGTCTTGTAAAATGATAGCAATTAGTCAATTACCTGCAACAAAAAGTGTGTTATGTTGCGGGGTCCGCTTGTTGTGAACACTATTGGGCTTGCGCGGCATAATCAACGCTAGTTCGCCATGGATGCACAAGAGGCTGGCGGCATCCGTCACGAATGTCACGATGACAATCCCGACGGGCACAGTGTCAGATCAAGCTTCAAGATGGCAGCGAAGTTTCTTATCCAGCCAGTAGTATTCGCGATTTTAACTACCGATGGGGGCGCTGTAAACAAGATGGAGGATTGTAAGTTTTTCTGTCACCTGACATCGTGCGTTGTATAGCGGTTGTATTTGTGGTATTTGGGTTAATGATTATTGATCGCTATTTAATGAAAGTTCATTTTCTTGGAAAACTCATCGCCTACACGAGTATTTTGGCAATTCGCGCGATTGTCAATGGCTATCTGACAGAAGCGACAGAACAGAAATGACGTAAAAACTTACAAACTAGGTTCGCCATTTCAGCCACCAGAGGTCGTCTAGATTTTTGAAATCGCGAATAGACATCCTTGGGTTAACTTTTTCAGGCAGCCGGTCGTTCCAATATACAGTTTTTCAGGCGGTTGGTTAACCAGAACGAATATCGGAACGTATCTTTATACGACGACTTGTCAATACGCTACTGACCACTGGTGCCATTTTGAGATTTTACCATAATCGGGCTATCGTACACATCAGTAAACCCATTTTAAGAAGAAAAATTGAACTTTTTCCACGCGTCTATTTGTTACAGCGATTTTAAAAATCCGCGTGACGTCATAATCTCTTTCATAAGTGCTGCGCGTGGAACGAACCCAGCATGCGAGTGTCGCAGTGAGAGGAGCAGGGATGGAGATATAAGGCAGTAACGTCACCAGCGTTCTATTTTAGTTTTTCAAGGCACTTTGAATTGAGATATCGCGCTGCGGTTTTCGCCATAAATCATATAAAAAATGGCAGTTTTATTAAAAAAAAACGTGAGTGCGTGACCATAGTCACCCTCGGAAGAAGTGAAACTTCTATAGATATGAATCAATCAGCAAACAACGTTCGAGGAGGTGTTCTTTTCGTACTCCCGCTCCGCTCCTTCACGGTTTGTATCATCTTGTTTTTCTTATTATCAATCTTATTATCATTATTATTATTAGTCACTCAAAGAGCAGAGTACTTTCGACATGATTTTTTCACGATTAGACTTCTTTTATTTCTTTTCTCGCTGCGCTCGGCGCTTAAACTCCCATTCTCCGTCACATGAAATCTCACTCATACCCCTAATACAATAAATATCTATTTTCATCAATAATATTCTCCACAAATAATTATGCGGATGTGACATCGTGACGGATTTTTTTACTGTACGATTTTCCCGGTTATATTACAGCACGGTGGGAACTGTGTTCAGGCAGGCACAGCATGGCAATCTAATAATCTCCACAAAGTATAAGAATGTCGTTTGAAAAACTCGATCCGGTATTGATTTTAATTGAAAAAATATAAAATACATAGGTATTTACATAGGTATGTAGGTAGGTACCTCGTGAATGTGTTTTAAGGTAAGTACGTGATTCTAGAGTTCGTACGATATTATCTTCTCCAATCAAAATAAGGCAGTAGGTTAAATTGAAATATTGACAAAATTGATATGAGTATTTCCAGTTATGTGCTCGCCACCGTACTTATATTTAGAATGTCACATTTAATTGAGGTGGAATCAAACCATTCAAAAAATTAACAAAGAATAATGTCAAAAATCAATTTCCAAACATAAAAACTTGATTATCAAACCAGTATGATATCATCGCTATACAATTAATCAGCTGACATCTAGAACATAAGGCAACTGTTTCAGCCTCAATTGTCGAAAATTCTTTTTCCCCTCTGGGCTTCAATCATCCACCCCTGATTTTCTGCTTAATAGGTACGTGGTACGTACATAGGTACCTGAAAGTTGTGTCCACATTTGGGTGTGCGGCATTCGATTTTATTTTTGAATTGTAAACGTCCGTTGAAGAATATACCCAGGGCCGGGCCTGGCCTATTTGCCGCCCCCTCACCGGCAGTGGAGAGCCCCACCAAATGCGGGAATGAAAAGAATCCTTCGAAATTCAACTTAATTATTATATTACCGCCCCTATGACTTGCCGCCTGCCGTACTCGCCTGCGCGCCGGAACGCACTGCACGCCTGCTAGGCCCGGCCCTGAATATACCTCCCTATCCCTATAATAAAACACATCCGCTCGAATCTATCCAAGCCAAGTCGAGAGCCATTCTTGTCGAGCCAACAGTAGGTACGACAACACGGAGAGCAGTCCAGTGTCGGCGATTGGTAAGAAATAGAACCAAACGCGGCGAACGCTGCAACAGCTTATTCTTCCATTTCCTGGGACGACGCTGGTCACCCCAAGGTCAGACAAGACAACGGCACAGCACATCGTTACAGGCGTTCGTTACAACCATTGATGCTATGAACCAATTTCACACCCATGTGTGGTTCTGCGTTAGTGGTGTGTTGTGATCTAGGCGCGAGAATAGAAGTTTCACTCCAATAAAAAAACGAGTTCACTAGCCTTTTATTCTCAATTGAAATTATAAACAGTCCGGCCCTGACCGGCCAGTCCCGCCCACTTCGCCGTTTTTGTATGTCGTTGACACGAGTGGCCAAGTGTTTCATATCATAGCGTCTCCATGAATACGGAGAAGTAATATAAAATCAATGACTGCATCTGAAATCACCCTAATATCACCAGAAAATGTAAGTTTGGATAAAAATGTTCTCGTGCTTTTTCCAAACTCCATTTATCTGTTGTAATTTGCAGGTTAGATCCATCAAGAAAAATTGTTGACGTGTTTGACTCGTTTGACTGTTCGCAATGTCCGTATCAGACTGGATTTGCCTTTCAGTTGAGTCACCACCTCCAGAGGAACCACAAAAATGTGTATGCCGCAGAACTGAAACTGTTCCATGCCATTGTCGACTTGGAACAGCTCCCGTGCACCTCTTGCGATTACAAAAGCTACTACCAGTCCGACTTGTATGAACATTGCAAGCATGCACACAACCGGACAAACAAGAAGAATGAAAATGTATCATTCTGTGAAAAATCAGTTGAATATCCTTGCGTCTACTGCACGTACAAATCTGATTCGTGCTTATTCCGTCTGAAGCATCATGATTTGTGTAGGAAGCTGTTGCCACAGGATGCAGATACCGCAACAGAGGCTGAAAGCCTTGAGTCACTAGACTTGAACCAAGCAGATGCTAGATGCTGCAACGTAAAATTCATAGACATTGCAGCATTGAAATCAAACTTGTCGACACATGATACAATTGAAAAAAATAAGAAGTTTAAATGTTATCATTGTTCATACTTAACTACATGGAATTCCTCTTTGAAAAGGCATATGTTGCGACATGTTACAAACGAAGATATCACTTGGTTCGAGTGCAGTGATTGTTCGTACCGATCTAAAGTCAAGGATAAATTGAAACTGCACATGTTGCGACATGCCCCAAGCGAAGAAATCGATTGGTTCCAGTGTACCAATTGCTCGTACCGAAGCATAAACAAGTCACATCTAAAACGACACATGCTGCAACATGCTACAAACGAAGATATCACTTGGTTCCAGTGCGACAATAGTTATTGTTCTTACCGAACTAAATGGAAGTCGGATTTGAAAAAGCACATGAACATGCATCATGTGGCAAACAAAGAAGTCAAGCCAGAAATCGATTGGTTTCAGTGCAATCACTGTTCGTACCGAGCTAAACTCAAGGGATTATTGAAATCGCACATGTTGCGACATGCGTCAAGTGATGAGATCGATTGGTTCCAGTGTGCCCATTGTTCGTATCGCGGTATCAAAAAACAATATCTAAGAAAACACATGCTGCAACATGCCACAAACGAAAACATCAACTGGTTCCATTGCGACAGTTGTTCGTACCAAGCCAAGGACAAGAGATCTTGGAAAAATCACATGTTGAAACATTCCACAAACGAAGATACCAGCAATTGGTTCCAGTGCACCAATTGTTCATACCAAACTAAATGGAAGTCAGGTTTGAAAAAGCACATGATGGTGCAACACAAGACAGACGAAGAAATCGATTGGTTTCAGTGCAGTGATTGCTCGTACCGAACCAAACACAAGTCAGCTTTAAAAATGCACAACATGTTGAAACATGCTACAAATAAAGAAGAAATCAGTTGGTTTCAGTGCGATCATTGCTCGCACCGGACCAAACACAAGGGCGCTTTGAAAATGCACAACATGTTGAAACATGCTACAGACGAAGATATCAGTTGGTTTCAGTGCGACAGTTGTTCATACCGAGCTAAGCGCAAGTCATCTTTGAAGAGCCACATGTTGCAACATGCTACAAACAAAGAAGAACTCGATTGGTTTCAGTGCAATCACTGCCTGTATCGAACTGTAGACAGGCAAGCTTTGAAAAAGCACAACATGTGGAGACATGCTGCGGACGAGGAAATCAATTGGTTCGAGTGCAACCGTTGTTCGTACCGAGGTAAAAAGAAACAACATCTAAAAAGACACATGCTGCAACATGCTACAAACGAAGAAATCGATTGGTTCCAGTGCAGCAGTTGTTCATACCGGACCAAATGGAAGCCAGATTTGAAAAGGCACCGGTGCAAGATGCGGCAAACAAAGAAATTAATTTAGTTGTAGGTATTGTCGCAGCGAACTAAACACAAATCTGCTTCAACAATCTACGATCTAACATGTGCAATCAAAGATTAAATTATTACCTATTAAAATTTTGCAATTGATAGTGGTATATTTCCACCACACAATTATAGTACTTACATACTATGAAAAAAAAATTGGCAATAATACAATGACCCATACTCCCATACACTATACATCCAGAGTTCGATTGCCTTCAACGTCAATTCAGTAACACCAACTCTCCGAATTTTTTTGTTAAAACTTTTTTTCTAGCTGCATTCATGAGGTTCTCCAAATAATCATGTTCATTAACTCCTTGTGTGATACTCTGCTATATTTGAACTGAATATTCAGTCCAGTCGTCGGTACAGTCACAGTGTTAGAAGAAATCTAAATGTCATAGGTATTGCAGGACAAGTACTGAAAAGTGCCCCCGCTCGGATTAAATTGAAATTCGCAAATATATCCATGCCTTATTGCAGGAAATAATGTTTTATCGTTAAGTACTACCGTATGATCAGAAATATTCTTCCTCTAGACAGGCAGGCTGTGGTCTGGTCATTGGCAGGCAAACGAGGCTGATTTTGGCCAGGCCACAGCCTGCCTAGAGGAGGAAAGTTTTTGATAATACGGTACTTACACGACATCAAGTTACTTATACCTAAATCTTTGTTTCGTTGTCAATTTTACAATGTAGTTATTCTAATAAAAAAGGTTCAGCTCTGTGACCGATCGCTCATTTTCTGTTGATTTTTTTAAATTCAAATAACTACCTTTTTGAGGGAGACGCGCGGTGTAGTGGACCTCGCGCCTGGCTTCGATCATTGAAGTCAAATCATACACAGCGCGGCCCGTCTTTGGATTGGTTACCACTGTCCATGGTTACCACTTCAACATGGCGCTGTGGTGGGATTCACTCAGAGGTGGGATACCGGCGCCAAAATCCCCCCTCGGCAAGGCTATGGGCAAACCTTCCGAGTACTTCGGCCCTCGAAAGCTTCCTCTGGAATAGTGATTGGCTGTTGTTGTTCATTCCTGGTTCGGAATCCACTTTATTTTTTTAAATTTTACCAATATTTTTTATTTTATTTTAGACCTTTAAACTGTAGGTCCCCTTTTCAATCTGAATAGGCAGAGAAGCCAGCCGAAACCCTTCACGGGGTTGTTACGGCTAATAATTCAATTCAACTACCTTTTTGAGACCCTTTGTTCATTTTCATAACAAACAGAAGTGTCGTTTGTGGCCCTGACGAATCCCCTTGTGCCTTCTTGTGTTGGTCAGAGCTCTATACCTATCAAGCCTCTTTTGTGTTTGCATTATGTCGTTTTAAGCCCTTCTCGGCCCTCTTGTGTCTTTCCAAGGCTTCTGGAACTCTTAATAAGTCATATAGTGTCTTTCTGTGTTAGTCGAAGTCTTACGGAGCCGCTTTGTATCTTCAGGTGTCGTTTGGAGCCCAGATAATAAGCCCACTTGCCTCACCTCGAAGTTTCTGGAATCTTGGAATGTGAGCCTTGTTAGTACCACTTGTGCCGCATGTGTCATTTGTAGTCCCGATGAGCCCCCTTTTACCTCGTCTTAGCTTTTGAATCTCTAGTTGGCCCACTTGTGTCTTCATATGTATTACCCTCGGTGTTACCATATATGTGGTACTTGGAGTCTTTACAGGACACTATTATGTCTTCAAGTGTATTTTGAAGCCTGGATAAATCCCCAAATGCCTTTTTGTGATACTCAGACCCACTGAACTGCGCTGTAAATATGTTTCGGAAATCTTAAGAATTGATGTATTTTATGTTCTCGTATTTTAATTCGGCTCTTACGGGTCCCCCTTGTGTCTTGTAGCTTTTCAAGCTCTGCTGAGCTTCTTTGTGTCTTCAAGTGTAGTTTATTGCGGGATCAAACTCAATAAACGTTGTGATCCATACGAAGCGGAGTGAGTCTGCTCCGTACAATAACCGTATTCACGCTTAAGCTATAAAGGTGGTCACTTAATAGTGAACGAAACAAGTGCATTGTACAAGTCGTATATTTTACACACGGAAAATGATGAATTTGGACACAATTTACAAAAAACACCTGTGGGCCAGATACATGGTACGGAAAGGGAAGCCTCCTGTCCCAAAACGCAAATAATACAGGCATAAGGCCTCCTATGAACTAGCCTGAAGAGAGTAGACAACCCTTCCTGTTTGAGACGGGGCATAAGGCCACCGCAATGTTGAGAATTATTACTAATGCAACACTGTGTCGGATCTACTGGTTTCTAGCTCTCTAGTGAGTAGAATAGATTGGAAATGACTTCCCTGTGGCCGACGTAT
Source organism: Anaspis maculata (assembly GCA_949128115.1). Lineage (NCBI taxonomy): Eukaryota > Metazoa > Arthropoda > Insecta > Coleoptera > Scraptiidae > Anaspis > Anaspis maculata. The sequence goes on from OX421961.1 coordinate 126,119,211, forward strand.
GATGCTGAAGGTCTTGGCGTCTCCGCTCTGCTGCTCCACCCGCCCGGCTCTCTCGATGGATCCCCTCGGCGTCGGCACGTAAGTCCTCTAAGGGTGGCTAGCATCAGCGGGAGGGTAGTCTGTTTATGATTTTCGGGGCACCAAGGTTGTGACGGAGCTTCTGCTAACGCCGGAAATAGCGGTCTGTGGAGGATTTCCATCCGTCGAAGAGCGCAGCGGACCTGGTGGCGAACAACAAATCGGATCAGCTCGGCACATGACACATGACAAAACCTTTTTGGAGCTCTAGTAAGCTAGTTTGTCTCTTCATGTGTTGGTCCCCTGTTTGCCTGTCCGCCTACATGTCATGTCATGTAGGTACAGGGCTTCCCCGTGTCTTCAAGTTCGTTTGGAGCCTCACTGAGCCTCGTCATGCCTTTTTGTGTTATTCAGAACTCTGTCCCCACTTGTGTCTATACTGCAGCGTTTTAAGCTCTGTTGAAGCTCCTTGTGTTTTCAAGTGTCGTTTGAAGCCTTGATGAGCCCTCGTGTGTCTTCAAGTAGCGTTTGGAGTCCTGATGACCCTCTTGTGTCTTCTCCAAGTTTCTGGAACTTTAAAAAGCTCCCTTGTGCCTTCTTAGGTTTTTCAAAGCCCTATTAGGACACCGGTATGTCTTCATGTGTCATTTGTAGCCATGCTCGGAGCTCTAGTAAGTCTGTGTCTTCATGTCTTGGTTCAAGTCCTATAGGGTCCCCTGTACCAACCCCAAAAGTGAGAAATTTATCCGCCATTCTCTCAGTGGGTGATGATGGTAAATGAAATTGTTTGTTGTCCCGTCTTCACACAAGTGAATTTTTTCTTAATAAATTTTCTGACCGGTTTCGAGAACCTCTGGTTTCTTGTCGTCAGAGTCTTAAAATTACTGTAAAATTATTATAATATTGTGTAAAGTTTAAAAAAAATTCAGTAAAGGCCCAAAACTATAAGGGCAGCTAAAAATCAAAGGTTCAAGTAACGGTGCTCGAAGCATACTCCCAAATACCTAGGTATGGGAGGTGGAGGGGAGGTTCAAATCGAAGTTTACAGTATAGGCGCAATGCTTGCGAAGGATTGTCCGCGAACAATTGTATGCGCAAAGAATTATCCTAGCACCCTCCTGTTTTTGCTCATTACTCGAGAATCTGCACCAATCACCAAGGCCTCTCAGTCTTTGTGTTGAGTAAGAAGGTACTTAAAGACCTTTCTATCGCTCTCTGGCTTCTGCCTATAGGAGCTCAGCTATTGCCTTTTTGAAAATTATCTCGCTCATGTTTTTCCTTATATGTATCTCTTTGCATAATCATCTCAAGTTATTCAAAGATTGTTGATCAATGCTAAGAATAAGTTTTTCTTGAGGGAACAAGAATCAAAAGCTTCATGGCCAGTCTTGGAAACTTGGAAGCCCTCGGAGCTTCTAGTATTGGGTCAAGAATTCCAAGTCCTCCATGTTTTGTACTAGTATAAGTGGAAGATGTTGCCTTCTTTAGTCATCTGTCTTCTAAAAATGGATGGAAAGAATTATTCTGATGGCTTTTCGCCATTGTTGGTGCATATTTTCATCTTCTTGAGTGATTCAGCCGAGGTTTTAGCTTACCAGCTAATACCAGAGACCAATACGTAAGCTTCTTGTGAGAATTAATCCGTTAGTTTGATAATCTTCAACGGATCCATTCCAGTTTTCACTCTTATCTCCACGTATTCCTTCCTTATACTTAATATCGTTATCCGACAAAACCTCTAAATCATCCTCTTCCGCCGGTCACTGTCTTCACGCTGGATCCTTCAAATTTCTGCTCTGCTGACTTTATCAAGCCATCTGGATGGATCACTAGATTTGTTGCCCTGTCATTTCATCTTGCCACCATTTTCGTGATTTAACTTGAAAAAAGCTTTATTTCTAACTCGAATGTCAAATTTTGCAGCCACCTGAAATGTCATTTCATTTGAATTGAACTAAACAGGTGATCAACTGAACTGGCTCACCCAAAAATTTGACGCCTTAACTCAAGATTGAAAATCTCGAAGAAAAATCAACCAGTTTCGGAGAGCATGGTCATGCCGGTTAGATCATTCTTTTGACTACAAGATGTCATGCTGAGTCACGTGAACATTGATATTATTCACCATATACAGGGTGACAACGGAAGGAGTAAGAAGTCTTGGAACAGCGAACAGCCAATTTTCAATGGACAACTTTTTGAAAAAAAGTCCTCTAGGGTCCATGTTGTTGACTCCGTTGAAAATTGACAGTTTTGACACTCCCTCCATTGTCACCCTGTACATGGTAAGCAATGTCAACGTCCACGTGACTCAACATGGCATTTTGTAGCCAAAAGAATGACTTATCCGGCATGACCACGCTCTTCGAAGTTGGTCCAAATTTTCGATCTTGAGTTAGGGTGAAATTTTTGGGTGGACCAGTTCAATTGATCACTTGTTCATATACATTTCTGTAAAGTATTACATCCATCTTCCGGCAATTTATCTCCGATTTGTTATCAATATCTCGCCTTTTACTTTCCCGGCCCACCCACGAACACGGAGGGAAAGTATTGTAATCGTGCAGAAAAAAAGTTTTGAGATTTCACCGGATATATCCGTTTTGAGGTCCCCCAAGACGATTAAGACCATTTTCAGAATGATGTCTGTCTGTGTGTGTGTGTGTGTGTATGTGTGTGTGTATGTGTGTCTGTCTGTGATCTTCCACGATAACTGCCGTAACGTTGACTGGATCGACTTGATATTTGGTATACAAACATGGTTGTTTCCTGAAAAGAGCCCATTAGTTTTTGGCTGTCATCTGTCAAACCCAACTGTCACTATCATCAAATGTCAGAAGCTATATCTCACGGAACTCAACTTGCAATATGTCATTTGAAAGCCCTTGGAAAACTGTATTCAGAACAGTTGGAAACATTGCCCTATCTGTCATTTGTCAAATAATAAAAAATGTTAAAGTTCAAAACTTTACCAATTAATTATTCAAAATCTATCTGATGGATTGGAACCAGATTTGGCAGGAAGCAACACAACAAAAGAGTCAAATTGAGGCCGCAGTTGCAGTTTTCCACCATTCTCCAGTTGAGCGTAATGAATTTTCGAAATTTCTCCTGGCCGTTGCCACTCAGGAGGGGCTCTCGCCGGTGTTTCGACCAGCACGACTCGCTTTTGTAGCAGGACTCCACTCAAAAATTTATTCCTGCTCGGGGATCGACTTTTTTTTGGAAATTTCAACTGATATCGAAAGTAGATTGTATTGAGCGTCGTGCAGGTCTATTTTCAGAGTTGACACGGTTTCGGTTTTCCGACTGTAATTTTTTCAAAATGAAATTTGCACATTCCGTGAATTTGAGAAAAACGCAATGCAAACTTCTACATGCGGTAGGCCCCACGAAATATTAATTTTAGGTGCAGACATGCTTTGAATAAAAGTTAGAGAAAAGATTGAGCTAATTTTTGGAGGAAAAATTTTCGAAATCGGATCAACAGTTGCCGAGTTTTCCTCTCTGGAAAAACTGCAAATTTTCCAACTTTTTATTCAGTGAACAGATTTCTCGGAATTGTTTTTTTTAGAGAATAGATAACTGGTTCTTGAACATTTTCCAATAATTTCTCTCCAATTTCCCGGAAATTTTCCTCCTGAAAATATAAATCCACTCATGCGATCGTACAAATTAAGCGGTTCTGTCACGATAATTACCGAATTATTGATCCGATCAAATCGAAATCAGGTACGGAGGCCTAAGTTCAGCCTGGAATGTTCTGATTAGACTTTGGGTGGATGATTTTGATCGGAAGCCCTCAGGTGGCACATTGGGTCTGGGTTTGTCTGCCCAAGCTCTAAATTGAGAATATAGGATTGAAATTTGACACACAGATGCAGTGAAAGTTTTCAATCAAGTTTTTGTAATTTCATCATCATATCTAAAGTAGGAACAAAAATTTCAATAAGGAACCAGCATTGCATTTTTGAGATATCACAGCAGTTAGCTACATAGTTCTACCTTTTTGATCATTTCATCACCTTGGAAAACTGACCTAACCTGTCATTTTTTCTGTCCGCTCAACAATGGATGCAGGATGCTCGCTAAACGCTCGACTAAATAGAATTTTTTCATCAATTTCCAAATCGAATCGCCCCCTCCCGAAGGGACACTTCGATCAAAATCATTACTGACGTCTCTGGATACCGCCGGGAAAGTTTTGTGTCGCCCCACAACAGATTTTTTAATTTCTCATTAAACGCATGTGCGGCATAAGTTGTTCATTTTTTGAACAAAATTTTGTGTGATTGTACAGAGTCCTCATCTCGTTCTTGTATGCCACGACTTCTGCTTCGGTTTGTAAATATTCTCGTCTTTTCCTGTACTTCTGCGTCAGTTCCATTACGGTATTTTTTCTCTCCTCGTACTCTAGAAGCTAGATTCTTTGTTTGGTTTTTGGTTTGTCTTCGTTCTTCGATCTTATTCCCTTTTTCAAAATTGAATGTTCTGGAAAATACGCGCCTAGGAGGTACTTAAATTACGGGCCAAAATCTTTTTCTACTTTGAGAGAACATGCAGGCAAAATTCCATCTTTGTAACCAAAAGCTGCTGGTTTCTCTTTTCAGATGAGAATTGTCTCGTTTCAGTGGTGCATCCACCAATTCTGCAGTTTGTCACTTGTTCGGCTGTTGCAGTCTCCATCCTGTCAGAAGTGACAATTTCATTTTCATTTCATCATCTGATTCTGTTTAAACTCAAATTTCATTATTTTTATTCATACAGGGTGTCACAAAATCAGCGGCCAATAAGCTCAGGGCAATTCAGGGATATAATATGTGTTTGTAAATCGTGTAGGTGAAAACATCAGCCTTTATACAGATTGTCTCAGCTTTGTTTCTCAATAAGTATTGGTTACATGATACGAATAGCTATTTCAAGCTCAAATCTTGCTGGTCAATTACTACGTGAAGATACCTACCACCTACCTACCGACTTAATATTTACAGTTTGCAATGGACCAATATGTTAGCTATTTATACTACGTCTGTTGAAAAATGAGAATATTGTGAATTTTTTGTACAATGCACATTAAAAAGTGGCAGTTGGGTGAAATAGGTTCGAACAAGGGCTGCTAAAATAGAGTGTCTGACAACTTTTTTCTGTGTAAAACTAGAAGATTATTTCAATTTTGTCCTCATCGATATACCTAGATAATAATAGGCAAAAGCAAAATTATTTTTGTTACACCAGATATAAATGAAATTGCTATAAGTAGATCACAATATACTTCAGTCAGTATCAATGTACCTATTTTGTAACATCACCATACCCCGTTTCACCCAACGGGAATTTCCCTATAGAAAATTCGATCTAAAATGGCTATCGATAGATTTCCCAAATCACGTGTGACTATTTTCTAAGTAGGTAAGGCAATATATCTAGTTAGATAATTTTCCTATTATTATTGTGCATTATCATTATAATGGGTACCTACCTACTCATGGGGACTAAAAAAATGAAAAATGTAATAAATAAATATTTCTATTGTTTTAAGACATTCAGAGTAATAAAATGGATGAGTGGATACTATGTACAAAATACAAATAAAAATAACACAATTTTTACCATTTAAATGCAATAAGTGTCGTTCACACTCGCACACATTTCAACAGTAATATTAAAGTATAAACCTTTATAGCTACTCAATAATCATATATTTAGAGAAGTTTTTGCAACTCATCACAATTGGTTTCGAAAAAAGAACACACACCTAAATAACGGGGAGTATTCAACATTATCATCATCAATACATATATCTAGATACTTAATAATTTTAAGGAATCATTACAAATTATTCTTCATACAAAATGATTGCTACTCTCAATTTTCAAAGAATAAACTGCAAGTTCAAAGCGATGTAAATAAATGTAATATTATTATGATCACAACTTTAACAAATCCATCATCGGAATTTAAACGTGCTGGACAAAGTGCGCTTATTCCTCTGATAAAAATTACATTTTTAATTTACACAACTATTCATATCACAAAGTGGAAGAAAAATGTTTCTATAATTAGTCCAAATCAGTCATGATTTTTCTAACAATAATTAAAGAGAGAGAGAGAGAGACAAAGAGATGGAATTTTAAATATTTACAGTTTTCCGAGCTGAAACACTTTTGATTTGATCTATTCCTCCTTGTAATAGTTTCCCATTTTATTTGCAGCAAAAAAACTTGTAGGTATACACAATCCTAATCTTGCCTTGCGTCAAACAGATTACAATCACATTGAATGCAATTATGGTGTTTCTCAGAACAAGGTGTCGATTTCAATTCATACTTTCGGAGCACCATTTTATTTATCGCGTGACAATGATAAGACGATTGGACGCAAGTCGACCAACTTATCGTCAGGTGGCGTAACGTTCGGAGTTATGTTTTTAGGGGCATTGCTTGGTTCGAAGCTTGGTAAGTACCTCTGTCTAGTGTCGAAAGTGACATATCGTATAAAAGTAGCCCATATGTGGAGGTCACAACATGATTTTTGAGAAAAGAAAATTTCGTAGCGATTTCGATTTACTTGCAATGCCCTGGTTCGCAGAGCAGTTTTAGACAGTGCTACTCATTGGCCGATTCGTATTTTTTAACCAAAGACGTTACGCAAAATTGCTTTGAACCAGGGCAATGCCAAACGCAACTGACCAGGAATGCCATATTCAAAATAAGAAGTGGCATTGCAGACAGATCTTTCAGCTTACCGCCATACTTTTAGCTTTGCTTGACATCGACACTATTGACATTTAGAACACAACTCCGTCGTCTACAATCTACATACAATCGTCTTATTCTAGATCAAAAACAAGACGTTCAATAACAGCTCGGAACCGAACCAACTCGAACCGTATCTCTAAAATTCCCTTGTAGTTCTTATTGTGCAGAATTTCAATGCCTAGATGCAGCACAGCTTCCGCCACAGCTGCTTCTTCTTCCGCTGCTTGCGCAGGGCGAGCGTGATGGCGAGATCGAAGGCTTCTTTGAGATGATGGCACGTTTTGGCGGACGTCTCGACGTACGGCGCGTTGAGTTTTTCCGCCAGGTTCCTGGCGTGCGAGTGCGTCACCGGCTGCTGCCGGTTGAACCTGAGGGCCCTGAGGGCTTCCGGGTTGGTCTGCAGGTCGCTCTGGGTGCCCACGAGGACGACGGCGGCTCCCAGCCGGGTCAGTTCGTCGGCCCACCGGGTGCAGGCCGAGTGGAACGAGGCCGGTTTCATTATCGAGAAGCACAGGATGAAGACGTCCGTGCCGGGGTAGCACAGGCTGCGGAGCGGGTTGAAGTCGTCCTGCAAATTGGAATGATATCGTCAGAAACGTGTCAAGTAGATATACGAATGAGGTATTGCAATTCTAAGCTCTAACATTGAAAATTAAGGAGTTCTTGCTATTGAACACAGGCAACCAGTTATACCATTGAGTAGTTTTTTGCATTATTCGCGATTCATGTTGATTTTCCCACCATAAAATGGCGCAGAATGCGGATTAAATTGACTGCTGATGACAACGGGGGCAAATACCGAAATTTTTCTCGTCAGATGGCGCTGAAGCGGCTGGAGTCATTCAAATTTGGCGGTATTATTGAACGGCTGGAATTCGTCGTACTTGTGCCATCTAGGCAGCTGCGTGCTATTGTAATGATGTCATCGTGAATGAATAAAACGTTTCCAGCAAAATTTCAAGTAAAATACGGTCAATGGGACGTTTGTGGAACTCTTATTTCTAACCTCTTTAAAAATGACAGGTATGTGGCCGATACATTGGTGAAATCAATTTGACGATTTTGACACTGATGACATTTAGATGTCAGTTTTGAATTGCTCCAGCCACACTAGCGCCCTCTGAAATCCAGTTTCGTTTTGCTTTATAGGTTAATTTTGTTGTCAAAGTGACTTTACCTACTTATCTGTGAAAGTCTCTTGTGTTAATCAGAGAGTGTCAATTGTGACATTCATGGTGACTTTGACGTGAATTGACATGACAACTCGGCGCGGAACTGCGCATTGCGCTGTTGTCACGTCAGGCGGCTTGCAACGTTGCCATAGCGGGTGTCAAGGTGACGTCTTGTTCCCGCGACCTATTGACTTTAGACAGCTTGCACATAATTATTAGGCATTTAAATTGAAGCTTGCGATAGATTCAGTAGGCCGCTTCACGGACTGATTTTGAATAATTTATAGACTTGACAAGTTGACAACCATACTAGTGCAAGCGGTACACACCTAAAAACACATCGATACTGCATTTTGGAGTGCAGTAACGAGATTTGGTATGAGCATACTTTATACCAAGACAAGCGATTTGACCCTCAGCACTCGATATTTTGTCCCTTAGGGGGCCAATGGGGGCCCTCCAAATTTTCAAGATGCAAAAACTTTCACATGACGATCATTGAGTATCGTCATGTATGTCATAAGTGAAGCTTACGGGTCTATTGAAAATATTTTCATCAATTGTCGTTGTGTCCAATTCATTCTTCACAGTTGAAAAAAAATTTCTTTGGCAGAGGTCAAAAAAACTGTTTTTATTTTTTCTTCTATGCAAGGAGACGATAAATTCATATGTTTTGTTGCGTTCCCAACTAAATCGCATTCCCTGAACCTAATTATAAAGAAATTTTTCTTGTAATGCTATTTTTCAAAGAAGTGGTGACCTCTTCAGTACCTCTTTTCCAAGAGCATTTCTTTCTATGTCCCCACTGGATATAACTCGTAATTTTTGCAGGAATGGAGACCTCAAACTCTTTTCTTGGTGGTTGCGAAGCAACATGACTCTAAAACGCCCAAGGGAGCCCAAAAAAAAATATTTTTCTGCTGGGCCGTCCAACTTACGATATTTTGATTTTATAGTAGGAGAGACGCGGACCAGTATTCAATCCAGGCTGCAGGCACAGGCGATTTGGTTTCAACAGAAAATATTTTTCCATGACGTGTTTTATTGCAGTACAACAAAACGCAGAGTCGTTAGGTGTAAGTAGGTATATTTTCCAGTAGATCTCATTCGCCTAGACTAGATCTTATTTATTTGCGCGTCTCCCCTACTACAAAATCAACATGCCAAAAATTTGACGGCCCAGCAGAAAAAAAAGTTTTAGGGCTCTCTTGTATGTTTTGAAGCCATGTTGCATGGAAATTACTAAGGAAAGAGTTCAAGCTTCTCATATCAGCGAAAATTGACAGTCTTATCCACTAGGGACATTGAAAAAAATGCTGTTGAAAAAAGTGTACCGAAGAGGTCACCTCTTCTTGGGAAAATGATATTGCGAGAAAATTGTCTTCATATTTGGGCTTACGGAACGCGATTTAGTTGGGAACGCAACAAAACATGAATTTATCCTTTTCTTGCACAGCAGAAAAAATAAAAACAGTTTTTTTGACCTCTGCGAAAGAATTTTTTTTTCAAATGTGAAGAATGAATCGGACACGACGACATTTGATGAAAACATTTTCAATAGACCCGTAAGCTTCACTTATGACATACATGACGATACTCAATGATCATTTTGTGGAAGTTCTTGCATCTTGAAAATTTGGAGGGCCCCCATTGGCCCCCTAAGGGACGAAATATCGAGTGCTGCGAGTCAAATCGCTTGTCTTGGTATAAAGTACGCCCATGCAAAATCTCGTTACTGCACTCCAAAATACGGTATGCTTTTGCGTACCGCTCCCACTATACCACATAGTACTTTACAAGTTACTTATATGAAGTTAAAAATAGATTCGAAGTCTAATTTGAGACTATTCCAGAAAAAATATCATTTCATTCAAACCTATTCTAAGTTAAATAAGTGCTGAGGGTCAAACTTAGTTTTGAGCTCAAATCTGACACTCCAAAGAAAATACAGAACTTGGATCTCCAAGAAGACAGCTTTTTAGGTCTTAGGCCAATTTCTACAGGGATTTTTCCAAACTTCATGGAAAAATAGTGAAGAGTTTGAAGTACTGGACAAAGAAGTAGAAAAAAAGAGAACAAGAAAAAACTTAAGAAGTGAAGTTTGGCTATTAATGAACTCAAATTTGATGCATCAGCTCATTGAGAAGATAAAGCTTCTAGAAAATCAAACAGTGATGTGTTGAACTATGACCGTAAAGGGTTAAAATTCAATAGTGTAGGTTTGTCAAAGCAGAGTCATTCGAGAGTTGATAAGAATTAAACGAACTTTAATGTCTGATGTAAGCAGGTATCAAGTGATTGCAGCTGGATGCATAATATCCTGTGATAAAATCCCCGAATATTCAGAATCTGTTCACCACAGCAAGTTGTATAGAATCTTTCTTTAAGATTCTTCCCAGTTTATTCTATATCCAACAATACCATAATTAAATATTTAGTCTGAACTTGAACTGTTCGTGTGATTAATCCTTTCCACATCATTACCAAGAACGGCATAATCAAAAGTAAAAGGAACAAAATGTAATAAAACTTTTTATCATGAAGCGTCATTACGGTCTGATGATCGTAAAAATTGGGCCGACACCCGGGCAATTCCACTTTATACCTGTGTTCCAATCTCACGGCAGTCGTATATAGCTTTTCGATTCCAATCTAAAAAAAATTATATTAGACCAAGACCACACATACTCCAACGAGAATGATTCATCATTAACCATGCAGGTATAGGAATGAGATTTAAAAAACACCAAACAAATTGATGCCACAAGACACACGCGGACAAAGTCTAACGTTTATGTAATCTTTATCTTTTCGTCAGTCGTTTTACGCTGGATGATAAACTCCAGGTCCAAAGAGTTTCTAGTCATTGATCTTGAAGAATGGTTCTATTTTCGGTACCTGTCCACAATTAGAGCCCGTGAGTAATAGAACTCTTCGGTGAATCACACCGCGAGTTGCTTTTATAATACCCTTGTGCGATGTCTTTGCCTTGAGTTTTGCGCTTTTTGGTGCCGGTCATCGTGACAAGAATGGTGTGCAGCAGAAGGCCGATAAATTAAAGTGGAATGATGCGAATTTTTATGAGTACCTATAATGAATTGTCGTAATGCTCTAATGGCTCTTAGACTCGTTTTTAGAGCTATTAATATAGTTGTTTGTATCGTGGTGTTGTGAAAGTAGCCGAAAATAATAAGTACTTGGCGCTTTTGTTCTTTGCCGAATAATGCACCGAGTTTTTGTTCGGTTGAAGGAACAATTGACCCGTCATTGTAAAGGTTGTAATTTTATTGATTTATTGAGGTCAATGGGAGGAAACTGTAAGCGGAGCGATAGCGATACTGTATACCTAATAGGTTTCAATTTATACCTAGATAAAAACCAAGCCTGTAGCTTGTCCAGCGATTCGCTAAAATTTCTCGTTGCTGACAAGCTTGGTGAGCTTTGACTAGAGAGCTTGTGTCGTGAAAATGAGATGCTTCATTAAAGCACGGGTTAAATAGACACTTGCCGAAGACGAGGCAGGTTTGCAAAAGCTTCCCAAGTAAAAAAGCCCTAGTTCGTCCAGCGATTTCTTTAAAATATACTAGCCTAATCCATTTATTTATTCATTTAATCTATTTACTAACCGAAAGAGCTTCAACTGAAAAGCCTTATGTCGTTAAATGTAGCTTCATTTCCTAAGGCACGCGCCAGGCATGTAACTACCCGCAGAAGTATAGGCACGATTATCAAAACTGTCTACGTATAAATCAAAGAATCAAGCCTTGAGTTATGATGAGTTTATTAGAAAGTGAATTAAAAAAATGAATTAATAAAGTAGAAAAGTGAAGTAATGAAAGATAAACTATACAGGCTGGCCAATTGAAAACGAAACAGACAGATTTTCGAGCATTCGCCCTCATTTTTTCGAAATAAGCCCGGACCGGTTAACTTTGTTTTCAAGGGGGACGTTCAACTGCTATTAATTTAACCGTGGAGTTTCACCCCCGTAGTCAGGGTGGCAGCCCCTTCGAAAATTTTAGATGACAATTGAGGTTGAGTGATACATCATTTCAAAGCTGATTCGATTGTCTATACAGGGTGTTTCAGTGACCTTGCAAAATACTTCGGGAGGTAATTCCTCTCAAAAAAAAAGTCAAAAGTAGGAGTAAAATTTTGTCCTCAAGTGCTCCCTGAGGGAGTTACAGCTCCTCAAAGGTACAAAATGCAACAAATTTTTCAATTATTTGCTCAAGAACTGTCAAAGGTAAGAGCTTTAAATTTAATTTTTTCGATAGATTCGTTCAATCCGAAACTTCCTCTTGCATTTATTCCGTAGGATGCATCATTCTGAAGTAAAAGTGAAAAAACACTGACGTGTCATCAATAATTTTCAACATAATCCCAATCCTCTCTGATTTCGCCGCCACTGGTTAGATTTGTTTAGAACTTAGCATGTACATTTGCACTGTTGAGAAACTGCTCTATGACTGTCATGAACCAGCTTCCTCAGATCCAGCCAATAAGCGATGCTGCGCTTACGACTGAAATTAGAACTTGCGGCTAAATAAGCTGACTGAACGCACCTTATGTCCGTCCAGTAAACATATTACCGTTTCCAAACAAGTGAGGTCAAGTGTCCGAGAATTTGTCTGTTTCGTTTTCGTTGGGCCACCCTGTATACAAATTAGTACTATGATTTATACATCAAGTAACGTTTTTAAAGTAGCAGTGAGGATGGAAAGTATAAAAAGTCGGTTATCTCATCTTTTTTACTTTGGTTTCTGAGCTTATTTGCTGTATTGAGTTATAGTTTTGTTATCTGGCGAGAACGTGCTGGGATCGTGACAGCTGTCATACGAAACGTCACTTTTCAGTGGTGACAGCCAGAACTAGCTACCAACGGGCGCCGGTTGACAACACTGACAAAGTTGAGATGGCGAAGCGATTGGCTCCACCAAATTCCTATACTTTCTATACAAACACTCCTTAAACTTCTTACTTTTTTATTTAACTTTTCTGCCTTACCCTATTATCTAACAAGAGTAACGAGAGACGACTTTGAACGAGCCGAAATAGACGAGATTGGATTTCGAAAATATGGAGGATTGTTCTGATATTCGTTGGAGGCTTCGATTCCGAGTCAAGCCACAAACCCGTACAATTGGCGGAGGAGCCGTACGAGACCTTACCGGATTCACAAGCGAAGGGGTGTGCTCTCCCAATCGTTGATCTATCATAGTCTTCATGTAGTTGCCAAGAGCTGTAGTTATCAAAATTCGATAAGCGACAAAACGCACTCGATGAGTTCAATCATCTGGAAGATTTGGACTTGACCACCACGCACGCGGCTACCGAAAAAAAATAAGAAAAAGTCAGGGGAATTGGAAGGGTAGAATAACGGTAACAAATTTAATAACATCTGCTATGGTAAGGTCTTGAAATATCAGTAGCCGAAGGCAAGCTGAATAGCTTTTGCCGTAAATATGAAGCTTATTTCCTAGAGCACGCGCTATTATATCAACAATAATATAAAAATGAAGCTCGAGTCAAGCGACTTTTGTAAATTACCTGGCTACAGTCCTTTTGTTAGAAAAATCACTAGTAAGAAAAAGCGTAAGTTAGAAATTTGGACTTGTAGCGTCTGTTAGAAAGTGTTTCGATAGTACCCGAAGGTTGATTTGTTATGATATACTAGAGAGAACCTGAAAACACTGTCATGGTTAGAATCAATCTCTTCGTTCGTGATTTTCTAACACGCGCTCCTTTCAACCTGCGATCCACCGGTTAGTATCAGTGGTTAGAAATATAGTGTATGTGAGAAAAATGCCACTGTAGCGTAGCTTAGAAAATTGATCTTGATCTCCCGAAGACATGTTCGTAGCTCAAGTCGAGCTTTGGTCAATTTATTAAACATTTTTATATGAAAGTATGTATGTATTTGACGATGCCATTGGATCTGTGCATTGGGAACTAACCGTTTTGAAAATTGGGTTCCATACGTCCAACTATTCTGACAAGGACAACACGACCTGACCTGACCTGACCTGACCTGACCTGACCTGACCTGACCTGACCTGACATGACCTGACCTGATCAATTTTCTAAGCTACGCTACAGTGGCATTTTTCTAACATACACGACTTCTAACCAACGATACTAACTGGTGGATCGCAGGTTAGAAGGAGCGTGTGTTAAAAATCACAAACAAAAATATTGATCTAAACATGACAGTGTTTTTGGGTTCTCTAGTATGTCCCAACAGATCGGCCTTCGGGTATTATCGGGATACTTTCTGACAAACGCTACAAGCCCAAATTTCTAACTAACTAGTGATTTTTTTAACGAAACGACCGCCACCAAGTACCTGATGATGAGCTTTGGTTCACTTTTCTAAGAAACTTTTGTATTGCTCTTATTATTAGCGAGAGTAAACACAACAGTGTAGTGCGATATCTAAGCGCGACAAAGTATTTTTACGTACAATACTTAGTAGTATCAAGTAATAAATTATGGCGTGTGTGAACGTTTGTCTCTGAATAATTGTACCCAACCAAATTCGTAACAGTATACCTAACTAGAATTTTCCATTTTGTTCTCCATGGACTTCAATAGAAGTCTAGTTTGATAAAAAGTGTGGATATACTTCGAGAAAGTTAATGTTCATACTACAAGAGCACATTTTGCTGACATCTTGTTTTTAAGTAAAACAGTTTCTCCCATCTAATTACTTCTTCATCGGACACTTCCGTTACTTTTTTCTTGCACTCTGTCGCGTACCTCATTACAGTTCATCAAGTAAACTAACTTAAACACTACTAGCGCAAATGCACTTGATGAGATAATGAACGATAATTGAGTTGTGCATGTTGATAAATCCCGGAAAAAAATTAAAAAAAAAATTATAAGCGACAAGTTTTACAATTTCAAGCTGTCATGTTTTTCTTAATTTGAGTATTTCACGTTATGGTTACATCTGCACTAAAAGACCACACGAACAGGTGAAATCGGTTCATAACTGTAAGTTATACAGAATCTTGTATACTTTCTCCTCGCTCATGTCCTCGCGGAGTTAGACGCGCACGCAAGTTGACCTTCGAAATTTCGTTAATTTCTGGTAAAACCACACAACCAAACGGGATTTTGTATCTTTTTTTTAATCGTTATTACTCTACTCAGTACTCAGTATCAATCAGCCGACACCTGCTTTTCGCAGAATTTCTCTTAAATAACTGTCGTATTCCTCGCTCCATCCTCCGACATTATGCAAATCGTTCAAGTGCGGCAAACGATTCGTGCAATCAACGAGATTCGCTTTATCTCAACAAGGTGTTGGAGTCGAGATAAAGCGAGTGCAATAATTTGTGTTTGTTCTATGTACAAGATAGCTGCTTCACTCCCTAGTGTTCGCATAAAAAGTAAAAGTAAAGAACATCTAGAGCTCGATTTTGGATCTGGCATCATCAGATTATTTTTTTTAACGAGACAAAGAAGGTTCCAGGCTTGGAGCCTTTTGATGTAATAATAATATAAGAAAAGCGCCTTACCTCGCCAGCTGTGTCGCAAAGCTCAACCCTGATTGGCTTCCCGTCCACCTGTACCTCCACTGAAACAAACAAAAGAACGTCAGAACACCTTCGTTTCGGGCCACCACGCTATAAAGCTGGATCGTCAAACATGTCTTTCGTCCGCGGTCCTTCCTCACTTGTGCTTACATTACATAAAATAAGAGAAAAAACAGCACGAGATAAGTATCGCGTTACGTTCCTTCTACTGAAACCAGTTCGGCATGGGGTATACACACACACACACACACACACACACACACACACACACACACACCATTAAAAACCATTAATTTTGACGGTAAAGAGCCGGGCGGTATCTATGATCGGCTTCGGGGAATGTCTCAGTAATTTTTTGTTTGGTAAGTACAAAAAAAACAATATTATGAAACCTGAGGGGTATTATACAACGTGTATGGAGTTGTAGTATCGAGTTTCAGAGTGTTAACCCGACCACATGACGTGATTTGATTCAAAAGCAATTGTCACATTGAATTACTTGCGTAAATCTCGAGCAATTTCCAGCAGTTAGCACTTCGAAGCGTTAATTTCTCATTAAAACTTTGAAAACTGCGTTTCAATTTCGGTGATCAAACAAAAAATAAACGGTGGTAAATCAAAAAGTAAATTAGCATTGTGCGTCAAAATATTGAATGTTTTTCCTGGTGATCTCGCCGCTGATGATAACATTTCAGGCTTAGGTACAATCAAGAGTATTTTCGGTTCATTAATTAGATAAAATTTAGATGTGTCCTACCCAGGTAAACAAAATACCAAAGCACATCATTAATAGTATTTGAGAAAACAAAAGTATCAGTGAATATCTTGAAGAGTACTAAGTACGAGACTGGAAAGGGCTAGCTATGGGAGATACTTGAGGTATGTTCCGATATTAAAATTAGTAGGCTAGGCTGGTCGGTTGACATTTGAATAATGTCATTAGTGATCATATCGGAACGATTCTGGCATGCGCAAATGTCATTGCATGCGTAAATATCACTAGTGCAGTCAAAATGTCAAATCAAATGCCTAAACTAATCAAAATCTGGTCAACATATTTGAAGTTTAGGTCTTTCAGTCTTCCCACAGTTTTTGTGAAAATATTTATTTCACCTGACCGGTTTCGAGGGCCATTTCATTTCATTCAATTCATTTCATGTTCATTCCATTTCAACATCTTCAAACTTATTTATATGTCAGATTTCTGCAAAAATTATACAACTTTTCATCTCTTTTCACATGCAATTTTTGATACTCTCACGAGGAGGGACAAGAGGCCCTCGAAACCGGTCAGGTGAAATAAATATTTTTACAAAAACTGTGAGAAGACTGAAAAACCTAAACTTGAAATACTTACACAAGCCCACTGTGAGATGGCGGAGAAATTCCTGAAAATTCAAAATATTTGAAGTTGAACCTCTACTTGTATTCTTTTTACTCTGTCTTATTTTGAGTTTTTCTTCTTCCACTTTGTGCATTGGCAGTAGGTTACGGTTTTGCGTTTTTAGAGTACAAAGCTGACATACGAATGACAAATGACGTTTGCGTACTGGCCTCCACAACCGGTGGTAACTTTAGCAGATTGTTAATTAATTGATAATAATTTATCAGTCACAGTTGGTCGACTATTTCTGACAACTGATGGTTCATATAGTTTTCCAGATCAAACAACATTCTAGTTAGCTCTAGGACTTCAATAAAAACTTTTAGCAGAAGTGGATTATTGAAGCGACATTTCAGTATAGTGTAGGACAGAATTGTTTCTACTACAAATTTAAGTGGCATTTTAATTATTGTCTATTCAGTAGGTATTACTTATAACAGTTTATTGATAAGTATACCTACGAAATAGTATCGTTATCGTTAATTTATTCAGTTACAGTGACATGTTTTTCTTAGTAGACACTTTAAGCGACAGTCTAGTACGACAATTTTATGGATACAGTAGCAATTGATCTTGTAAAACATTGTTCAATCGTTCATGTGACAAGAAAGTTGCTATTTCAAGCGACATGTATTGTTCTCTGGTAGGTGCTTCAACAGATAGTTCACTCTGTAGTATACAGGGTGTCTCAAAACTCGCGCCCCACAGCTGCACTCGGTATATGGAATCTTCTATGAAGACCCTAAAAGTTGATAAAAAAATTGTCGACTTTTATTTTTCAAGTTATGGAGGGTCAAAGGTTGATCCATTGAACCCTTCTGTTTTCGTTATTTCAAAAGATTTTTCTGAACTGTTTGTGGCATAATATTGAGTAAAAAATATCAACCACTGAATGTGTACTAAATTTCCATTTACTACACAGGGTGGAGTCATACACTAAAAAATTCAATTTCGGTAAAAAACTCCTCCCAAAAAAATTCTTTGAAACAAAACCTTGTTATTGTCTGCTCTACATTGGTTAAGGGATCAAAAGAAACGTTTGCAGGCATTTTTGAAGACAAATAATTTTCGAGGTTCATCATTCACCCTGTATAGTAAATAGAAATTTAGTACACATCCAGTGGTTGATATTTTTCACTCAATATTATGCCGTAAACAGATTACAAAAACCTTTTGAAATAACAAAACTAGAAGGGTTTGATGGACCAACCTTTGACCCTTCATAACTTGAAAAATAAAAGTCGAAAAAAAATTATCAATTTTTGGGAGCTTTATGATAGATTCCATATACTGAGTGGAGCTTTGGGGCGCGAGTTTTGAGACACCCTGTATAGAGTAAGTAGTTGTAGTGCAATAACAGCATTTTCAGCAACTGGAGCGATAGCGTGGTACAAAAGATAGTTTAGGCGACAGTTTAGTTTCCAGAAAATATCTCAAGCTACAGTGGCGTATTTAGAGATTTGGGATGATTGGGGGGGGGGGGGGGGGGCAGGGTGAATTTTTTCAAACTAAAGATACGTGAGAAGGTGTTTGCGGAGGGGAGGGGGGAGAGGGGTGAGCAGAAGGCATACAAAATGCCTCCATCCATCGGTAAACAACAAAGATTTGGACTAATAGTAATTATTGTGTAGAAGGGTAGAACGTTATTACGTATTATACAACGAAATTAGGTATACATTTTCAAATTTTCAACATTATTGGAGCGCGCCTGTTCTTTTGCTGGTATATTTTCTTCTTATTATTATTATCATCATCACAGACCGATGGGGGGGGGGGGGGGCAGATGCCCCCCATGCCACCCCCATAAATACGCCACTGTCAAGCTACTAAAGGTTGGAGCTCAAGAACAGGATAACATGTTTGCTATAGTCCCTGTAACAGGTTTTTGCAGCTATTCAAGTGATAATCTGGGGTATACGTCAGCTTGGTCCCTCATTTAAATGACAGTTTCTTGTCTAGCAAGTCATTTTGAAAGTTTTTTGTTTAGTTGCTCAAAAATCGATTGACACTTTGTTCCAATAGCTATAGCTCTTCACAAGAAATCGATCAGCAAATCAGATTTGTTGCCAGCGACAGTTTATCTAGTAGACAGTTTTAGCGACAGTTTGCTTCTACTAGTAGATAGTTTGAGCGACAGTTTAGTACAATATAGGCTAGCATATTTTCTATAGGGACAGTGACACTTCAATCGTTGAACAGTTCATGTGACAGGTTAGTTGCTAGTTTGAGCGAGAATTATCTCTCCAGTAGATAGTCGAAACGATAGTTCAATATAATACAGGATAGCACCTTTGCTGAAGCTATTCTAGCGATAGTTTTGTCCAGTAACTCAAGCGACAGGGTATGACATGGTTAGGTCACAGAATTGCATAGTTGTAAATTCAAGCGATAATTTATTGTCAAGTAGCTCAAAATTCTTTTATTTAGTTATTCGAGTGTCAGTTTGTATGTGTAGCGTGTAGCGATAGTCCCAGTCAAATAATCGTCCAGTAGTTCATAAAAATTGTTCCTATACTAAGCGACAGTTTATTCTCTATTCTCTGGTAGATAATTTAAAGCAACAGTTTAGTAGGCATGTGTACAGGAAAGCATTCTTCTTATAGTTTCAGTAACAGGTCCATATTCCGTAACTCAAGCGATCGCCTAGTGATAATTTAAGCGGCAGTTTAGTATAGTAGTACAGTACAGCTTCTTTAGAGTAGCAATTCCAGTGACGGTTCCCTTTCAGTATAATTCAAACGACAGTCTTGAATTTATGATCAGTTTGGACACTGACACAAGCGACCTTTCTTACTTGTCAAGCAGATCAAAAAGTTTAATTCGAATTGCTTGAGCGACAGTTTCGTCCAGTACCAGCAGAATTTGTCAATAAAAATTTATTATTGTAGATTTGTTGCTAGTTCCAGCGATAGGTTTTATTTCTAGTGGATAGGCCCAGCGGCAGTTTGATAGTGTGTAGCTCAGCATCCTTGCTGCAGTTCCAACAACAATAATTTTTTTCTTAGAAGTTCAAGTGACAGTTCAGTACGAAAATTAAAGTACTTATTCACTCGACTGTCTAGTAATGTTTAGTTTCTTGCTCATGCCTAAGTCACACTTCAGTTGCCAATTCAAGCAACCACTTTCTTGCGATGCTGCTTGTCAAGTATAGCAAAAGTTTTTTCTTTAGCTCAAGCGACAGTTTTTTTTATTGTCAAGTAGTGTGCAAGGCCGCACTTGCTTTAATTGTAGTGACAGGCCTCTATACTTGTGGCTCAAGCGACACAATGGTGGCAGTTGAGTTTACAGTTGATAATATAAGTACGGGATAGCATCTTTTCTGTAGTTATTCTTGCCTGTTATGACAGTTTATCTGCCAGTTCAAGCCACAGTTTATTGTTAGTTCGGAAGTTCTCCCGTTAGTTGTTGAGCGACACTTTTATCCAGTAGCAATTACTCCTGTTGTTGTTTAACAATAATTGTCGAACAGCTATTGTTCAACAGCTCAT
The DNA here is from genome assembly GCA_949128115.1 of Anaspis maculata. Classification (NCBI taxonomy): domain Eukaryota; kingdom Metazoa; phylum Arthropoda; class Insecta; order Coleoptera; family Scraptiidae; genus Anaspis; species Anaspis maculata. The sequence continues at coordinate 126,139,575 of OX421961.1, forward strand.
GTGACTTGTGACAGGTTTGTTGCTTGTTTCGGCAACAGTGTTTATCTAGCGGGCAGTTTGAGCGACAGTTTGGAAGTTAGTAGCGCAGCATTGTTCTAAAAGTTTCATTGACGAGCTATTTCAGGTAACTCAAGCGCAGCCTGGTACGAAAGTATAATTATCAATCCAAGCGACAGTCTGGTACGATTCTACAGTTACTAATACAAGCGACAGTTTCTTGTCGCTTTAATTGGTTGCTAGTTTTAGGGAAAGCTTTTCCCCCGGTAGATTGTTTCAAGCGAAAGCTGAATGCTGATTCAAGCGATAGTTTTGTCGCAAATTTAAGACACTATTTATACGGAAGTTTTCCTCAAATGTTCATTAAAGTGATTGTTTCTTGTCGCTTGCGTTTGTTGCCATTAGTCTTAACGATAATATTCAACAATTTGAGCAAAAGTTATTATAATACGAGAGGGCATCCTGGCTATTCTGGCAACGACAGGGATAGTTTGGTACGATGATTGTTGATTTTTAACTTAAGCGACAGTGTAGTTGCAAATTCTAGCTATACGATCTCTTGTCAAGCAGTTATATATACATAGTTGAAGCGAAAGTTTAGTTTGCCAGTTTTGTCAAGCAGGTTGCTAGGTTTAGCTACATTTTTCTCTCCTAGATAGCTCGAGAATCATTTTAGTCGTATAGTGTGCAGCAGAGCACCATTTCTACAGTAATACTACTTGAGTATTATGGAAGAATTGGGCAATCTTTTCAGCCAAGGTATACTTTGAATCTCCTTTGTTTGTGTTCACTATTTCCCCAGCAAGAAAACGGAGATAATTTGCGTGAATTAGTGGAATCCTGGCCGATTCCACCCATCCAGATTAGTTGTCCAAATATTTAAACACAATTACAACAGCGCAAATTGCAATGTCTACAGCATTATTAGATGTATGCTCTCTTGTAGACTGGTGTGAGCCACATAAAAAACACAATTCTATTGCCATTGTTCTGCATATCATTAACATTGTCACACGCATTCAGTCAGACGCAGAGATATCCGTTTCACATGACTGGAGATTTTCAAAGATTCCGTTTCTTTCACGTCCTGCTTGTCCTAGACGCGCATGCAGCAAGCATGTCCGCCATCAGACAGATATCTTGCAGTTCGAAGCCTTAACCTATAATGGCTGGCCTAATTGAGGCCGTCGTAATTATCAAGTAAAAACTGGAAAAAAAGTCTGCAAAGGAAGCCAGCAACTCGAGGTGAAGGACGAAAGAGTACGCAGGTATCTAGCCTTGCAGGTATCTAGCCTTTCAGGCGCCCTTAATAAAAATGATTACGATAACATTGCTTGCAAAAATAGTGCCAAAAATGATCTAAGATTGACATATTATTATTGTGAGTACAAGTACCTACCGATCTGTATACAATTGAAAATATTGACGTTGGAAACGTTTATCAAGGTTGTTGTTGCATAGGTATCATTTTATTTTATCCTTTTTTTTCTGTGTAAATTATTATCAATAATTATTGCGGATTTACAGCTGATTTATCAAATTGCCACATTTTAAATATTCATTACAACATCATTGCTGTTCCGATTCAATAATTTGTATTTATCTAATAGTTTCACAGTGAGCAAGGCATAGTCATGCAAATTTTAATTAAAGCTCAAGCATTGCATTGAGAAAAGCAGGAAGAAGAATGACCTCATCTTGATAAAGCTCTGTTTCTCTATATGGAACTAAATATTTTTTAAAGCAGTTCTTATCGTGGCAGAGATTCTCATTAAATTGAAATCCTCATTATACCCAAGTTAGTTTATGTACAAACAAAAAAAAAACAGTGCCGATCGTAATTATCAATAGATTGCTTCTCTGTGTAACAGCCATTCTGTGTGTACAACAATGTACGTACCCAATTAATGCGAATTGTTGCATTTCATCCTTATCTCTCATGGAGAAACTTATCGTTTTTTTGCATTATCACAAATATGAGGTGGCAATGGCACTTGTCGGAACACTTCAAGCGCGACAAATACGTCCATATAAAGGCCAGGGATTGATAAAAAGACAACATTTTGAAAACAAAAATGGCTTTATGTAGGTCAGACGATTTCGGCTTTATTTGAGGAAAATCTAAAAATAGCTTCAATTAATTTGAAGTTATTTGTATACATTCTAGCAAACATGCATTATGGCATGACAAGCAAAACAAACCATTCTGGAGTGGAACTCACAGTCAGGTTTAAGAACAAAAAAAAGCGAACTTTCCCGCTGGGCCTCTGGCTAACAGGTTCAATTGAGTTGTTTTATTCTAGCTTAAAAATTAAAAACTCTGATATCATATGTTCTTGCTTATTTTGTAAGTCGACAGTTTTGTCATTTTGAACCGTCTGAACAGATTTTCAGATTATGCTTCGTTTCTAAACTGGTAATTCCTGTAATTTTCCACCGTATTTCCAATCGATCGTGAGCATATTGCTCTTGTCAATTTATAACTCGATCACAGCTGTCGGAAGCAAGACATGATGGAGGGAGGAAACCTAGGGACTTTGGGGAAATCTTGCCTGTCACTAGTGTCACTGTGTCACTCACCTGTAATTACAAACAATTCTGACGAAGAAACCTAAAAGTCTCCAGAAAATCCCCTAACATAATCTTGCTAATCAAGTTAATTAATGTGTTAACTTTTGCTAATCTTGATATTATCTTGATTTTCACAGGTCGATCGTAAGGATCGGATCGCAAGAGTTGGATATCGGCCAACTTCTTAAAATCGACAAAAAAATCGAGTTATAAATCGCATTCAACTTACTTAATCTAACTCTAATCGTTGAAGTAAAAAATTATAAAAGCCGCCACCAATGACATTTTTGGACACTGATGGTGGTCTTGACAGGGCATTCGCTTGCTGTGACCTGCAAGGTGAGGTGAGAATCACAATTCTGTCCTGAAGAATTTTCCAGAAATTAAGGGCAAACTGACATAAGAACAAAGTCCTTTAAGTACTTCACTTTCTTATGAAACGATTCGATAGCAGCTATTGCATGTTCAAAGGGTCCTCAGATGACAATGACTTCTTTTTCGTTTTCTTCTTACACTTCTCTCTTCTGTATGCTCATGCATCGACGAGTTTGAAGATGGTTCGTAACGGATGAAGTTCTCATGAGCAAATTCTGGGTTAAATTGCGATCGATTTCTTTGGTTTTTAGCTTGGAAGCTGCAGCAGTAGTGCCTGTGATTCGACGTTTGCACTTTTCATAAAAAACATAAACTGGTGTGTAGGTGGACAAAAGAAAAAGAAACAATTTATTACGCAAAGAAAACTTCTTTACAAGTATGTATCTACCAAACGTGACAATACTGCGGTGAAGAACAGAGACTTCAACAGTCAGTCATGCGACGAACCTCGACAAATGGCGGATGCGCCGTACAAAATCGCACAATACATTTTCCTCCAGCTAATTTTCTCCTTGATCTGATGGCAATAGGAAACGCCGTGAATCAAAACAGAAGAATTGATGTGGAACGAAAATACAAGCCCGCAAATACTAGGCTATTAATACACAAAATTCATATTTCATTTCAATAAAAATAAACTTTCTACTTATTTCAAAACGCTATTGTTTCGAACCCGGTGGTTAAATTTAGCTTGACAAAAATTTCTCTCGACGTAAATCATACATCCAATCTATCGTAAAAATAAAACGTAAACATCAAAAAGAGATTAAAGCTTCAGGAAATAAAGATTGTACGCGACCATAAATTATTATTATTTTATGTACGACGACTTTTTCGTAAACACACACTGGATATTACGACGACCGGTAAGTTAAACGGCATTTCGTCAGACAAGCACAAAAAAAGGTTTCATTACGTTACAACCCTTCCAACATAAACACGCGTGCCGTATAACAGAGCTATCTTTTGTTTGTACAGGACGGGAGTGATTGCCACCGCACCACATTTAGGTCTTCCTTTCCTCTAGTGTCTTCTGGCATGGCATTTCTGTTTTTTGGAAGTTTCAACTGGTCGTAACTTGCACGGCGAGGGTGCCAATTTTGCCCGTTATTGAGTTCGATTTTTCTATTATCTGTTGCTATTGTGAGAGCAACAGCTGCTCCGTGCTATTCACGATTCCAAGCACATGTCGCTATTGTGGGTAGGTATAATTTGAGCGTAAGAAACTGCAGGTAGTTGTAGGTAGAAGCGCTAAAATAAACAACGTTTCCGTCGTCAATTCTGCGGGTATTTTTTCACTGCCGTTTACGAGTCACCCGGTGAGGTTTATTGGTGATTTTTTCTTGTACAGGTGCGGGTCATAAACGGCATCAGGGAGCCTCCAAGCTTTCTGCCAGGTTTCCTACAAAGCTTCCCTAGGACGAACATGAGAAACTTGCATGTTTAAAGCTTGAATTGACCTATTTCTTTTACATATTTGAGGTAAGGTAAACCGCCACAAAATATCTGACGAGGTGGGATGAATTTTTTTTTTGTTGGATAAAAATGACTATATTCGATCAGACTACTACCTGTTTATACAAGTCCCAAGGTTGGTTTCGGTGTGCAACTGAAAATGATGAAGCAAATCAAGAGAATGACGCGGAAATAAGTGGCCGAAACAATCATAACAATAATTATAATGCGGTACCACCGAACTATCTGGTTTTTTGTTCTTGTCCTTTTCGCTCCTTTCATCCGTACAATTTTCCATAAGTATTTGTGAAAGTTCGGCATTAAAAACCACTCGTTAATGATGTAATCATTCAACAATAAAAGCTCGAGATAAAAAAGTAGCAGTTACTCGTACTAAAAAGCCACTTAGGTATTGTATTCACTTGCGTAAGAACTCGAGAACCAAAGAAGACATTGTCTATAGTGGAGCGAAATCGGCCTGAAAAGTCGTCGTTTTTTTTTTGAAGGTATAACAGCACCAAACCTTATAGGTCTTGTAGAGAACTAAATTCCACGTATGTATGGTCATTTTGGGGATGATCTTGTGGTAGGGACCTTTTTTATGGGTAAAAAACCTCAAAAATTGAAAATGAGCAGTTCAGCATTCACAACGTTATATTTCTGGATCCAGTTGAGCTATCGGTCTGTTCTTTTTTTTAAATAAAAGTACATGGGAAAACCTTTCCAATGGTACATCACTGACTAAAGATAATTGTTCACGAACGTGTTTATAGAACAATAAACACTATATTGACCAAAAATGCAGTCCCTTTTTGACCATGCGAAGAACTTCTTTCCTCGTAGGAATTTCTAGATACAACCTGCGAGGAAAATGAAGCCGAAATATCAGAGAAAATTTTAAAGAAAGTTTCATTGATCTAGGCCGTATAGTTTGTCAGTTATGAATTTTTTTCTGGCGCATTGAGTTGGAACGTCGCCCCGCGTGTGCTTGCATACAGTAAATCGCCGCGCCGTGCCGCGTTCACTGTTTGTTATGCGGCGATTTACTGTATGCAAGCACACGCCGAGCGACGTTCCAACTCAATGCGCCAGAAAAAAATTCATAACTGACAAACTATACGGTCTAGATCAATGAAACTTTCTTTAAAATTTTCTCTGATATTTCGGCTTCATTTTCCTCGCAGGTTGTATATAAAAATTCCTACGAGGAAAGAAGTTCCTCGCATGGTCAAAAAGGGACTGCATTTTTGGTCAATATAATGTTTATTGTTCTATAAACACGTTCGTGAACAATAATCTTTAGTCAGTGATGTACCATTGGAAAGGTTTTTCAATGTACTTTTATTTAAAAAAAAGAACAGACCGATAGCTCAACTGGATCCAGAAATATAACGTTGTGAATGCTGAACTGCTAATTTCCAATTTTTGAGGTTTTTTGCCCATAAAAAAGGTCCCTACCACAAGATCATCCCCAAAATGACCATACATACGTGGAATTTGATTCTCTATAAGACCTATAAGGTTTGGTGCTGTTATACCTTAAAAAAAAAAACGACGACTTTTCAGGCCGATTTCGCTCCACTACTAGGAGAAGGTACTTTAACACATAATTAAACAGAATATTCCAACGTCGAGGTGTACGTGCGGTGTCAATTAAGTACCACAAGAGTATAAACACCAGAAGCTTTGTAGTACGAGTTTTTCCTCTGAAAAAGAGGAAGCTGCAGAGGATTTTTCTTATACACTCTGCCGCATAAAACACGTTCCATTTGTTCTCCTGATGGAATGGATGTATAGTAAACCTACTCTGCTTGAATGCGAATCTGGAATCAACGGGAATACATCACAAAAACCTTTTCGCAGTTCCGAAAGCGCCCATTTGTTTTCAGATCCGAAGCCCCGAAAAACCTCTCCCTCGAGTCCTCGTCGCACACACGTTTTCGCAGCGGCACGCATCAAAGTGAGATATTTTTCACTGGGATCCTCCCACTTATCTGCCTCGCGAATTTCCCGGCGATAAACCGCGTGAATTCTCTGAAAAATCGTACAGGCTTGTGCTGGTCGTTTTTGTGCTGCGATAATAATTATTGAACGGTTCAAAGTGAGCCGCTGGGCTGGTGCCGGCTCATCACGAGGAAGTCGGTACGACCCTGAACTTCGAGTGCATTGGACAGGTATAAAAGCAAGCAAGGTAAAGGTAGACAGCTCGAGGAGCAGCAGCTGGTCATCAGAGTGTGCACCTCGCAGAGTGCAACACCGAAACGCACGAACAAAGAAACCACAGGCTCAGATTTAATCCCGATTCCTCCGAGATGCGCTCGCTATAATGAGGCATGATGGGTTAGAGAATCAGATGTGATGGGTTGAGTTACAAACCTTTTTTTTCGTCCGCCAAGGTCTATGACAAAAGCAGTGGTTATTAGTCATCAGTATTTGTCGCCAGTTTCTGTGAAGTTTACTTCAATAACAAATTATGTTGGAAAACTAAGCGTCAAGAGGTAGCTGGTGTACCTCTACTCTAAGACTGAACAATCATGAAGAGTTTCACAGTCAATAATATTTGGAATGGCTCAATTTTTCTATAGAAGCACATGAATTTAACATCGTGATTAACAAATCGTATTTCCTGCCGAGATATCCTGCAGATTCGGCTGATCTGTAATGAAAGGTTCTCGATTTCGAATAAAACACGAGTTCCGCGTAGACAATGAATCACCCGGTATATCACGTTTCGTGTCTGTATTCGTGATCCAAAATGCCGTGTTTTTGTTCTGGTTACTTCGATGCACCGGCTTTGTCGTTTCGTTTCCTGCATAGGAGACTGCAATAGTTGAACAAGTGACAGAGCTACGAAAATGGTGGATGCGCCACTGCAAGTCAACACACCGTGTGGTATCTGACGCACATTTCGTCACACGGTGATTATTATTCTGTGCAGGAGCAAGCGCTATTTATTATACGTGACCAAGAAAAAAATATGGAACATTTCGAGACTGTTCGAGTGTACGACATTTGGAGATTGCTAACAACATGATGAGCAACAACATAACACTAACTAACACAACACTAACAACATGAGATTGCATCAAGCTCAAAAACTTGGTACGTACCTACCGAAAAACTGCAGTAAGCCCTAGAAAATCACCACGATACTACTAGAAAAGTCCTGAGAAGCCTTTTTAGTTCTGGGAGAGTTGAGGCTTGTTTAGCGATTGAAGATAACTATAGGTCCATATCGAGGTCCATATACATATAGTACACACGAATTATAAATAGGCTCAGTAAATGTTCACTTCATTTCATTGTTGCTGTGATATATCAAATTCAAGTTGAATGCTTTTGCAAGAAGTAAAAGCAAAAAGTTGCAGAGCCGTTCGTGAAAAAGGCCCCATGAGTGTATTTTGGGAGAATAAAAGGGTGAAATACAAGAGATTTATCGTGTATAAACTGTTTTGAATGGCGCAACAACAGGAAATAACTGAGGGTACAAATTGATAAGCTCAAATGGTGGAGTGCTTCGAAGGGAAAGAGATAAGGATAATGTTGTTACTGCACTACATAACATACAGCTATACAGGCGAGCAGTCGTATTAATAAACATGAGGCAAATGCTTTTACTTGAAATTCGGCATTGGAAATTTTTTGTAAAAATTCTAAAACTGCATGTTAAGTACCCAGTTACTTCATGCTCAAGACCGCCGTCTTGACGAGTTTAAAACTTATGCTTTGATCAAACTTGGCGATTTGTGAGCTTTGATTACTCAAATAAGTGAAACAAAGTCGTTTCCTATCGGGTGGGTGAGCTTGTAAACTGCTGTTTCACTAGACTCTCTGAAAGCTTCACTTTTTTACTTGAAAATTGATGAATTTGATGAGTTTATTGCTACAAATCTGCAGTGAAATGACATATTTGCGAGCGCCGAAAATCAATTTTTTTAAATTTTCTCTTCAATTTATCAAAACGTGCATTTTCTTGGTATGACTTTTTGCTTGAAATTTAAGGAATTGAGTCACTTTGGTATTTATACCAATCTTTACAGCTGAACGAAGTTGAATACCTTGCTATAAGTAAGTATGCAATAATTTTTGAGATTACGAAATGGAAATTATCTCATATCTCTCTATAACTACAATATTATAGTACACATAGGTTTCTGAAGGCTTGACAATTTAAATAACTCTCGAAATAACTCGAGAATTAACTTTTAGCTTAGGAGTTGATAAAATTTATTGAATTTTTGCGCGCCTAGAGAAGTAGATGAATTGGCAAAATTTCTTATTCTACAAAGCTGGTGAAATACCCAAGCGGATCCTATTAACCGAAATCAAGAGGCTTATCCCTAGATTTCTGAAAGATTAGAGTGACTCAACAAGTTACCCACTGTTTGCGATTGAAAGTTGATGGATTCACTTAGTGTTTTCCTAACGTCAAAATCATCGGAATAATTGTTTCAGTAATTATTTATCCATTGATTTTACCGACTTTATCTCGGATTTTAGTACATAAATTACTTCAGCTTAAAAGTTGATGGGTTCAATAACTTTTTCTGCTATACATACATATAGAGCATCCAATCCCGAGACTTGAACGAAATCCCGGGATTTCGGGATTGAAAATTTTAAATCCCGGGATCCCGGGATTTTCGGGTATCCTCAAATGATGCAGCATTTCACCTCAGTTGAGTGGAAAACAGAGTCAAAGCAAGAAACACAGATCATTCAAGTAAGAACATCATCATTTGACACCAATATTAGTATTTTATTGTATTTATTTTGCATAAATAGAACATTACAGTTGCATTGCAATTATGCGTGCTTTCTTCAAGGAAGCAAAAATCACTTGCTGAGACAAAAGAAATTGTTTTTTTTATTTATCACAGTTATATTTTATTTCATGTGTGTTTGGACATGTTCTCAAGTTTTCAAGGGTTGCTATTTTCATTTCCATATAACTTTGCCTGGAACTTGAATACCATGGTGTTTGGTGGTATGGTAACCGGAAGAGGTATCTGGTGTGGAAATACAGGCTCTAAGTGTAATGTACCATGTACATACTTCACCTATCAATAATTCTAATATTAGTTTTATTATCAAGTACCAATACTATCAATTACCACCAATTATTGAACAGCAAATGATGATTGGGTACTAGCTTTATTTAAGCAAAATAAATATGATAATAATCATTATTCATTACTAATAAATAATGGTTTCAAATTCAGTGTGCTCACTTGAATAATCTGTGTTTCTTGCATTAACGCCAACAACATCAACTCTATTTTTCATTTAAGTGAGATGAAAAGATGCATCATTTGTAAAATCCCGAAAATCCCGGGATCTCGGTGGAAAAATCCCGGGATTTTCGGGATTGGAAATCTAACGGGATCCCGGGATTGGATGCCCTACATACATACATATAAACTTCCCGCTCGTTCTAGAGGTTTCGCGATTTTAGTGATTTTTCCTCGGATTTTTCCCTTTGAAATTGATGAATGATGAATTTACTGATTTTTTTTGCTAGAAAGAAACCTCTATTGTTACTAAACTGTTCAACATTTGAAATGTCAATACCGAAAATTTTGCCATTTTTCAAAATGGTATAACTTTGGACTGTCTCAATCAGTTCCGATTTTGTCTTCACGGTTGTTTAGATACATCTCTCAGCAATCTACTTCGTTGGCGAGATTTTCTTACTTACTTATTTCAATTACATTATCGTTACAGAGTGGAATGTAAATCGTTGCAAAATTGTGCTTAGTTCAATAGATCCCCGTTTTAGTGAACAATTTTTCTCGGGATTTTTTCTCCAAATTTCCATGATATAATCATGAAGCCTTAGGTATTACCTCGAAACAGTTTTTGAATTATCCAGATCAGAATTTAAGGTTTTATTTCCAAGACGTATTCCAATTGAAATTTCAGTAAGTATGTGTTTCTGGATCAACTAAAGCATCTTCAATTTACAAACACGTACGTCAAAAATTCCGCTATTGATACGATGCCAATATAAGTGCCTCTGGTGACGGATTTCAACCAAAATCTCTCAAGTTCATTGGACCCTAAACCGTGGCTGCATACAAAATTTCAGCTCCGTTAGATGTACTGTTTGGGAGTTTTCATTGGCGATTACACAGAGACAGACACACAGACAGGCAGACAGACAGACTTTGATCTGGAAATAGTCTATTAGGTCGATTAGATTGACTTTGCAATAAAATTATTCGTCGAAATCTGAAAACAAATTTTGTGTGGGTTCACTGCGTTCGTGTTTTCGTTTCCATTCACTAACGCAAACCGGAAGAGTTAAATGGAGGTTTCTCAAAGCGTGGCAGTTTTCAACTTTTCAAGCAACAAACATGCAAAATTACAGGCTCTTATCATTAAAAATTATCTCATTAAGAAAATCTGTCGAGATAGGACATCAGACTTCATGATTATATCATTAGAAATCAAAATATTTTACAAAAATGGGAATCTATTGAACTAAGCACAATTTTATAATGCTTTTCATTCCACCCTGTAGTAACAATGTAATTGAGATAAATAAAAAAATCTCGCAAACGGCGCGGATTGCTGAAAGATGTATCTAAACCACCGTGAAGACAAATCAGAATCGGTTGAGACAATCCAAAGTTATATCATTTTGGAAATGGGCGAAATTTTCGATACCGACATTTCAAATGTTGAGCAGTTCAGTTGTGCCCTAGTCTTAACAAATTTAATCAAATGAATGATTTCTAAAAGCTTTGCTGTTGATTAGAAGTTATTGAAGTGTCAATAAGTAGGTACTTAAGTGAGTTATAATCAAGCAATAACTTATCATTTATTATTATAGTGTTGGATATTCGACTAAAGTCAGGGGCGGGCCTAGCAGGGGTCTCCACTGCCGGTGAGGAGGCCGGCAATTTTTCGCTGGCACGCAGGCGGCCAATAGGCCAGGCCCGACCCTGACTAAAGTGTTCTTGAATCACTGAAAATTATATACATTTTTAGAACCGGGATAGACAAAGAAAACATTTTTGAAAATGAGTTGGATAGGAATTTCCTTGTCAAAACTTGTCGATTTTAGTGGGCCTGTATAAGTAACTTGATGTAAGCCTTGTCAGATTGTTCTCCACTAGAAATGTCTGGAAGCTTAAAGATTTTGATAATTTTTTCACTCGAAATAATAGGTACATGTGATGAATTTTGGAATTGGTGGAATAGGTAGTTGTTGTATAAATTTGATTTGAGCTTGAAGTCTTTCAAGAAAAAAAATTGAAAAACCTTGTGGAAAACCCTCAAGAAAAAAAAAATAAAAAACCTTGTTGAAAGACTTCAAGCCCAAATCAAATTTATTCTCCGCTATATAATAAATTGCTGTAACTTTTTTACCACAAGTCGAAAAATCTCGTTTCTCTAGAGCTTTATGAAGTTTCATATTTAGCCTCGATTTTAATATTCAAGCAAGGACTTTCATGAAGAGTAAAGAAATTTTAGAATTTTTTGCCATAGTACACGCGTTAATTGTTAATTTTTCTCAGTAATTCATGACTGCCGTAACTAAATCAGAGTCTAAATTTTTAGATTTTTACTGCATTTCTAGACATAATTTTGAACACTATAATAGAACTCTTCTTCTAGTGCTTTTACGGCTATAAGAAGTTGATAATTTCAGCGAGTCTTTCGTTTCGACATTCATGATATCAGTAACTATTCAGCGTTATTGATAGAAAGAAAAACTCCTCCCAGACTCGTCGTAAAAGCTAAAAATGAATTCAGTGATTTATTTAATTATTGCGTAAATGGTACATTATACTACTTGCTAGATGACATGGGGTTTTCCAGCCAAAAATACGACAGCAAATGTTTATGACCTCTAGCTTTACTTGTGCTCTATTTCAACAATTAGATTTGCCATCAAAATAGGTGGGTGGTACAAGTTTGTGTCTACCTATCTAATTTTCGACGAGGATTTCTCCGAGCGTAGACATGAACATGAACATGCCTTCAAGTTTCTCTCTATAAAAATAAACAAAACACTGAAATAATAAGTCTTTTTCTCAGATATCTGCTACAGGCTACAGGTATGTATTTACGATTTCAGTAACTTTTGACCTGAACATAGAAAAACTCAGTTTCCACTATAGTGTTACGAGACTTGCTGGAGACCACGACACGCGATAAGACACACACCTTCACAATTGATGGCGGAGGAGCCATGCATTGGAAGCTGGCTCATATATTAGCGAAGTTATCGACTTTTCTAGAGCTCTCGTGAATGAACTAGCAACCGATGTTGGAGTATGTCAGGTCGAGATATGCTGGATTATTAATGGAAGCGACAAAAATCTTCGAGGCCTTTCGGGAAGAGGTCCAGAATATGCTGGAATGCATAAATCGGGTATGTAATGGAGCATTCACTACCTAAGTCTAAGTGTGACAATTTGTAATTTGTGTAATTTATAGATAAATAAGTGGTACTTGGAAATGAACAGTGTATTTGAAACATTTGCCTCTCAACTGTCATATAAGTAGAAGTACACCCCATGTAAATTCACGGTTATAGATACAAACATTACAGAGAAGCAGAATTATTTAGTGAACTGGTGTATTATGGTGACTTTGGATTTTGGCACTTGGAGAGTCAAGCTGTAGTAAGCTTTTTGCTTGATGATTATGGGTAAATAATTGCTATTTATACCAAACAAATGAAAAAAAAATCAACAGTTGATGGCTTTTCACAAAATTAGCAACTCTTGTTACGTACTTGGCTTCCACATTATGTAATTTTATTTAGATGCTTAATAATTTCAGTGCAGTAGATACTTACACCTAAACTTTAGTGTTGACGCTCTAGTCAAAATAAATTGTTTCTCTTGGCATATTGTTGGTACTTTTTGGCGAAGTTTCAGTTTCAGAGTACTCAGCAGGTCAGTACTTGCGATATTGACGGTTTCCAGGATTTATTTTTTCGTCAATATTGACTTTCGGGTCGGTACTTCTACAACAATCTTTATAACGTCAAAGTTGAGGTCGAAACGTTTTCAGTCACGTGCGTGAACACAATGAAGTCTTTGAAACTGTTCAGTGCATGTTTGAACATGAAGCTCAAATTTTGAATAGTTGGATAATAATCAAATAATAGTTATACCAAGATGCTGATTGAACATCATACAATATTTGAAATTATTGAATTCCCGATGGATTTTGAACTTTCCAAGCTCATTGCGGGTTTAAACTTGGTTTGGTCGTTACAGATTGAAAACAATCATTTCCTTTCCACAGCAATAAAACTGAGCTTAAAGTTGAACGTGCACTGAGCTACCCGACCTCAGAGTTTGAAAGTTACTCCATAGCGAAAGCCGAAAGCTCAAGTTGAAGCTTTTTATCCAAGCATCAGTCTAAAATTACACCTATTCCATTATCAGTGATCGATCAAAGCTGGAATTTTTCCATTCCTCTGGCGATATCGAACTGCATCAAGTAGGATGGAGTGATGGAGCGACCACGAAACGTGATAGGCATTATCATGACGGCAAGCCGATGGCTGAGTAAGATAACACTTGCCAAACAAAGATAACACCACACACCGTCAGCCTGCACATTGCGAATAAACGACAAGAATTAAGCCCAATTAAAAAAAAGCCAGTACAACTTAACACCAATTGCGGAGGTAATAACGAAAGCGAGCAACAAGTCGCCCTTACGCCGCAAGGTTAAACACCTCGACCTTATCCGTCCAGGTCGCGGGCTTCATCAACGAATTCACACACACGATACCTCTCTGCGAGTATATACACAACCAGTTAACCTATGCTTCGAATTTTAACGCCATATAAAGGAGAAAAGGCCGTAAATTACCGTGTGTGCCGCTGCCGCGTTCTGAGCTGCTGCCACCAAAGGTGAAGCGGCAAGGCCTTTCTTCGCCTAGGTCATACGCTCGATCATCAACATCATACCAAACAAAGAAGTAAATTTCAAGAGAATGAAAATTCAAGAGCACCACCAAGCTCACCGTTGTAATTGTCGTAAGCCGTGGGGATGTACTCGCTGGGGAAGGTGTCGTTGCTGTACGAGACGGCCAGGGCCGTCTTGCCGACCTCTTTGTCGCCGACAATCACGCATTTGATCCTGTCCTTTTTGATCTTGTTCTTCGACTTCTTCGGCTTCTTCTGTTGCTGGTGGTGTTGGGAGTTGCTGAAGAATATCACAGGTGGCTGTCGGTGATGGAGCAGCGGTTGCTTCGTGTAGTGGAGTTGCACGTTGCATTGGGGTGTCATTTTTCCAGGGGGTTGCTCCCTGCGAGCTTCGACGAAGGAAAAAATATTGTACAGTTATTCTCGCTCGTTACGTCAACTGGACGGGACCATAGCTGAAGAGTGCACACGCCGACCGTTCCGGAGACCGACTGGCTGGTCGTGTTGTGGTAGAGCCGGAGGAGCTCCGAGACTCGCGGCCTGACTCATTCGCAAGATAAGAGATAGGTAGAGATAAAAGAACGGCGAAGTGTGCGTGTGCGACATCTGTTCGATTTCGTTGGCGGCAGGACGCGCTTTCAAAAAGCTCACTAGGAAAAATGTTGCGTTGATGGAGCTCGATTTTATTTCATAACTACAATTTAAGCTTAAAAAGCTCTGCTCAATTCTTTTATTTCATTTTACTTGAATTCAAAGAATACCTCAATTTAGTACTGAGGTATACTTATCCCATTTCAATCATGTTCATTGGATTTTGGATTACCTATTCAAACCTCGATTCAAACTGTGACAAAAAAAACTTGAATCTCACTTTCAACAAAAAATTGGGTAATTGTTGACGACGACTACTTCTCGACTAGCATTTTCCAAGAGTTAGGCAACCACTTAAACAGCTATATAGGACGCTTCCTTCTTGCATGTACTTACGTTGTAGGACAAGTATTGGAAAGAAGGCGGGGCATTTTACAGTGGAAATAGTGGTTTCCCCAGGAAACTACGGTCGACGAACGTGATGTTGTGGTGGTGTCTACCTACCGTGAAGAGTTGGTGGCTGAAGTCGAGAAGTAGTGGTCGTCAACAATTACCAAAAATTGAAAAAAAACTAACGTATGGTCCGAAAGTTTTGGGAAATAGTTCTAAGCTAATAACTTTTTCTGAATAGTTTTTATTTTCGTACTTGATATTGCAAAAATTAACATCATATATAACAATAACAAACTCATATTCAACATATTGAAAATGGACCATTATCTTCGATGAATCTCAATAATTATCTTCTGCCATGTTCCATGATTTTCTGTATCAATTTGTCAAATGCGAAATTCTCTAATGTTATTGAAAAATGTGACGCCGTAATTGGTCTTCATTCGCAGCTTCCCATCCCTTGTCGTATACTATCCTGCTCAATACTTACCAAAAATCTTATATTGGTCGAGCTTGCGGTACATTGGGAGGCAGGAGCTCTGAGAAGTTAATCCTGCTGTTGTCCAGAGAATGATCGAACATGGCAGAACAAAACCGAGAGCCATCAAAGATAATGGCCCATCTTCAATATGTTGAATACGAATTTGAAATTGTTGAAGATGACGCTAGTTTTTGCAATATCAAGTTACAAAATCAAAACTATCAAAAAAAAGTTATTAGCTTTTAAAAAAAATCCCAAAACTTTCGGACCATACGTTATAATGCCATAATAAGCAAAAGTTTGAAGTTTTGTTGGATACAAGGTATTAGTATAGCATCTGGCATCCTAAATACAAACTCACCCACATATCATACTTATATTCAGGTGTCCAGAAAAGCTTCTCCAGTACGTTATTGTAAAAGACCCCTTCAAGAAACTCCGTAGAAATTCTTTGACCTCCATTTTTTTTTTGGGTTAATGAAAGTCAAGGGGTGGCTTTTTGAACCCTTCTAGTTTTGGTCATTCAAAAGATTTTAATTTACTTTTGACGGCAGAATCTCGAAAAAGAAATATCTACCATTAGATGTGTTATTGAATTTTTTTTATTCATTAAAAATTCAGAACCAAGAAAATTCCGTAAGAAACTAAGGAAATTAATATTCGAAGGACCAGTTTTTGACCCAAAAATCGTCAAAAATGAAAGTGGTAGATTTTTGTCACCATTTTTTTGGGCTGCCCTGAAAGGTCCTGCGCATAACGTGCTGATGCAGAGCTTTTTCGCCATTTTCTGGACACCTGTATATGTACCTTTACATACATATCACTTCAAATTGGAAACACTATCCCCTTGCAAATTAATGAATTGCTTCCAACACAAAACCAGCAGGACACTCTCAGGCCTGCTTGTCATTACACTCAATTTTAGTACTGGAATATGACCAAAAAGACGTAGGGGAGGAGCGCCTAAGAGTACGCGTTCCCCAAGAGTACGCAGTCGAAGTTTAACGATGTTGCAGTCGGCTCAGAACAAAATGTTAAGTGTCAGCTGAGAGCTCCTTATGATGAGGTTGAGAAATCAGAAAGTTTGCATCCTGTCGAATTTTAACCTAGAAATAGTGACAAATTATTTGATTTTCATAGAATTTTTCTAACACTGGGAGTTAACAAAGCAAGTTATTTCATTTTGTAGGTGATAGGATTTGATGAATTCACTTTTGCATCATCAAGGTAGGTAATTGGGCTTTGCAAAAATATATACAGAATACACTGAAACGTTTCATGAACTTTTTGTTTTCAACAAAATGCAGAACATGACGTGGAACCAAAGAGTACGCCCCCAAGGAGTACGCATGTATATGATCAATCCCAAGGTCTTTTTAATTAGAGTGAGTTACGGAAATTGATATTTCCATTGCTTCTCCAATGTGAATGTCGATTTCTATAGCTTTCACTGACAAAGAAAGCCGTGAAATCGATAATACTTTTTTTTCTACCTGCGTACTCTCAAGATCATTTCTACTGATTGGGTTACCTGCTTTAACTCAATACTTAGGGTGAAGAATTTTTGTCTGTGACACTTGCCAATATTATTGTTTGTGTTTTGTTTTTTCTCATGCACATATTTTCTTAAGTTCTCTTTGTTAAACTGTTCCTGTGCTGTATGATAGACGCGTACTCTTAGAACCACCACATGCGTACTCTTAGGCACATTGTGTCTCCAAGAGTACGCATTTACAATTTTTCACTTAGCCCCATATATCTTTTTTTGTAAAAGCGATAATCACTGTTTCTTCACATTAATTAGCAGTAGAATAGACAATGTATGTCATGCAAAAAAATTGAATGATTTAGATTGAAACTAAATTTTTTATGGCAAGTGGAAAATTAAGTGCGTACTCTTAGGCGCGCCTCCTATAATCTGACTTTGCGCATTTATTTACAGCCACATTTCACACAATACTCCCAATGCCCTTTAAAAATAGGTACATAATTTTTAATACCACAAATTAGGATTTCTCTATTTTTTTTTTTTTTTTTATTGAATGTTTTACGACGCATCAACTACAAGGTTATTAGCGTCGACGGGACACTCGGTGGGTTTTTGGTACACGTCCTCAATTATTCTTGAATTGCCTACCGTCAACTATGTGAGGCCACAGTACTCCGATAGCACTCAACTCTGTAGTCAGAAATCCATTTTTCTGTAACCGCTGTAGTCAGACAGGTGCAGATATGGCATAGTAAGGTCGGAACAATTTTTGGAACAAATCGGACAACACAAAATATCCATGGACGAGGCGGGATTCGAACCCGCGCGGTAGATCACGACTGGCTTGGCGCGGCAACACCAAAACCACTCGGCCACCGCCGCTCCATTTCTCTATTATTGCGTGAAAAAAAATTTTGTCTTTTGGTTTTGAAGTTATGGAGGGGCAAAAGTTGGTCCTTCGATCGCTGCTCTATTTTCGTTGTTTCAAAAAATGTTAGTCAACTGTTAATGGAAAAATAATGATAATACCTACCTACAAAAAATCAACCTTTGAATTTATATTGAATTTATTCTGTTTTCTATCCAGGGTGAGTAATGAACTACACAAATTTTGTTTTCTAAAGAAACCAGGAGCAGAAGAATTTCATCAAAATAATTGGGTTTCATTGTTCTGTACATAGGTTATGAGACCACTGTGACTGTTTGCAGGCACTTTCAGAAAAAAATAATTTTCAGGGTTCATGACTCGCCCTGTATACAAAACAAAAATTCATTTCAGATTCAGAGATTGATTTTTTGTACTCATTGTTTTTTCATAAACAGTTCACTAAAATCTTTTGAAACAACGGAAAAAGAAGCGATCGAAGGATCAACTTTTGTCCCTCCATAACTTCAAAATTAAAAGACATAGAATTTTTCAACAACTTTCCAGCACTCTACTACACCTCCATATTATACACCTCCAAGATGCTCCGACACTTTTGAATCACCCTGTATAAATAATTATTCATATTTTTAGTAGGTACTCAGTATTTTTTTTTCACTCATATTTAAAATGCTAAATTGAAGTGTAGTGGCCAAGCATCAGGCCTTACAAGTTGAATTTAGGATAACTTTGTCGAGAATTTTATAATTTCAAGTCATATCTCGAATAATTCTCCAATAATTCTCTTATTTGGGCTTAGCGCGTCGTGATGTATTATTGGTTGCATATGTTTCATTATTCTCGGGGTAATTATTTTTGGCCTTTTCAGTCGATTGGTTATTCTAAAATAATTGTTTTCAGAGTTAGACAATTAAATATCAATTATACAGTCCACGATTCATATTTTATGAGGTACGCAATTAGATCATTAAATAATAACCCACAACTTCAACAATGAACCACCCTCGGAACCACCGAATCCAAATCTAATATGTGATGAGCAGCCTGCGTAAGTATCTGAGCAAATAGGCGACAAGAATAAAGCTGGGTTCCTAGATGCGAATAATCGGACAGAAAATGCGAAATTTTATGCCAAAGTCCTCATATTGGCCAATCAGAGCCCTCGAATCCAAAAATTTACATACAAAATCGCATTTTCTGTCCGGATATTCGCATCTGGAAGCCCAGCTTAAGAAGATATAGCTAAACAGTTTAGGCTGCTCAACAGAACAAAACAAGACAAGGAAGAGTGAGGAAGGAAGAGTGTCACACGTCAAAATTTCATTTTATTTCAACAGCACGAAACCACCAGACCAGAGCTCCACTATACTCCACAGACACGTGTTTCGTTCCTATTGTGGGATCATCAGTGCAAGAGAGGCATTCAAACAGGACGATCCGATGAATCCGGGCTATCTTGACCGCTATTTCATCGGATCGTCCAGCCTGGATTCCTCCGCATTGATGAGCCTCCAGTAGGAGCAAAAACGTATCCGTGGAGTTCTGGTCTGGTGATACAGTGTCGTAGTAGTCTGAGAGCTGTGTTTATCAAAAACTGTTGGGTTCACTTTGTTTCTAAGAGGCGCATTCATTTGCGTGTTCGTTCCTCCTAACATAATATAAACAATTTTGAATATTTTAAGAAACAATTTTTTTCTGGGCTCCAGCAATCCAACACCATAGTAATACACAAGGTGACTAAATATAGGTGATTACACGTATCAGTGGAAAAGGCAGGAGTAATGAAAATACGATTCTATTTTTATTTCTTTTTTCAAGTTTCTATTTTGTTTCTTGTTTTCTTTTTTGTCTTAGTTTTCTACTACTTAAGTACATTTAATCGTAATGTGATTCGAGTGAGCTATGATTTTTCCAAATTTCTTCTTTTCAAGGCCTTGTCCATCGCGTGGCGAGACTCCCAGCTAGCTCGAATCACACTAGGATTGAACGTAATTTACCTAATAATTTTTCGATAATTGGCGGCCGACACATGTTTTTATTGAAGCTTTGACTAAAAGGACTTTACAAGGATATACTACGTTTACTTTCACAGATTTTAGTTCAAAGTTATTCCTAGAATAATTTCGTCGCGTTTGCACAACCACGATGCAAAATCTGGCCAAAC
Organism: Anaspis maculata; assembly: GCA_949128115.1. NCBI lineage: Eukaryota > Metazoa > Arthropoda > Insecta > Coleoptera > Scraptiidae > Anaspis > Anaspis maculata. The sequence goes on from OX421961.1 coordinate 126,159,876, forward strand.
TAATTTTGTCGCTCATTGAAGACAGCTCGATGGTACAACTGTAACGGTCGTCCGAATTTGAAGCCAGAAAGCAGCGTGCGGTTCATTTTCCTCTGGTCTGCGGAACAGCTGATCATCCAGCCGTAAAGTATTCAGAGAGATCTTTCAGAGGTACAAGTTTTAATGACATTCTGGGAAGTTCGTGACTTGGGCACATCAATTTGGTTCGTTTCATAAACTTGCATCATTGCAAAGCAAAACGTTTGACCATTAGGAGTGTTTTTTTTTAATCTGGCGTCGAAGTGTGCTGTGTTCTAGCCAAATTCACCTGCATTTGGCCAGAGCAGAGCACACTTCGAAGCCAGATTTAAAAAAAAACACCCGTTATTCTATGAAGGTGAGATTAAAAATTAGCCTCAGTTCTTTACCCCTTTCCATTCCTAGCCGTGGGACACCTGCATACTCGTGTTTGAAATGGCAGATGAAGAAGGAAACTCTTACTGGTTTGTTACAACAATTGTGGAGACATATCGACAGCCCTTTAGAAATTGACATAGCGCTAACGGATTGCGTTTCTGTTCGGAGGCTTGAGCCGTCGATTGCCTTGATTCTTCATGAATTTTCCATCATTTGATACCTTTCCTGCATAGCATGGAACTTGTTCCCCATACGATTTCACGGTGTTTCTTCCAAATTTCACTCTCAATTTTTGCAGTTATTCCGTGGAAACATCGCTTTTTTCGAAGCGTCTACTGCAGCACTTACAACAGGGACAAAAAGCACAACCATCAGTGAAACCTGTAAAGTAGCAAGTAGCAATTCACTGGGAATGGTTGCTCGTGAGTTGTCGATCTTACCACGACAAGATCTCTGCAATTTCTTGTAGCACTCCAAACAATAACGATGTCCGCAAGGGTGACGGAGAAGTGGCGTTATATTTCCGGTATCTCTTCACACAAACTGGATTGATATTCTTGGGTTCCATTTGGCCATTTTTTGTGATCAATGGGGTTTGGTTATCATCAATAATAGGGTCCAGGCTACGGCAATTACTACAAAAAATTTATTTTCTCTCGGCGCCATTTAATTTTGATTGACAAATAAAAATTCCATCAGTTTTTGGTGACTGGACAGAACTGGTCAGTGAATGACACCAGTTCGCTTGACGTTCTTGATTCATTTGAGTGGATCATCCGTTTCATTCTTCCAGAGGCCCCATTTCTAGGCAGGAAGTTCATGATCGCCTTTCGCCTCTTGTCATGTCGCATCCGGCGACATTCTCAGGAAGACACGTTATCAACTCCCTGTTTAGAAGCGGTAACCGGATGAAACGTCCCCCCACTAGTCCGGTGGACTAGGGTTATAACTATGCATTTTATGACTACGGAACAATTTTTTGCAGGCATGTTCAGAAAGCCATCATCTATCATTTGAGAAGTGCTGCCAAGCAATTTTTCAATGTGGGGGGTCAGGGGGGCCCTTTGTTGACAACTTAAATAGTTTTTTGTCAATAAAATCCGTATTAAAAATGCTAAATAGAAAATTTGAACGGATTATTGAAAAGCAACTCAAGAGGTCACTTCTGTGTGATGAAAACTATTACAGGGTGAACAGGTTCCGAAAAAAATGACTTTCCGTCAATATGCAATATAATAAAGAAAATATTGTGCCGAAGACCTTCAGCTTCGTCATTGGAAAATGCCGATTGGCATATTTGTTGATCATATCCACCTGAACTGGTTGAGAACGGCACCCAACAGCGTCAACAGTGCCGGAGCTATATACAGGGTGGAAGAAGAAAATATTTTTGTTTTCATTTATTTCAAAAACCAAGATAGATAAAGTGAACAAAATTAAGGAATTGATGTTTCATTCAATGCATGTGATGACACAACAAACCGTTTTGAAATATCTTGAATCGTTCCTAAAATATTTTTAAAAAACTGAAGAACATCATCAAAATTTTACTTTCTACTTTGATTTTGTATTTTCCATTATACAGATGTATATCCTTAAGTTATGCAACAAATTTCACAATATACAAAAATCTACAATAAATTATGGTTGAATCTAAACAGCACCATCACCGGCATCAATCATGTATGCGTTGTATACAGGGTGTAAGAAAAAATGATTGTTTTTTTTGCTGCATATAAAAAAACAAGCAAAAAAACGCGTGGATTACACATTCACGTCATAGTGGCGGGGTTAACGGCCAAAAATGGAATGATCTGTGCATTTTGTGATCAAAGCATGAAAATTGGCTTACGTGTTCAGAAGACCCTCCTTTGCAATTCCAGATGTGGCGCCAAGCAAGATTTTGCACCAGAGGCACTGTATTGCGGTTAATATACCTGCTAGGGGTAAATTCTGCAAAAATGGTTCCTGGCTGGTCTCTGGTACCGCAGTCGGTATTTTTTAGTTCTGTTTAGCTGAAACTACATGTATAAATGAGTGAGAAGTGCATTTCCACAGGCAAAGTTCCAAATGCTGCCTTTATACGTTGTTTTGATACATTTTAAGGCCAACTTTGTTTTAGTACAGAAAACATGGTATAAAAATTGCCAAAACCTCGGCAAAGATATGAACGTCCTGAAAATTTGATATTCTGTTCAGAATTAAGTGCCCTACTACATATCTAAAATTGCAAAAAATCGCACCCCGAGGCTTCGAGTTCTTGGGGGGGGGGGGGGGGGGGGTAAAAAATTGCAACTCAACATTAAAGGTATAGAACCCGATGGAACCCGTCAATCCAATGGATGCAAATACGTCGTAGTTCGACGCATCACATCTCGTTGATACAATTTTGGCACAAAAAGTGTCGATCATTGTTGAAGGGGGGTCGCGGGGGAGGGCGAAACTCGGCTGGGTGTCTCTTTTTCTTCCTGGGCCATGAAAAATCGATCACGACAAGATTGGTATCTTTTCCGACTTAATTGAATGTCCTGAACTTGAATTCGATGTATAAATTTGGACAAAAACAAGTTCAAACAAGTTAACTTGAGAGGACCTGTTTTTTCTTCGACAATTTTCACAAAACTTTTTTACTGTTAAAGGCATTCATCTTTGAAAATATTTCAGAGGCCATTTGATTGATCTGTATTCTTCATGAAAATCATCGTTTCGATCTGTAACTTTGTTTTTCGAGATGAAAAAAAATCGATTTGAACTTTAGTCGGCACAGCCTGTCGTCTACTACTGACCAGAACACTACACCATGCATTTTTAAATAAAAATAGCACACACTATCTAAAAAATTATAACTCTTTTTTGAAAGTTCGAGGATCTGTGCAGAACTGAATTCCCTATAACATAAACAAAATCGTCATAAATCGCAATGCAGGGTATTGAGTTATTACTTGAAGGTGCATGCTGTAGTGTTCTGGTCATTAGTAGACGCCGGGCAGTGCCGACTAAAGTTCAAATCGATTTTTCCTACTTTGAAAAACAAAGTTACAAATCGAATGGATGATTTTCGTGAAGAATACAGTTTAGTCTAATGGCCTCTGAGATATTTTCAAAGATGAATACCTCTTACAGTGAAAAAAATTCTGTGAAAATTGTCAAAGAAAAAACAGGTTTTCTCAAGTTAACTTGTTCGAACTTGTTTTTATCCAAATTTACACATCGGATTCAAGTTCAAGACATTGGATTTAGTCGGAAAAGATACCAATCTTGTCGTGATCGATTCTTCATGGCCCAGGAAGAAGAAGAGTCACCCAGCCGAGTTACGCCCTTCCCCACGACCCCCCTTCAACAATGATCGACACTTTTTGTGCCAAAATTGTATCAACTGGTTGTGATGCGTCGAACTACGACGTATTTGCATCCATTGGATTGACGGGTTCCATCGAGTTCTATACCTTTCATTTTGAGTTGCATTTTTTTACCCCCCCTCCAATAACTCAAAGCCTCGGGGTGCGATTTTTGGCAATTTCAGATATGTTGTAGGGCACATAATTCTGGACAGAATATCAAATTTTCAGGACGTTCATATCTTTGCCGAGGTTTTGGCAATTTTTTTTACCATGTTTCCTGTACTTAAACAAAGTTGGCCTTAAAATATATCAAAACATCGTATAAAGGCAGCATTTAGAGCTTTGCTTGTAAAAATGTACTCCTCAGTCATTTCTACATGTAGTTTTAACTAAACAGAACTGAAAAATACCGACTGCGGTACCAGAGACCGGCCAGGAACCATTTTTGCAGAATTTGCTTCTAGCAGGTATATTAACCACAATACAGTGCCTCTGGCGCGAAGTCTTGCGTGGCGCCACATCTGGAATTGCGAAGGAGGGTCTTCTGAACAAGTATGCCAAAGGACCCCGCACATTTTATGGGTAAAATGGTTCTCGGTCAAATTGGCTGAAATTTGGATATTTTGTAGGTTTTGGTCCACAAAGGCAATGCTGTGAAGCATAATCTATTTGTATGACCAGTTTGCCCCCTACAGGGGGCGAAAGGGTGGCTCAGTCATGTTTTTGTGGCATCATTCAGGAACAAAGCGATAGTTTCCCGGGAAACGCCGAAGCAGTTCGATTTTCTATTAGAGGGATGCAGCTTTCTGTCATGAATTCACTCATTTTAGGTCAACCCCTCTAAGGGGGTAACTCACCCCCTTAGAACATTATGAGCAACATAGGTCGAGTTGCATATCGTTGAAAAGGTTTTTCGATGCTCTTTGCAACAGTGCTACGCTTTTTCAATTCAAGACTATCGTTCTTGAGATAATGAATTTCGAACTCTTAGACAGTCGGTCATTTTCAAAAAAATTAACTGAATTCAGGTTTAGGAATTTTATTGAGTTAGTGTGGGTTCCTAAACTATGAACTAATGATATTGTAACCTATCGTAACAATTTGACTTGATCTGTAATCCACAGTCTATTACACAGAATAAGAAATTACTTTAGCGTTAAGTTGTTGATCTTACCAGGTCCGAGGAGGAGTTTTAGTGGGTATCCTTTCGGAACTATGAGTCCCACACTACCACGGTGGGACTCAATCACTACCTGGGTACCACCCCAGCCAAGGTGTGCGTAAGTGCATCTCCCCTTCTCCCAAAAAAAGGCCGCCATCGGTGATTCAACGTTCATCAGAGACTCCCACATTGACAAAATGAAAATTCTTTAACCTGAATTCGTTCAATTTCTTTGAAATCGATCGAATACCTGGAACGACTACCTATCTTGATTTGAAAAAGCTGAGCACTGTTGCAAACAGCGTTTAGTTCATGTTGAGTTTAGCTCAGCTTTTTCAATTCAAGATAGTCGTTCTTGAGATAATGACTTTCAAAGTTTTAATGTAGATAGTCTCCATGAGGAATTGACCGAATTTAGGTTTAAGAATTGCAAATGCACATGCAAATGGTACCAGGGTAGTGTGAGACTCGCAGTTTCGAAAGGATACCCGCTAAAGCCCCTCCTCGGACCTGGGAAGATCCGGACATCCTAACGCCAAAGTAATTTTTTCTTCTGTGTAAGAATGTGGGTAACAGACCAAGTAAAGTTGTTAGGATAGTTGAAATGTTAGTAATTCAAGATTTAGAAACCCACACTAGCTAAATAAAATCGGTTAACCTGAGTACAGTTACTTTTTTTTTTGATCGACTACCTGTAAGTTTGACATTCATTATTTCAAGAACAACTGTCTTGAACTGAAAAAGCGCAGCACTGTTGCAAAGAGCGTTGAAAAACCTTTTCAACGATATGCAACTCGACCTATGTTGCTCATAAAGTTCTAAGGGGGTGAGTGACCCCCTTAGGGGGTTTACCTAAAATTAGTGAATTTATGACAGAAAGTTGGACCCTTCAAATAGAAAATGGACCTGTTTCGGCGATTTTCGGAAAAGTATTGTCTTGCTCCTGATTGATTCCACAAAAACATGACTGAGCCACCCTTTCGCCCCCTGTAGGGGGCAAACTGGTCATACAAATAGATTATGCTTCACAGCATTTTCTTTGTGGACCAAAAGCTACAAAATATCCAAATTTCAGCCAATTTGACCGAGAACCATTTTACCCATAAAATGTGCGGGGTCCTTTCATGCTTTGATCACAAAATGCACAGACCATTCCGCTAACCCCCCCACTATCAGTAATTCACCTTATCAGGTGTCTTGGCTTGGTTTGTTTCTCCGAAAACTTCTTACCTCCCTAATTTTTACTTTTTTTGTCTTGATTTTTCTATAACAGCAAAGAAAACAACCATTTTTTCTTACACCCTGTATATGACGCATTGACGCATACATGATAGATGCCGGTGAGTGATGAGGCTGTTTATTTTTCACCCTAATTTGTTGTTAAACTATAGTATATACCTCTGTATAACGGAAAATACGAAATCAAAGTAGAAAGTAAAATTTTTATGATATTCTTCAGTTTTTTCGAAATATTTCAGGAACGCTTCAAGATATTTCAAAACGGTTTGTTGTGTCTTCACAACAATAATCTTCATGATCCTTCAGCTCCTTCCAACTTTGGAACCACTGGTTGGATTTGACTGAGATTTCACTGATAAGTGGATAATCATGCAAAACAAATGTCTAACAAGTTGAGTAGGTACAGCCAAATACCTTAACCCGTTTATGAATTATTATATTAAAAAAAACCAATAAATGAGTCAAAATGTGCAGAACTGTATCTTCGTCATGAAGCATTTGAGAGGCATGTTTTTGTGGTCAAGCTCTAATCATGAATCACCCTGTTTAAACCTTGAAAGATTCAGTAATTTTCGGGATTTCAGCAATAGCAACCCAGATGATTGTTTCTTCCTAAGAATGCATTTGTAAGTCTGATATATGGATAGTTTCTGATAATTATATTTCTTGTCAAAAGAAGATAGGGTAAAGTCCAGGATTCCATTTCCAGCTTGGATGATTGATTACTAATCACTAGGGTCAAGTTTGAAAAGAAGGAAAACATGTCAAGACGTAGGACCCGACAGTAAACAATATTTGGAAGCGGGGCTGTTTTTTCAACTCCACTTTGGCCCCACAAAGAGTAACCGGGATGTGCTGCATATTGATAGTGTGTCAGCAATGTCCAAGGAACAATTCGGATCTAATGCTATTTTTCTCACGTTCATTAAGATGATTTTGTTAGAGAATTTTGTGTGAAAATTAATTGTGAAGATACTAATTTTTATTTCTCAAAAATATGGGCTGAGTCAAAAAATTGGGCTATCGCACATTTTGAACTGAATCTATTGCGGCGAAAAAAGTGATTTCATTCTGAAATCAGGTCAAATTTCGACGTGCACCTCCGTATAATTCAATTTGTTGAGCAGTTCAGTCAAGCTCAACTCGACATAAATACCGGGTGGGCTCAAAACATGAACTGATTCATTTCCTAAAGCTATCAAAATACAAATAATACTGCTGGACAACGATGTTGTCGATATCGGAAAAATGGTTCCACTTTGAAGGTCAATAACTTCCAATTGCCGGATACGAATGTTGAGAAACTTCATCTGAAACTTCTACAGGGTGATACGTAAAATGGTGCAAAATTGCAACGACTTCATCGTACCCCCGTTTGTCAATGTTTTTGCTACATATTTCGAAACGGATTTTAAATTAGCAAGATTGGAAGTCTTACACTGGAGATATACATTTTTTATGTTGAATGTTACAGATTTAGCTTGTTGCCATGCAAAATTTAGTCACATTTGATGAATGGATGTTACCATTGAGCAATATTGTTCTTACAACAGTTTAGGACAATTTTACTGTCAACACAACCCGCCGAATAATTAGTGTGGGGCCAAGCAGGAGCAGGGGGCACTTTTTCAAGTCGTTGTCACTGCTTGTTTTTGTACGTTGAATTTCGTCAGAATTTTAGATGTGGAACATGTTTTGTTTGCAAGTTTAAGCCCCCGAACATATCGAACTTCAGTTTCCGACGGAGGTAGAAGTCTCCTGGACGTTATAGTGGGGGCACTAGGTGGATGAACCTTGCAAATGGTGATGAAAGCATGAAATTCGGTACACATACTCAGAATGAGCACCTCTCTTAGACAAGAGGTGGAGCCACGCCGAATTTTCACCGGAAGGGGGCTTGGGAGGCTCCTGAAAGTTAAAGGTGCTAGGGCTCCCACCAAACCGCTTATCAGTTTGTTTTATCAATTAAAAAGGAAACTCATGGATATATCGTAAAAATTGACGACGTTTATCGCCTTGTCCCGGGAATTTTTCATGATGAAAAAAAAAAGTTCTTCGGCAGAACACACAAATTGGTTTTATTTTATTTTAACCTACAAAGAATTAATAAGGAGATGTGCAACACGTTGATTCCCACAAATTCGTATCCTCTGAATTCGTTTGTGGAGTCAAAATTTTGATGGTGTATCTTCTTGAAGAGAGGCATTCCAAAGAGTAAGCTATTTTCAACACTAACTTCAAACAGAATTTTTCCAATGTTCTGAATCGAAATTACTCAATTCCTTCCAGCAATGCATACCCTGAACCCTCTTTTGGAAGTACCGCGTGCGATTGAACGTGGGGTAAGTCTTGAAACACTATCAGAATTTTTCTTATGTGATGCTACTATCCACTCTCGACCGGGGCAATTAGGTTCCTACACAGCATGCGCGGAGTGTATACACGTTATTTCAATATTATGACACAATTTCAATCATAAAAAATTTGACTGAACCGAGAAAATACGCTGCATCGTGTATACACTCCGCGCATGCTGTGTAGGAACCTAATTACCCGGGCGAGAGTGGATAGTAGCATCACAGAAGAAAAATTCTGATAGTGTTTCAGGACCTAGTCCACGTTCAATCGCACGCGGTACTTCCAGAGAAGGGTTCAGGGTATGCATTGCTCGAAGAAATTCAGTAATTTCGATTCAGAACATTGAAAAAATTCAGTTTGAAGTTAGTGTTGAAAATAGCTTACTCTTTGGAATGCCTCTCTTCAAGAAGATACACCATCAAAATTTTGACTCCACAAACGAATTCAGAGGATACGAATTTGTGGGAATCAACGTGTTGCACATCTCCTTATTAATTCTTTGTAGGTGAAAATAAAATAAAACCAATTTGTGTGTTCTGCCGAAGAACTTTTTTTTTTCACAATGAAAAATTCCTGGGATAATACGATAAACGCCGTCAATGTTTACAATATATTCATAAGTTTCCTTTTCAATTGTCAAAACGAACTGATAAGCCGTTTAGTGGGAGTCCTAGCACCTTCAACTTTCAGGAGCCCCCCGAGCCGCCTTCCGGTGAAAATTTGGCGTGGCTCCACCTCTTATCTGAAAGAGGGGCTCATTCTGAGTACGTGTACCGAATTTCATGCTTTCATCACCATTTGCAAGGTTCATCCCGATTTTGGCTCTTAGCGCCCGCACTATTACACTTTTTGTGCTTTTTCTATGCCTGAGTCTCGCAAATCTGTCACATTAAACGCAAAAATTTATATCTTCAGTGTTAGACTTTCAATCTCAGTAATTCCAAAACCGTTCAGACAAGACATCACACTTTATGATTTTTGTATTGTATTTTTTTTTTGTATTGTATTTGTATTTTTGAATCTGAGAAAATATTTTTTTGACAAATGGGGGTACCTAGAGTCGTTGCAATTTTGCACCATTTTACATAATTATAACCCTGTAGAAGTTTCAGATCAAGTTTTACAACCTTCATTATTATAGGATGGGTTACGAGAGAATCAGGCTAATTAACACAACAAACAAAATGGGAATCGCATTCGGCAATCGGAAGTTATTGCCCTTCAAAGTCGAACCATTTTTCCGATACCGACAACTTCGTTGTCCAGCAGTTTAGTTGAAAATAAAAAAAAATTGTTAGGATATTCGTTGAAGAATCCAACTAGGGGATAAGCCATCATCCTGTATAATATTGGCGGAGGAGCCGTTCGTGAATTCGCCAAAATATTCCATTTGATAGTGGTACAGATCTCGCTGGAGACCACGACGCGCGAGTAAGACACACACCTGCACAATTGGCGGATGAGCTGTGCTTCGAAACTTTTCAAGAGTTTTCGCGAATAGACTGGCAACCTATGTTGGGATTCACCGGAACGACAATGAAAACGACGAGTCTTCAAGGCCTTTCTAGAAGAAGTCTGGAATAGTCGAGTGATGCATCGTTTTGAAGACTTTTCAATTCTCTTTATTTCGATGTAAAAAGGAATAAAATCGAGTCTCCTGTTTTCTTACTACGGATTTTTTTGATTCGAAAATGTAAGATGAAGTGTTTTTGAATTTTCATAAGAGTGATCAACCTGCTGGGATTTTGAAAACGGTCCGATTTCATTTTTTTTTGCAATAATCATCACTTCTCTAGTGAGCTCTAAAAGACCTGGATCAGATGGTCATATTTAGTATTTTTGCCAACACCGACGACGCATCTATCCGATCGAGGGAGATGAACTGAGGTGTGCAAACTTCAAAGAAGTAATTTCAAATAATGTTTGAGGCACTCCTTATACTGCTTTGATTCGGAATACATCTCAAAGTTGGGCAAGATCTAGGGGAAGACCACACTGCTTCAACTGTGGATGCGTCGGACACTTGCAACGTCACTGTAAGCAACAATCCAGTTCGCTTCCGGTGATCTAGCGCTTGATCACTTTGTTCAGCTAAAAATGGTTTTTGAAGCTTGACTTAGAGAGTGGCTATTGGCAAATTGGATTTTATCCCGAGGACAAAGTAAAGACCACATTCTAAGCAAGAAAATGGATGTACCAGGTCACTGCCATGTCTATTGGGCTTTTATGAAGCATGTGAGAAAGCAAGACCTCACGTGATAATCTTGCCTAGTTCATCTAGAAGACCTGATGGTTTTCAGTCCAACATTCAAAAAACATCTGAGCAACCTTCGAGGAGTGTTCAGACGTCTACGAGAGCTGAATTCAAGCTTAGCCTGAAAAGTGCGGAATGTTTCAGAAGCAGGTTAGGGGCATTAAAGTGTCGTCCAAAAGAATTAGACTGATCCCAAAAAGGTACTAAATGGTGTCAGGGAGTGGCCACGACCGGAAAATCAACATGAACTCACTAGTCTTCATGGGTTTTGCACCTAGTACAGACAATTTCGTGTCGTACGGAGTCGGACGGAGTCGTACGACAGTACGGAGAAGTTCGTTAATATTGCCAAACTGTTGCACAAACTGAAAGACTTCGTTCTTGTGGTCTAAGGAACACGAAGACGCCTTCATGTCAATGGAAATAGCATTCGTGGAGCCCCATATTGACATATCCTCGGTCTCGTAGAGAGTTCACCTTGGATACTAACAAGTAACAAGTATAATATCGTCACTGGGGCGTTACTGTCGTAACTTTTATACCTACAAAAGCTCGAGAAATAGAAGCTTAGAGCTTCAACTATTTAGAGTAACAGCTACGACATTGGTGAATTTTCAGCGTTCCCAGTTCAGCCCATTGAAAGGATTTTGCGTTTCAGGCTCAGCAAATATGCAACAGAAAGGATGTGCTTTAGTATTTTTCGTTGTTCTCGACCAGCGCATCCACCATTTTTAGTATTTGTACCATACCGCGTGAGGTTTGTCGTCTGGTTTTGATCAACCTGTTGTTGAAGTCTTCAGTATTATTTTGATTTCTATGTCATCTCATCGATTTTTTTCTTATTTTCTAGGTATCCAGGTATTCTGTATGGCACAGAGGACTATACTTACAGGAAGCATCCCAACAAAGTGTGCGTCGTGCGCGCGAATGGAAAGGTTGGAGAAAGAAGTTTGGCACAAATTGCTTGTGTGAAATTCATTTTGGATTAGGGTAGAGTACTCGACTCTCTAAAAACAGGAATAGTGAACATATTTTCAATGTCGCCGGTGCCGGCTCCGCCAGGTGCTTGTTAAAGCGCCCGCGTGCAAAGTATTCATGTTGGGTCCTTGGGAGGACAGGGGAAGTCTGGGGGTGTCCAGATTGCGTCGCAGGTGAACATTCTGGAGAACTTTTTCTCTTTTAAATTACAATTATCCATCAGATAAATTCAACCAAAAATTTCACTGATTCAAAAAAGGGTTTTGGTCTGGGAACCGTGTCAGATGACTTTGGTCTGTTTTGATTGTTACTGTGAAATATTTCCGTGACTCAGGGCCCAGTTTAAATTTGGCTCCAAATTTCCGCGAGATTTTCCAGAGTCCCACGTTGCCGAAGCAACGCGCATCCCATTTCAGGACCCCCAGGCTGGCTGTGTAGTAGAAAATTCCGTATACACGAGGGGTTGCGTTGCATGGAAAACCCGCGAATCAATAATCGCAGGGAACTGGAGGGCTTTCTGTCGGCGAAGCATCCGGAAGCTTCCAGGCCGCATGCGTTCGGCTTTGGGCTCTCTCGGTTTGTTTTATCCACCGACTCGCCGACAACAATAGTGTGCTCTATGAAATCCAAAGGCATGTGTGGTACAGTGCACTGGCATTCTGCGGTTGGCGGTGTGTTGTGTCGTTTTGTGTGAAAAATGCCGATGCACTTATGCCGATTGCCGATAGTGCTGGACCTTGTGATGCTATGGGATTAAAAAAATAAAATTTGGAGCTGAAAAAATACGTATTCATAAGGTGAGTGTGTTGAGGAGATGTACCTACCTATAACTACTGGGTACTTTGAGTTTTTTTTAATCATTCATCAGGAGTCAATTTATAGGTACTTTAAAAAGGCGTTTACTCAATACTTACTATCTGAATGCAACAATACAAAACAAACTATTGTTAGGTAGGTATATCAGAAACGAGATATTGTAGCCGGTTTGAAACGTGCTTGTCTAGCTTTGCTACTGGTATATCTCCTAATGTGAACATAACTGTTCTACTATAAGCACAAACTTGCGTTTATACAAACTTATGATCTTATATGATTCTCATGGGTAGAACATTAGAATTATTGAGCAGGTACCTACACTCAACATTTCTGCAGTTCAGTGGCTTGTGTTTTGAATATTTATTATTTAATAGAATGATTCAGGAAAGATTATAAAATTTCCTGCACCTACCTCGGTCTTACGTATAAATTTATCAAAGTACCAACTATACACACCTGTTACAAGTACCTAATATTTGCTAAAGATACCTACCTATTTTATTCATTCAAGTTTTGGAAAATACAGGGTGATTCATGATCATGAGTGACTTTACATGTATCAATGGTAAATAGGAGACTTGGCGATTTTGCTGAAATTAACCTGTTGAAATTTGTAAGATGACATACTGAGTACATCAAAAGCCAGAGCCGGACTAGAAAAAATGTGCTCTCCTCTTATTTGGACAAAAAGTACATTTTCTGACCGCTTGTCTGAAAAACTGTTAGCGGATTCTAAAAGTTGAGAACAAATGCTTCAGGAATCATTCCACCAATTTGGATGGCTCACCTAAGCTGTTACGACAAAACAATGGTGAAATAAAACTTGTGAATAAGTTTCGATTTCCGACCTACTTCCTCATTTTTCGGCTGAATTCATTCAATTTCATTGTTTGGCTCACCTCTGTAGCGCAGTGGTTCGACAGAAGGGCTTGGTTGAAACAAGAATTGGTAACTAACTTTCAACATTTTGACATTTCAATTGACTTCAATTATCTATAATTGAAATAATTGCAATCTTCTCAAATTTCCCTCATAATTTTTCGTATTGGCTTCCCAGAGAAATATATCAGTCAAATCCTGATTCCACTCAATGGCACGTGCTTCACTGTTGTCACCTTCAACTATGAGAAAGTTAAAATTATACAACTTCTTAATACAACAAGAAATCGATGTATATTGAAATATCAAACATTCATAAGGATTCTAATATCAAATATGGTTTAAATGAATATAAAGTGTAGACACGATAGCAAAACTGATATGAAAATTATCAATGGTCAGCTGAACTGCTGCGTTATTTGAGGTGGAAGTTGATAAAATGCAAATATGTAATAGCTTGTTTATATTCACCTCAAGTAACGCAGCAGTTTGATTGGCTATTGATACTTTTTGTATTATTTTGGCTTTCAGTACTTGAACTTGCCATTTTAATCGTTTTCATAATTTTGAAATTTGATTATTTTGATAATTATCAATATTAGCTACTCTGATCAATGTCAATAGTTTGATGAATATCGATATTAGATGAATCAACATTTGATATTCCGATAATCATCTACATTCTTCCTTATCAATTCAACTCAATTCAATTGATTTATTGTTTATAAGAATGATACATTCTTTTAAGAAAGAGTTGGGTTCAAAGAAAAATAAATAAGTACAATTCGCGCGTTAAAAATAATATAAATAAAAAAACGAATATGATCACAAAAAAAAAGAAAAAAAAGAAAACGACAAAAAGAAAGAAATGTGAGATTTTGATCTGTGAAATTGGAGAAAATGTGAGTAAAATAAAACATGAACTGCAGGCTGAAGCCCATACAACCGAAATTTACATTAATTCGTTTTTAACAAAAGGCACGCGATCTGAGAACGCCTGACACAAAATTAGACAGCAACTTTAACGAATTCAGGTCAATTGATCAACGAAGGAAACCAAACTCTCGCAATCACTCAGCCTCACAGGCAGTGAACGGCGAATTCCCTCGTACAAAGGACATCTGAAAAGTAGATGTTCCAGTGATTCGCTTTAGTTGAGGTTACAAACGAAGCAAATCTAATTGGAGGAAATGAGATGAATCGAACCTCCAAATGAAAAACGTAAAACGATTCCGCTTGACAACTTCATTTGAGCCAAAAGTCTCGTCATATAAATAGGGCATCTCAGGAGTAAGTATCTACTGGAATCACGTGAAACATTGAAACTGGAGAAAAAGGAGTCATAAAATGAAGATGTGACTAGGTCGAAGTCATCTCGGAAAGGCTTTTCCCGAAAGTCCTCGACCAGCTGCAGACTCCGAGATCTGAAAGAAGAAGGATCTAAATCATCCAGAGAGCCCTGAAAACCAGCAAATTCAAGCAGCTCGCACACCTGGAGGACCCAATTGTATCTCGGCTCACCACCAAGCGCAAGCAGCCTTTTGAAGCACCAATTTCGGAAGCCTGCCCTCCTCCACAGCAAGAAGTCTATCCAGCCATGACAAGACAAATCTGAACATCATCAGAGCAAGCTTCACCGTCCCCGTCTCAAGGCGAACAAAACAATCTGGGGTCGTACAAGGTAACAGGAGCAGACGTTTGAAAAAACCCACCTGCACACGCTCAAAGACTTCCATATATCGAGGACCCCAGAGAGCAATGCAGTGTGACTTTCAGAATTCAGAATTATGGTGCTGTAAAGTGTAATTCTTGATTCCCATTGAACTTGCCATTGTAGACAATACAGACCCGATCGTCTGTCTTGTTCTTGTCACAGTCTTATTGGTCGTTTGAAGAAAGAATAAAGACGACGTTAAAACAACGCCCAGCTACTGAAACCTGTTGACAACTTCGACAACATGTCCCTAAAACCGGAAAACGGAGTCGCGAGGGATTCTGTGCCAGGCCCTGCGGAAACACATGATCTTCGACTTATCAGTGTTGACGACAATCTGATTAATCTGGGAGTATTCCTCCAGAAGAGCAAGCTCACGGCCCAGATCAACCTCAGACTCCGCCAGGATAACCACGTCATCCGCATATTTTTTCTGATCAAACTTTGACACCTGGATCACGATATCGTTCATTCCTACTTATCACTGAGCGAGATTTTGGGTCTAATAATCAATAACACTTGTCAATTGATTGTCAAATTCAAAATGATACAATTTCTTCAAATTTGTTCATAATTTCATCACATTTCTTTTCAAATTAAAATTAATTGCGTGATTTTGAATTTTAACCAATTGGTTGACAGGTGTCATTGATTAGAATCAAACTCTGGCTTGATAATAATTCTTTACCGAGCCCATTTTATCAAGAAATGTGTTGAAACGATCAAAGTAGTAACAAAAAAATGTATAATAGACCATTTCCACTGACGTCATGCAGCTCCGTCATGAACAGCTGATTCGGGGCAACGTCAGTCAGATGTGCGTTATCTGTCACGGGGCACGTGGGCTACGTCAGTCATGTGCGTCAGTCAGATTGGTGCTATGTAAATCTGTCCGTCGGTGTCGGTGTGAAAGTCACTGGTGTCACAAAGTTTTGACAAACTGGCACGTATAGTTGACATCATGTTGACGTTGCCCCGAATCAGCCGTTCGACACGTGCGTGTGACGTCATGTGGAAATGGTCTATTTCAATTTATATCAGTTGAAATGACAACATCAAGCCAAATGTCTGTGAGTGGAGTTAGAATAGTATTTTGATTAAAAAAAAAAAAATAAGTTTGAGTTTGAATGAATTCAGTGGAACAATGGTCGGATCGAAAATCAAAACTTTTCCACAAATTTGACTCAAAGATTCTTTCATCTCAGCAGTTAAGGTGTGCCATCCAAATGCTCTAGGGTGATTCTAGCAGCATTTTTCTCAACTTCTCAAATCCGATAACAGTTTCTAACGCGGTCAAAATATGCAGTTTTTGACCAATTACAGTACTTTTTTTTTAGTCCGGTCCTGAATTTTGATTTGCCCAGTACCTATCGCGTCTTAAGAAGCTTCAACAGAAGAACATTACTGATCGAAAAGGCCCGATCGAAGTATCTTAAGTATCTAGTGAAAGAATCGAAGTATCTTCGTAATTTATGGACAAAATAAATTGTCTTCTGTGGATCTTGACTCGCCATGAAGCCTCCTATCGGCCATTGTTGTATCTGAGGTCACTTATGAATTAGCTTGTATTTACATTTGGCATACAAGCATTTTGCCTTTCAAGGGAATAGAAAACGGAGAAAATGCGATTCCAGTAAATGATGAATGTCACGAATTGATGAATTCAGAAACTACTAACTACCTACGAATAGATACCATACCAGTTATGCAATAAACTAATTTAGAGACCGGATTTTAGGCAACTAAAAAGCGGAAACACGACAATAATTGGTAAGTTACCTACCCTCAGTTTAAAAAAAATACGACAGTTCACACAGAGTGTAGGTGCTCCATGTCAACTATTTTTTGTCCAACTTTTATGGACGCGATGGTACTTTCTGAATAAAAGTGAGTTTCTGTGATGATCACCCTTTCAGGCCAAGGAGAGGACCATGTGATTCCAGTTCAAGCTTTAAGGATGGAGTTAAATTGATAAAAATAGGGCTTTGGCAATAAGGCAATTTGGGGAATCATTCTTTTCGGGCTTATTCTTTGACAAAAATTTATCAATTTATCATTCAGGTGAATAACCATATCAAAGCACCTCCTTCTAGCTTTTGGAAGAGACCTGAATGGTACATTTCTGTCAAGAAATAAGCTCGCATGGATTGATTCCGCAATCCGCAACGTCTGATTTTACCAATTTAACTCGGTCCTTATACCATCGCGAGAATCAATTCATGAGGTGATCAATTACAGAGATGAATCAACCATTTTAATTATTATTTATGTAGGTATTTGTATCATTTATTGTTAACAGACTAATTGGGCTGTCAAAACGCTTGTCTTTTGTTCAAAGGTTCTTAAAAAAATACAGAGTAGAGAGTAATTTGCCTAAAATCCGGTCTCTACAAAATAGTAATTAGGTAAATGGGAAAAACTAGATATCTATATAATAGGTGGGTTAAATTGGAATAATCGAACAGACGACGTTATTGCTTAATCAAACTGCTAACAAAGTATTGGAAATTTTACCCTTCTATAAAAAAATGGGATGTTTTTTTTTGAACGACAAAGTCGATTTCGATTCGGTTTCCATTTCGCTGGTTAACGACACTCAATTAGGTATGGCAATGTGAATGTGTCGGCTCAGGACTCATCATCACAGTAATGGAAATGCAGGTGATAAAGAAACTCATCACACCTTTAATTCACCATAATAATACAACAATGGCGTTTCTTCAAATTTCAAAGCCCAATAATTTTGAGACTATTCCTCTTTAGAGAAAAATATTTGAGTCTCATATTAATGCAAACTTGCTTGACACGGGGTTGGAATCCGTCGGTATAATTATGAATCGCTCGGAGTGTCCCAAAATTCATGGCTTAGGAGTTTGGGGCAGTTTATGAAAATGCTGGAAAAAAAGTTCGAAAAATGTAAAAAATTGAGTCTTCTATTTTTGGAAATGTGGAGATCCTTCGAGCCCTTCTCATTTCGTTATTCCATCAGATTTGAAAAATTATTTTAGAGGTTCCTGACTTACCTCTTATAGAAAACAACTAGATACCCAGTACTTACATCACGCAGTGCTTAATATTTTTCACGCATCATTCTGCCCAAACAGTTAGGCTAATACTTTTGAATAACGAAACTAGAAGGACTCGAATAATATGGCTGCTTTCGATCCTCCAAATATTAAAAAAAAACATTTTTTTCAATACTTTTGTGACATTTTTGAAAATTATCTGTAAACAGCCCTGGACTCCGAAGGCGCAAACTTGAGACATTCTCTACAGTTACTTCAAGAACACGCAAAGAATTGTTGAATGTAAAAACCTCCCAAATCGCCTAAAACAAATTACACCACTGGTGCACGGTGGTGCGATCTTTTCAATAAGCCATTGCTTCGCGAATGAGTTGAGTATTTACAGCACCTTAATGGCACCTATGGAACTGTTGTTTGTTTAGTGTTCTAGTCATGTACCTACAAAATACAAAAGGGCCATTGCCATCGACTATTCAAGTATCAAGTATTATTGCAAACAGTAGAGAATATTATTAAATATTTAGGCTATTAGTCGGAGAACGACATTATAATAAACGATGTAAAAAAGGGTGAGAAAAGCTAAAGTTCGATTTATAACTCCATTTAAATTTAAGTCGCAATTTCAATCGCAATTTCAGTCGGATCGATCATAAGCATACTCATGTTGTCAATTTATAACTCGATCGCAACTATCGCATTTGTCGGAAACAAGGAATTATTCAATCCTTGACTCGATCCTTGATCCTTCTAACCTGAGCCTTGAGCGTCAACAAGAGTCTTTATTCTCCAAAATCGGTCAACAACGAAAAAAGTTATGTCTGCAAAACAAAAAGGTTGCATTTTTGAGATCGCCCTGTAATTAAAGCAGATGGGCAGAAATTTGAACAAAAATCTCGAGGTATGGGTACAACGTCTCACCTGAAACACTTGGATAAAATCAAAAATATTTTCTTGTGAAATGGGAGCTGTTCAAACTTTTCCATTTTTGCCTACCTGATTGAGCACCCTGTATAACTGATAAGAAACACCTAAACAAAAAATGGCCTATGACATGTTGTAGTCCGATACGTGTGCTAATCAGAAAACAGAAAATCATTCAAAATGGCTCTTTTATTCAGAAGTTATGATACTTTGAATGCGGACAATTTTTTGGGTGGCCCATTTTACTTGGTGCGAAACGACGAGCGAAATACGAAATCAACATTTTTGTTCTAATAGAGAACATTAAGTGAAGAGAATGAATATCAGTACAATATATAAAATTAGTGAAGCTTTAGGTCTTTGGTGACTTTTTATTAGGTTATTATTATCGACTTCAATCGCGAGGAAGAGGAGAAATGAAAGAAATGGACATAAAAATATAATAACGTCACGTTTCAACATAATAGACTTTTGGAACCCGAAGCTCATTCTGTCGATGTTTTATTTTACTTCCCCGACCCCCTATATGTATAATGGAAGGAGAAACATTATGGGCGAGCTGAAAGAAATTTTTGGATAATGACGGATCGTATCCGTTTTGAGGAGGTCCCCAAAACGATTAAGACCATTTCCAGGCAGGGTGATATCTGAATCTTTGAAATTCAATTACTCAGAAGCTACCCAATAGATTCGAACCAAATTCGACAGGAAGCAACACGAAAAAAGTGTGAAATCCAGTCGGAGTTTTCTACCATTTTCCACCACTCGGAAGGACTGCTCGCTCGACTTTTGACTAGAAAAATACGCCGTCTGTGCTTGACTCATCTGAGGTGCCACTTTTTTGCCACTTTAACAATCAGACTGGATTTTTGTCACTTTATTATAGGTATTAAGTTATTTTATACAGGGTGTCTTAAAACTAGCCCCCCAGGGAATACTGACATGTGCCGATAACAATAGGTTCCCAGAAAACGGAAGAAACAAATTAATTGCTGCTTGCATGAAGGAGTCATGATTATTTTGAATTCACCAATCCCGGAGGGTCAAATCGAGGTAAATTTGCAAAATTCAACCGGTTGCTAAGTTTCGAAAGTAATCGCAGCTGTCTGTCATTTTGGAGTAAATGTTTGGCTTACTGTTGATAAAAGGAAACCTATAGCAACTTCAAATTAAGGTTACACACCTCAAAGGTGTGGGTCTCTGATTGCTCAACTTGACTTCGTCTTTTCTATTCTCGAATACCATTTGAGGTAGTTTTTTTTCTCGGTAATCAACATCCGACTGCCGTCTAGTTTTGTCTCATTTTCTCTGGGGCGCAAGTTATGAGACACCCTGTACAAGAAGATTTTGAGCAGTAGAAATGTTGCTGAAAAAATGCATGTGATTTGAGGTTGGAAAACTTCAGTGAAGCGAGTTGAAATGTTGAAAAAAAAATCTCAAGGACGAAACAAATAAAAAAGCAGTATCTACCTATCTATTCGAACTGAAAGAGATTTCATATAAGAGACTGTAATATGTTTGGTGTCTTTTAAAGGGACAACGATATTAAATAAAGTTAACCATGAATCATACGATTCATACGTAACTTTTGCAGTATGTGGTGAAACCGTAAAAAGCATCCAACCCCTAACTAAATTACCGGCGCTTACCCAACTCCTTGCATAACCTGTAGTTATATCTAAAGTGCCATGTATGTGTCTACATTTTTATAGGTTGCATCCCCATAAGAGGGTCGAGAGAGGACGAGCAGGGAGGGGTGGATCACCCGACGGCGGCGTCCCCAGGGACGGATTCAGAGACCTCGAGGGACGTTGAGTGAGGTTCGCATATATGAGATGTGGAGCGCCGTGGCGCCCGTCGACGTGGAAAGCCCGGCGCCGTCAGCCAGATCCAAGCACAGCGCCACTCTGGTGGGGGAACACGTCTACCTCCTCGGCGGACGAAATGGAAACTTGCCAATGAAGGACTTCTGGAAGTACAATCTAGGTCAGTAATGATGACGCTCCGGCCTGCTGCCGCTGAAAGGCGCACTTGACCATAAAAATGCAGAATAATCCAATTTGACGGGGGTTGAATCGAGTGGATGTAATTGTGCCGCTCACAAAGGGGTCTCCGCAGGTTGGCGGTTATCATCAGGTGATATGGCACGGATTACAGAAGAGGAATAATCGCAGTTTTCTAGCAAATTTTTCACTTTACTCTTGTGGCTTGTACAAGACTTCCTCATTTATTTTCTCATTAAATCAAAATCAAATGAGAAATAACTCCTTAGCTTCTTTCAAGTCTAAAGTCAAGACTTTAATTTAGCAAAAAGGCGACCTTCTCCAATAATAAACAGAATGACGACCATATTTTAGATATTTTCTTTTTGAATGGATGCAAAAGAAGCAAAGGTATAGAAGAAATGATCTATTGGGCTGACTTGCGAAAATTTTCCTTCGATCTTAGTTTTCAAACAAGAAAGTATAAACCGTTGAATTGTAACCTTCTCTAATTATTTGCCTTCTCAAGACATTGTTGAAAAAGCGACTTAACGAGCTCTCTTAGCCCGTGGCTTCAGATGAACCAACAATTCGACGAAAATTTTGCCTCTTTCAAAAACGATGTAGCCTTTGACTCCCGCCAAATATTTTAAATAGGTTTGCGGTGTCCGCTAGCCTCATCTTCTGGCGGTCCATCCTATAAATACAAAACTTAAGACTGCCTAAATAAAATTTACACGGGTTGATAAATGATAATGTAAACCAGTGCAAATCTTCAATGTGTTCAACCAGATTCCGTTTATGACAAAAAATGTTTTTTCAATTCCAACCATGACATTATAAAAGTTGAAGTCTTACCTTGGGACGATTTTGAAATCTATTGATTCGGGAGTCCAGCAAAGAAGACTTTTTTTTTTTCAATTGGTGCATTTCAAACCTATTGACACGCACTACAATCGGCTTTTTGTTAAAAAGACTCTGGAATTTGGAGCGATTCCCAACAAGTTGACCCACAACCCACCTTCATTATTTCGAAGGAGGTCGAAGCAAAGGCCATTTCTCCAAAAACAGCAGCTGGACCTCGAGCTGGGTTAACAGATCATGAAGATATCATTAATAAATAATATTCATGATTGTGTAAAATTTGTCTTTTTCATAATTTTGACCTCATGCGTATGGTTCCGTAGTCAAATTGAAGACAAAAACAATAGCTCTAAAGGATAAAACTCGAATCAGAAGTCTCACCAGCTCGGAACAAAATCTGCGTTGTTAGACTTCCGATTCAAAAAATTCCAAAATTATTTCGAGGTAACACCATAGACGGTAACACCCGTGAAGCTTCATTATTGTTAGTGTTGCAATGAGCAAAAGCATTTTTCCACAAACGGGGTTTGATTGAACACATAGAAGATTCACACTGGTTTACATATCACTCTGTACAAACTTTATCTGGGCAGTGTTGAGTTTTGTATGTATAGAATGAACTGCCAGAAGATGAGGCTGACGAACATTGCAAACCGGATCAAAATATGCAGCGGGAGTCAAAAGTTACATCGTTCTGAAAAAAAAGGAACAACATTTTCAGTCGCGACATATTGAGCTCGTATTGAGTACCTAGTGCGCAATTTAGTATCTGACTGTTATTCGCTTGTGTCACCATCTAGATGAGTTTCGTAACGTAGATTACGATTAGCTGTATGTAACTGAAAGCTGTGGTTTCTTCTCAAAAACATGCTGGGGCCCTATCGTGATGAGTGGTACTACCTACGTTTGTGACGTCACGTTGCGTAGCAACCATCTCTCTGATAGGTTGTAGCTAGGCGACGTAACGTCACAAGTGTAAAATTCTACTTATTGTGATAGGACCCCTGTAAAGTTTTGATTTTACCATGGTCATTTTTTGGAATTCAAGCAAAAGGCAAGTGATCAGAGTCAGTGGATTTTCCTATAGGCGATTTACATTTAAAAAACGCCGCCTGGTGTAGAGCTTGATCTTGATCGTAGAGGACGTTTTTGAGAGGAACACATACTTCGACGTCTAGTAGCCTAGGTGGGCACTAGTGGATACCTGCAATACCCACATTATTGACATGAAAATTTGACCAGTAGAAATAATGTGAAAATGGGTTTGCATTTCTGTCTCTTATTTCATGTTATGGTTAGCATATTTAGCAGTCTTGTGGTGGATCTAGCCCCAGAGGTGCGCAGCTGAAAGACTACGCCCCCCAGCAATGCACTACACTGCGGTAAAAAAAGACAACGTTTACGTCCCGAACACAAAGGTAGCTACGGCAAGCTTATTAGAATGAAAAATGCGGATCTCCAGCTGAAGTTCAAGCAGAAAATCTTTAGAAAAAAGCGAGGAAAAAAGGTAGGTGGTGGTTGACTCTGCACGGCCAGCCCGAGGTGATTTTTTCCTGGCTGGCGACGGGCTTGTGTGTTTCCCTCCGTGCGGATGTGACAGTTTGTTGCTCTTCCTTGGGCGGAAGCTAGGGATGATTTAGAGAAAGGTCTGCGACGACGCTGGTCATCAACATGGGGCCCAATAAAGAGCCTACGGGGTCCCAAGGGTTCACAGGAACAAAACCTTGCTTGTAGTGGACTGCACAAGACAGCAAAGTGACAGTTTTGACGTGCCACCAAATGACGTAACAGCCGACGTTGCCCACGGCAACTTACACCTCTTCTGACAATTAATTTCCTAAAACTTCCTCGACGAAACGGCCATTTTCCCCAATAAGGTCAATCGCCTATAGCTGAGACTCTTGATGCTGAGAACGTTCAAAATTGCTCAGTTGATCCAACCTGTAGCTCAGCTTTACCAATAGTTGGGAACACTTCCAGCTGACTACCTCCAATATAGAATTTCGTGGAACTGCAGCAAGGATTGCTGAAATAATTCAGCCAGTGAAACCACGGCGGAGAAAAATTGCGATTGAAAGCTAATGAATCCGAATTAATTAATTGCGGCACGTTTGAATTTCCAATGCACCCGTCAAGCGTGACGTTTCCAGGTCGCACTCTGGAACAAAACCCTCTTCGCGGTTTGACGGGTGGTTATATGCGTATAAATACTGCAGTGGTAATAAATTACCGGCACGCGTACCTCCACCTCCTGCACTGCCACCTCACTTTCTTCCGCCTCTTGAACTTTTAATAAATTTTCCTTGTAATGCCACCAATTTCCACCCGCACCCTCTTTCTGAAGCATTTCTGAAGTCGTTACATGCATCATTCATAAAGCGCGTAGCTATAGCCTCTCGGTCTCTCTCCCAGCTCCCAGCTCCTCCAATAAGTCGCCGCATAGCCACATATTATGGTTACCGTCGAACTCGTGTGGGCCATTACAAAGACAACACAACACACGTTCCCCAAACCAGGAACCCCAAGTTTAACGCCTTGGGAGTTGGAAGCAAGAGCAATATAGTGCGGTGGTGGTTAAAGTGTAAGTAGAAATCACGCTTTCATTGTCTGTTAATGCTCCTACATGGCGTGCTACAAGCGCTGCTCCGTCTTCCTCTTGTCGGGAACCCGAAGAGTGATTTATTGGATTAGGCGAGGGTTGTATGCGAGAAAAAGGAAAGAGGGAGAGGATTAAGTGTTGGATGTTCTCGCCTATTACGGATTATTAAACGGATTTATTACTTATCGAGTACAGCGTCTTTTGATGGGAGCTGGTTCGTTAACGTTGGATGTATAATTCGGTTATTTCCGGGAATATGATTCGATTAAAATTTGTGTCTGAGTCTGACGTTGAGATGGCTTGGCTAGACTAACTAGCTTCGCCCTTGCCCTTCGGTAACCGAGTCACTTTTTTGTCGGATGATACAGGATGTTACAGAATTCAGGTCAGAATCGACAAAAACCTTAACTCTCCCGGTTTTCTTACAAGTTGTTTTATGCAACCAACAATACATTCCTGTGTACTAGATCTAGCTGGTGAGGCGTTCACCGATTACTTCCACCGAATTTTGAACAGCATGCGTGAGAAGTCCCGCATTTAAGATCAAATTGAATTTATGTAAGATGATTGGCCCGGTAGTGACCCACGTGACGCCTTTCCAAATCAGGGGCTGAAACATTACGGCATTGGAAATACTTGAAATGTGAGAACAACATGTCAAAAAATAGTATGACCTGCTCGCTTTATTTGCATGAAGGTTGAAGATTGTTTTGTGGTACAGTATATGTATTGCTAACTGCGAGACTTTGTGCCGTGATGTGTAGCGAATAATAATGGCATGTAACTTATTCAATCGTAAATCACTTTGACTGCTGACTTCTGACTCATCTGTCGTTTGGAACAGTGTCGTCAAACTTAAGACGAAACATTTTACTAGAATGTTGCGCATCCCGTTTTTTATTTTGGAAAAAAGCAGTCAGCGCGGCAGCATTTCTCACTCAGATAAAAAAAATGGCGACGATTTTTGAAAGAAGAAATGTAGAAATGTACCTACCTATGTTTTCTATCTAATCAAGCTGAATGTTTTAGGTCTGGTTTGCAGCAATTTTCAGCAATAAATTGTTCGCATAGACTTCACCAGAGCAAGTGAACGGCGTTAGTTCTCTATAATCTCGTTCTCTACGTCAAAATTTCGAAGAAGTTTTTTTTTTAACACAAGATTTTCATGGTTGATTGATAATAATATGGTTCTTCAATGGTATTCATAAACGTAAGTATGATCTTAGGAGGGAGCATTTTCATAAACGTGTGCACATAGAGGCACAATAACCACGGTGGCGCTGTACGCAGTCAAACATGGTGGTCGAAGAGACCTTGACAAATATTAGGTGCTTTCCTTTTACAATCTAAGCTAAGTATTCTGACCCAAGTTGTTAGTGGTATCTCACTTTCGCGCATGTGATTTCTCGCTCTTTCTCTCTCTAACTTGAATCATATCAGTGAGTTTTGTGGTAAAAGGAAAGCACCTATTGTTAACGCAATGCGCATTTTCACACAACAGCTGTCGATAGTGATAACTGTCAGTGAAAGGAGTGAAATAGGCATAATAGTACAAGAAAGATAGATTTCAACCTCGGTTGATACTTTGTTTAGAATTGAGTGCTTTAGAACATATCCAAAATCGCCAAAAATCGCACTCGGGGGTTTTGAGTTATTGGAGGGGGGGGGTAAAAAATTGCAGGTAAAAATGGAGGGGATGCAACCCGTCAATCCATTGGATGCGAATACATTATAGTTCGACGTATCATATCCCATTGATATTATTTTGGCACAAAAAGTGTCCATCATTGTTGAAGGGGAGTAGTGGGGCGGCGAAGCTCTGCTAGGTGGTCCATTTTGTTTTTCTGGCCATGTAGAACCGATTACGACATGTTTGGTATCTTTTCCGACTAAATTCAATCTCCTGAACTCATATTCGATGTGTAAATTTGGATGAAAACAAGTTTGAACAAGTTAACTTGAGAAAACTTGTTTTTTCTTTGACAATTTTGACGAATTTTCGTTTTACTGTTGAAGGCGTTAATTTCTAGAAAATTTTCAGGGACCAATCAATCAAAGTGTTAACTCCACAAAAATCATCCACTCGATGTATAATTTTGTTTCTAGAGTTTAAAAAATCGATTTGAACTTGAGCCGGCGCGGCGCGTCGTCTACTACTGACCAGAACACTACAGCATGCACCTTTAAATGAAAACACCTCAAACTATTGAAGAAATAACAACTCATCTTTGAAAATTAGAGGGTCTGTGGAGAATTGAATTTTCTATAACATAAACAAAATCGCCATGAATTGCACTGCAGGGATTTGAGTTATTTAAGTGGAGAGGTGACAGTTCATAGAGTATGAATCCTGTCAAAGTGTTATCCTCCTCCTCGAATAACTCAAAATCCTGCATTGCGATTCATGGCGATTTTGTTCATGTTATAGGGAATTCAGTTCTGCACAGATCCTCCAATTTTCGAAGATGAGTTGATATTTCTTCAATTGTTTGAGGTGTTTCCATTTAAAGGTGCATGCTGTAGTGTTCTGGTCAGTAGTAGGCGACGCGCCGTGCCGGCTCAGGTTCAAATCGATTTTTTAAACTCTAGAAACAAAATTATATATCGAGTGAATGATTTTTGTGGAGAATACACTTCAATTTAATGGTTCCTGAAATTTTTTTAAAAATGAACACCTCCAACAGCAAAAAAAAAATCCGTCAAAATTGTCAAAGAAAAAACAAGTTTTCTCAAGTTGACTTGTTCAAACTCGTTTTCATTCGAATTCACACATCGGATACGAGTTCAGGAGACTGAATTTAGTCGGAAAAGATACCAAACTTGTCGTGATCGGTTCTACATGGCCAGAAAAACAAAATGGACCACCTAGCAGAGCTTCGCCCCCCACTACTCCCCTTCAACAATGATGGACACTTTTTGTGCCAAAATGGTATCAAGGGGATATGATACGTCGAAATATAATGTATTCGCATCCAATGGATTGACGGGTTCCATCCCCTCCATTTTACCCTGCAATTTTTTACCCCCCCTCCAATAACTCAAAATCCCCAAGTGCAATTTTTGACGATTTTGGATATGTTGTAGAGCACTCAATTCTGAACAGAATATCAAATTTTCATGACGTCCATATTTATTCCGAGGTTTTGCCATTTTTTTAACTATTTTTCCTGTACTATAATAGTCTTCTACTAGCATGGCATCTATATAAACTTGTTAGGTATCTTTTGTCAATGAATTGTAGGTATCTTCTGATTCCAAATTCAGCCCCAAAATTTCACAATATAGGCACATTTGAACTTGAACTAGTAGTACACAAAAAACAATACCATCCATGTTTCTCAAAGGGTTCATATAATGCAAGCTATTTGTCCCTGGCTCGCAAGAAGAGAAAGGGGGTATAGAGGGATACTTCTCAATCTAAATGTTTTTGAGGGACATCATGGAATAAAATGCTCCAAGCTTCCATATTTCACAATGTTCTAGGACGCGTCTTGACCCAAAAAAATATTCTGGACAACTAACCTCGGTAACTTACGAAGGCGCAGAGCGGACATGGAAGATATTTGTTTGTACCTAATTGCGATTTTTTTTCTGTCAATTGCCACTTTACTCTGGCAATTGCGACTTATTTCTGTCAATTGCCATTTTATTATGGCAATTGCGACTTTTTTCTGTCAATGGACACTTTATTCTGGCAATTGCGACTTTTTTTCTATCAATTGCCAATTTATTCTGGCAATTGCGACTTTATTCTGACAATTGCCACTTTATTCTGGCAATTGCGACTTTTTTCTGTCAATTGACACTTTATTCTGGCAACTGCGACTTTTTTCTGTCAATTGCGACTTTCTAGCACATTTCGATAGAAAATTATGTTTATATGGCCGGTTTGTCCGTCTGTCTGTCTGTCCGTGTAAAAGTTGAGAAGCTGTACTCCTTCTCGGGAAATGAAGCTAGAGCCTTAGAACTTTTTCCGATAATTAGCTCAGGCCCTCAAGGGTGGCCTATGGTGGCAGACTGTATTTCATGGTGGTGCTGCCATCTTGGTAGCCATATTGAAATTTCTCATCAGTGGAACGGAACCTCGAACGGAACTTACTCTGATCTCGTATGAACATTCTTACTTTGAAGCTCAGTTTCATGATTACGCCGCCATCTTGGCCGCCAGATAGAAATCTCTTATTATTGGAACGATTGTCATGAAACGTGAAACGTAGGTACTCTTGTTTCGTATATGAATCCGCTTCAGATTCATTCGCTCTGAATCCGCGCTAACGGATCATGAAACTCAGCTTGAAAATAAGAGTGATCATACGAAGCAAGGGTAAGTTCCAAGTTTCAGGAAAATCGTTCCACTAATAAGAAATTTGAATATGGTTACCAAAATGGCAGCGCCACCATGGAATCCAGTGTGCCCATTGGCCACCCCTGAGAACCTGAGCTTCTCATCGGAAAATGTTCCAAGGCTCTAGCTTCATTTCCCCGATGAGGTGTACAACTTCCTAATTTCTACACGGACAGACAGACAGACAGACAAATCGGCCATATCAAAGTAATTTTTTATCGAAATGTGCTAAAAAGTCGCAATTGACAGAAAAAAGTGGCAATTGACAAAAAAAAAGTCTCAATTACAAATAAATATCTCCCATGTCCGCTCTGCACCTTCGTAGTAACTTGTTCTGAAGTCTATGTATGTTTCTCGATGTGAAAATATGAGATTATTTTGATTTACAATGCAAATATATACCAGACTATAGTGTTCAGGGGGTCAAAATTAGTTAGAAAACGAGAAATATAGCCCACATCTCGCCCCACATGCATACATTCCACAACAATTTTGCTAGTGTCAGAAAACATCGTTTGGGGTGGGAAATGTTGACGCGTCCTTGGCGAAAATCAATCACTTGGTGTGAAGAGCTATCACGGCACGCCAAAGGGCATTTCGCTCGGCATTCCGTCTACATTTGCGGCATAACAATCGTACCATCTCCAATAAATCCGGTTGGTGTATTGTTGGTTGCATAAAAAATCTTGGCCGTGACATAAAAATTCCACCAGTGCCGGTGCCGGTATAGGAATACACCTAAGTACCGACTTAATAAGTTGAAAAAATGCTGAAACATGATACCCTAATGCTGATAGGGGTACTTGAGTATTTAATTAAGGTTACCTACTCACCAAAAAAAAGTTAACACCAAGTTTTCTTCCAGTCACGGGCAAATGGCAACAGCTGAAGCCGACCGGAGATAAGCTGCCATCACTCCAAGAACACTCGGCCGTGGCCTACAAAGATAACATTTACGTGTTTGGCGGCGAAGTGGGATTCTCAGCCGGCACGGAAACGCCTTTGTGGCGTTACGATATCAAGAACAATAGCTGGAAGAAAATTCGACCGAGGAAAGGTTAGTATACCTACCCACTTTTATACAGGGAGAAAAGCGGGGAGAAAAGTTTTTCCTTTTGCCCTTATTTCACAGTTCACAGAGTCCTCTATCACAGCTAGGCATATATACCTTTTTGTTATTCTAATAGATTCCGGCACGGGCTGTGCGCCACAAAGTACAAATTTATTCCGTTCCCTGCTTCGGTCATCAATCACTTTGACTCTTATACCTACCTACCGACACCAAACTTGTGGAAGTTTTGTTTCTTTTTTGCGGCGTGTGCCCCACATCAAGCAGAACTGAGGAGGGTGTTACTAGATTTATTATTTATCGCGATATCGCGGCGAAAATGGTAGATACATATCTAAATCGCTCAAACGCAGGTGAGTACTTACCTGTACTAAACTGGACCGTCATTAGAGTTACCCGACCGAACAATAAATAACGCCATACGGGCGCTACCTTGGTAGCTAAAATAAGAGAAGTTCTTGAAAGCCTACGGAAAGTTCACAAGTTGCATTGAAAAATGTTGTACTGTCACTGTCGATATTTTGTTGGGTAATTATTGACGACCACTACTTCTCGACTAGCATTTTCTAAGAGTTAGGCAACCACTTAAACAGCTATGTAGGACGCTTCCTTCTTGCCTGCACTTACGTCGTAGGACATTGGTGGATAAGTAATGGAAAGAAGGAGCATTTTACAGTGGAAATAGTGGTTTCCCCAGGAAACTACGGTCGACGAACGTGATGTTGTGGTGGTATCTACCTACCGTGAAAAGTTGGTGGCTGAAGTCGAGAAGTAGTGGTCGTCAATAATTACCTTTTGTTGATTCAATACTCTTTCATACGAAGGCGCAGAGCGGACATGGAAGATATTTATTTGTAATTGCGACTTTTTTTCCGTCAATTGCCACTTTATTCTGGCAATTGCGACTTTTTTCTGTCAATTGACACTTTATTCTGGCAATTGCGACTTTTTTCTGTCAATTGACACTTTATTCTGGCAATTGCGACTTTTTTCTTTCATGTGCGACTTTTTAGCACATTTCGATAGAAAATGATGTTTATATGGCCGGTTTGTCCGTCTGTCTGTCCGTCCGTTATTTGTCTGTTTGTCCGTCTGTCTGTCTGTCCGTGTAAAAGTTGAAAAGTTGTACTCCTCGGGAAATTAAGCTACAGCCTTAGAACTTTTTCCGATTAATAGCTTAGGCCCTCAAGGGTGGCCTATGGGCAGACTGTATTTCATGGTGGCGCTGCCATCTTGGTAGCCATATTGAAATTTCCCATCAGTGGAACGGAATCTCGAACGGAACTTACTCTGATCCCGTATGAACATTCTTACTTTCAAGCTCAGTTTCATGATTACGCCGTCATTTTGGCCGCCACATAGAAATTTCTTATTATTGGAACGATTGTCATGAAACGTGAAACGTAGGTACTCTTGTCTCGTATGAATCCGCTTCAGATTCATTCGCCCTGAATCCGCTCTAGCGGATCATGAAACTCAGCTTGAAAATAAGAGTGATCATACGAAGCAAGGGTAAGTTCCAAGTTTCAGGAAAATCGTTCCACTTATAAGAAATTTGAATATGGTTACAAAGATGGCGGCGTTATCATGAAACTGAGCTTGAAAGTGGGAATGTTCATTCGAGATACGAGTAAGTTCTGTTCGAGGTTCCGTTCCACTGATGAGAAATTTCAATATGGCTACCAAGATGGCAACGCCACCATGGGATACAGTCTGCCCATAGGCCACCCTTGAGGGCCTAAGCTATTAATCGGAAAAGTTCTGAGGCTCTAGCTTCATTTCCCGAGAAGGAGTACAACTTCTCAACTTTTACACGGACAGACAGACAGACAGACAGACAGACAGACGGACGAACAGACAGACAGACTTTCATAAATGAAATATTCTGGTGAAAATATTTGTTTCTTAACTCGAAAGTTGCCATCTAGTGCGTTTGGCTTTGCGAAACGCATTGTAAGTATAAACAGTATAGATATAGTTTGAGACAGGTCGGCAGTTTTGAGTCCATAGCCGCCGCGATTGCGCAGTTTGTCAAATTTGTGAGTCATACTAATAGTTTTCCTGTGTTTGTGCGCTGTCACATTAATGTGTCTGCAGTATTTTGCGTCCATTCCGAATGTGGTAAACCCGAGAACTCTGAATTTATGTCTGAAACTCCGACTTAAGCTCAGAAATTCTGTGATGAACTTGAAAATTCAAACTTGAAAACTAGAAATCTGACATTATTATTCGACTTTATCTCAGAATTTTTGTAGTTTTTCGAAAACTCAAGACTGTTTATGGAATTCATACTTGAGCTTGGATATTCTCTGTTTATCTCTGAATTTATCTCCGTCCCCGACCTCATTTTGGAAGCTCGGACCCAAAATCCTGGAAGTCTCAGTTGATCTCAATCACTTTGGAAACTCCTTTATCCCAGAAATTCTTGATAATTTCGGCCAATCCTAGCCAGGGGATGAAAAAACGCCTACATAAAACTCGAAGATCCTCGAGTCGCTCTGTGATCCCCAAAAGTATCAATAGTTGCTGGTGGCTGGATGCTGAATATGTAACGTCTTTTGCAGGTGTAGCAACCCCGAAGGGCAGAAGAGGTCACATCGCCCTGGTCCACCGGGGCACGATGTTGATGTACGGTGGCTATCAAGACCTGAGAGGGTCGTGTTGCGAACTGTGGGGCTTCCATTTCGGTAAGTTCCACCTCCATTCATACCTATGCTTGCGCTCAGCGCCATGCAAAAGCCGTAAATCCCCGGGCATTGTATTAAAAACCATCAATTTCGTTGCAGAAACCGAATCGTGGCATCTCCTGTCGACTGCGCCGGCCAAGTGCAACAATAACTCGGATTTATTCCCGCCGCCCCGTCACAAACACTCGGCCATCCTTCACGACGACGCCATGTGGATCTACGGCGGCATGACCGATCTTCAGGAGCGCGGCGACCTGTGGAAATGGGACACCCTGTCCAAGCGCTGGGACTGCGTCAAGACGAAGATCAACCCGGGCAGTTTGCACAGCCATGCCGCCTGCAAACTGCCGTCTTCCATGCTGATCTTCGGCGGCGAACGGGGCGGACATCCGCAGAACGAGCTGTGGAAATTCAATTTCAGTTAGTATAGGCGGCGAAAGGCGCGCTTTTTTCTTATCTTTGTTGTTCTTTTTCTCGGCGTGTGCCGAAGGGGATAACGCGGGAATTGATTGCGTTTCGTTGTGGTCGCAAAATGAATTTCATTGATCCGATCGCCCGCGCTAGGTATAGGTAGTTATAGACATCCATTAGATATATCGGCACAAAAGTTTGTTCGCGGATTCAATTTCGAAACTTTTGTGCTGTCTCAGGGCCGTTGCGGTGTTGAGCTTCGCGCTGTTACAAGCTCATTAATCGGTTCGTTACATTTCTTTTTATTTCTTTTCCTTCCAATTTAGTTGTGATATTGAA
Organism: Anaspis maculata; assembly: GCA_949128115.1. Lineage (NCBI taxonomy): Eukaryota > Metazoa > Arthropoda > Insecta > Coleoptera > Scraptiidae > Anaspis > Anaspis maculata. Next base: position 126,193,256 of record OX421961.1, read on the forward strand.
GGCGGTATATTAGTATTATGACACATATTCCCAAATCACTCCGATGCCTTTATGTAACATCTTTGCTACGTTGTACCACGACGCCTTTACGATTTGTTTTGTCTAGGAAAACAGTCACAATTTTCTCATTACAATTTCGTTCTAGAAATATCCTGCGTTCACACCATTTTCAGATCAATTTTTCACTCTTTGGTACACCATATCTCGGTTTTCAGTGGAAATTGAACTGAACTTGAGTTGAACTCCAAATGCATCAGGTACACCTAAGCTAGTACTGGACTAACTGTGTCACACCAGGGATGGGGGATGTATTATAAAAATGATATGAACGAAAACTGGAAACACAATAAAAATAGTCAAGGACATTTCCAAGGTACCTATTCATTGCCACCAATTGTAAAACTGGGGGTTAGGGGTAAATTAAAATAGCTTTTTGCTACATACCTATTAAAAATACAAAACCTGAACAGAAATCTCACTGCAAGTCATTAGTTGTAATCATGAAGGTAGGGGTTGTTGAAGTATTTTGTACTACCAAGTATTGAATTAGTTACCAATTGTAACAATGGGGCGGTTGATGTTCAAAATAAACTAAACAATTTACACAATAAAATAGGTATAAATGATACTAAGTATTGCAAGATCCTGTACCTTATGTACTGCTTGAGGGAACTGTAGCAGGTTGATGATCTTGTATGGTCGTTCAGAATAGGGGGTGCTTAAACCTAATGGTAGTAACGTGAACTGCCACCACTGACTCAGTTATTTTATATCACGAGGCAGATCCACAGGGGTGGAGGAAACCATCTGGGCACCTCTAGAATTTCAACTTAGGTTGGTAGCGTGCATTTTAGCTTATGTATTATGGCTTTAACTCTTCGGGGAAGGCGTTTAGGCGAGTCCGGCGGACGAATTTGAATCGAGTCGACTCTCCAGCTCATCACCTGCTTCCATGTGAATGGTGGTCAGGTAAACAAGAGATTTTCAAAACAAACATTATATATTCAAACAAGCTAAATTAATAAGTACAAACACTGCATATTATCCGTTCCACCCTTATTCGCCACTCAGCAAGCTATGGAAAATTTCGGTTACGTTGGTATCCTTGAGACATACATGTGGTTTCACGCAGTGTGAAGGTTATGTGGCTCTGACATTGATAATCCGAAAATCGATTTTTTCAAAGCTGTCAAACCGACTTCTCCCTGATATCACCACAATGATACCGTAAATACGCCGCGCCGTGAAGAAGAATTTGGGCCAGGGGTCTTAGGCCCAAGGAAGGTGAGAAAAAAGCACAGGTGAATTATTATTTGAACTGAAACATGAATTGCTTGACTCCAAGTCAAACTTGAGCTGATAGTAAAGAACCGTAAGTTTTAACTTACCCCAAGAACTAAAGCCTCGACTAAAGCGATCCCATTCACCGTCACGTTTCCGGCCATGTCTGACTGTAGGCGCTCAACGTGCTGAATATGCCGCAAACTTGTATTTTCGTTTGATGCGGGATGATTTGGCATCTTGAAAACTGATTTGACCTGACATTGTCAGAATTTGTCAATAAACTGATAGTTTCGTCGGTATGCTAAACCTAACAAAACAATATCATGGCTTGCTGAGTGGCAAATAAGGGTGAAACGGATAATAGGTTTACTATCAAAAGATAGTATTGAAAATATTCACAATAGTAGCCACCTCGTGGCGAGATAATAATTGATTAAGAAAACAAATACGAAACTCAGCTGTCGCTGTGACGTTTGATGACGTAAGAGAGTGATGCAACATACTGTCACGACGCCATTTTGGCGTTCATTCGTCATGGCCCGTGCACATGACGTAAGTTGGGATATGAGAGAGAGAGAGAGACATAGAGTCAGAGAGAGTCGCTAGAGAGCGTTTGGCTGATGGCTTATAGCTCTGTGAGAGCGCTTCACTGCATGATATATTAATTAGATCGGTTCTACCTTATACGTTGACATCTCACAATAAAGAACTTTATATTTGCGTTCCACCTCGGGTACCAACAGAGTAATACTCGCGGCAAAACACAGGGGTAATATTTTTAGGACGATTGGTTTCTGTGTTGACGAGGAACATCGCGTCTTAGCACGTCGGTAAATTATTCATTAAAACATACTCGGGCACGCGTCTGTCGAGTTACGCTGATTCACCACACACTTCAAGCGGTTCAATTAATTATTCGCGCGCGTCTTACAACGATAATACTGTAAAAATAATCACTCGAAATTCGGGAATTTTACGGCCGTTGGACGCCAAGAGCGGCGTCCCGGCCGGACACCATCCGAGGTGCCGAAATTAAGCGACTCTTAGTTATGTCCAGAAATAGCCTCTTTGATAGTTGCAGCCGTGCTAATAAAATATATGATATATCATAACTGTACTTACAGCCAGTTCCACCAGTATCTTATGAACTAATGCGAACAAATCAACTTTATCGCTCTCATAGTAAATAAGCAACTGGCCATGCTATTGGCTGTTGCACAGCAACTATGAGCGCGATAAAGGGTTAGGGTCAACCTTTGATCAGCACACTATAGAATACTCAAATTCAGTTGATTAAAATGTTGTGTCTGAGTGTATTCTGACGATTTCTCTGAAACTTTGAATCTCACCCACAGGCCTGGAATCCTGGGAAAAAATCACCATATCAGGCTCGAAGCCCCAGCCCCGGTCCGAATCGATCGCCTTCACCGTCTCCGAACTCCTCTTGACCAACGGCAGCGTGGACAATTCGCTGGAGTCCAAAGCGATCAGGATCCGCGCAAGGACCTGCACCTCCGCCGACCGAGGCAACAGGCACTCCTCGTACCTTCCGAACAACAGAGTTGCGCCTTGCGAAAAGACGTACGTTTTTCAACCGTCTCACACGAACTACACGGACGGCAGCGACCTGGCCCAGCAGTATTCCGAACAAGGTGGGTGTCAAAGGACGGGACAAGGAGGAGGAGGAGGAGGAGGAGGAGGAGGTCCCAGGAGCTTCCTGCAAGAGATCAGCAAGCTTTCGCAGATTCCCAGGTTGAACAACAAATGCAGCTACAGTGTGCTGACTGGCTGCACCACGGATAGCACCGAGAGCTTGCTGAAACAGCATGCCAGCCCTCAAGGTTGGTGTTCTAGTCCGGGCCGTATCGAGCTTCGAAAGATCTGTAACATGCTCAAGCTCTGTACAAGCGGACGCTATGATGGGAATACCTTCCTTGACTTGCGAAGACATGCTGTGAATGTTTGAATTTTGAATTTCTGTTTGGCAACTAATACCGTCTTAGTAGACTTTCGATTTTTTAAACTATCACAGATCATTGTAAGTTTTAAGCGAGGTTTCAAGCTAATTTCAATGAATTCTCAAGTCGTTGCAAACCTTCCATCAGCAATCAATTGGTGTTTTTTTTTCAGACTAATCTCACTTCTGACACCAAATCGTACTAGAATAATTTTCATTCAAGCTACTGTTAGTAATAGGCCAGGCGGTAGGTCATTCTGGATAGAAAAAATTCCGACCAAATCTTTTATGGTGTCAAACTCTTCGTAAGGCCAGTAGGTACCTACCACTGAGTTTCCGCCCAAAAACGAGTTGTGCTGATTCCTCCACATCTGCCCAAAGGTAAAGGATGTCTTCAAGGTGCAAAATGACCTGTTAAACTCCCGTACTTTTTTATTTTATTTGCCTCAATGCAAACTTACAACTCTAACGCAAACATTGGAAGCATTTGTCATCTTCTTAATTGTTTTTCCACACAAGAAAACGATGAAGCAACATGTATTTTGGATGTTTTCCAATAACTTGTACTCACTGAGCCCATTGATGGCGTTAAAATTTCAATAACAGCATTTTTGAAGATGTTGCCCGTAAAGAAGTGAATAATTTTCACCCGCCTGTTCAGCAGGAGTTTTTTCAATTTTACCAAACACCGTTCTCAAAAATTTTATAGGAAATGACAAGCTGGAACTGTTTTCTAATGATATTATATCTGGCCCAACCGCGACACGCTTTTTGAAAGTGTAGGAAACTGATTTCTTTCGAGCGGATCTATTTTACCCGCGTGCAGTCATGCCTACTTGACATAGACCGGACTGATTACACAAGCTTGGAAATGTACTCTCTTCCAGCTTTGAAACACGATCATTAATGATAAAATTATGTATGATTTCTTCATAAATCAATGTACAAAGTCTCAATAATAATTGTCGCGTTTTAAAGCTGGAAAAGAGTACATTTCCAAGCTCGTGTGATCAGTCCGGTCTATGTCAAGTAGGCACGGCCGCACACGGGTGAAACAGGACCTCTCGAAAAGAAAACAGTTTTTTAGACTTTAAGGTGCGTGCCGCGGTTAGGCCAGGCACGATATCGTTAGAGAAGAGTTTGAGCTTTTCATTTCTTATAAAATTTTCGCAAACGGTGTTTGATAAAATTGAAAAAATTACTGCTGAACAGACGGGTAAAAATTTTTCTCTTTTTTGCTGACAACATCTTCAAAAATGCTGTTATTGAAATTTTAACGCCATCAATGGGCTCAATGAGTACAAGTTATTGGAAAACATCCAAAATACATGTTGCTTCATCGTTTTCTTGTGTGGAAAAACAATTAAATGTGATTTATCTGACCCGCACAAAGAAATCTTTTTTTTCAACCGTAAGACTGGCACAAAAATGATGACAAATGCTTCCAATGTTTGCGTTAGAGCTGTAAGTTTGCATTGAGGCAAATAAAATGAAAAAGTACGGGAGTTTAACAGATCTTTTTGCACCTTGAAGACATCTTTTACCTTTGGGCAGATGTGGAGGAATCAGCACAACTCGTTTTTGGGCGGAAACTCAGTGGTAAGTACCTGCTGACCTTACGAAGAGTTTGACACCATAAAAGCTTTGGTCGGAGTTTTTTCCAGATTGTAGTGATTTTACCGACATACCGCCTGGCCTATAATTAAAACGTCAACTAATTATTATTGCCATTTTTTTAATCTACCTATAAGGTAGATGTGTCTCTTGTGCCTCTTGCCTTTTGTATGAATATACATTGTACATACCTACTAGCATCAATAAATGGAACTAAGAATTCAAGAAAACTAAGGTATATGCCGAGTGGAGTATTAGGCTGAACAAAAGGTTGTTTCAGGGGGCGAGAACGAGTTCATTGACACCACCGAGCAGTCCACGCCGTCTCGGGGGACGATGATCAAGTCGAAATCAGCACATGTGATAAAAAAGAAATACCAAACACCAGACACGTCACCTACGGCGGCCGAAGAGCCGCAGCCGACGCGAAAGAAAGTGGAATTCGACAATAGCACGGCGAAGATGCCGCGTGAGCCGATTTCGGTGCCAAATTTCTCCCTGCTGAACCTAGCGACGCCCGTCCTGACGCCCGTAGAAGCCGCCAAACTAGTGTACTTGGACACCGACGACGAAAACGACCTGAACCTGCACGAAGACGAACCCACCAGAGAACCGATCCAGGTGAAATTCAGCGACGACTTCGAAACGTTCAGCGTCAAGCGCGGCGAAAGCTACAGCTCCCACCTGGCTTACGCCGACAATCCCCTCTACCAGCACATGGTCAACTCGTCTTCGAACAAATTCCAAAACTCCGACCTGGTCCACCAAGAGCACTGCGACGAAAACGTATCCTCGACTTCCGACTACGCCAGCATCGAAACCATGAACCGCCTGTCGTCCGCCAGCAACTACAGCGTCAAGACGCCGCAAGAAGAGAACCAGAAGAACAGGGAAAAGGACCGGAGCGGCCCGTTCGGCTTCTGCAACCCGAACTACATGGGCCCCGACATCAAAGCGCTGCTCAACGGAGACAGCGAAAAGAAATCCTTCGCCAAGTTCCACCAGGAGTGTCAGGACGGCAAAAACTCCGAAGAAGACCTGCTGGAGCTGCAGAACTACAACGGAATCATCACGAAGAATACCAAAGTTTACTATAGGCATTCTTCGCGGAATCGTCCTCCAAAGTTTTTAGCTTTAGAACAGCAACAACAGCAACAACGTCCCAAAGAGGTGAAGTCTAGGGCGCTCAGCGCCAGCAGAGCTGACCGTGCCAAGATCGAGAAGAACGACAGTCAAGGACGGGATTTCGACCGCGTTCTGGATCCTTTCGTCCCGCTGCATGTCTACATTATTGGCGGGAAGGAGCAAGGCCAAGTTACGGTTTTCCAAAGGCCGATTTCCATATGGAAATTGAAGCTGTACTGAAGAGAGCACACGCGTTCAAACTAGTTCAAACAATGGTGCCAATTTACTATTAGCGAAATCAGGAAATAGTCGTAATGATGCAGCGTTCTGAAACAGTGTTTTAGCATATTTGACCAAAGAGCAAAAGGTTAGTGATTAATTTAGTTTTCTTCAGTTATAAGTAAAGGGCTGGGCAGGCTGTAGCAGAAACTAAAGAAGGACACTTTAGGTAGGTGAAAAAAATTAAATGCCTGACCTAGGTATTTACGAACCAAACTTGTTTGATCTGAAGATTGAAACATTGACTTTTTCAATTTTTCTTATACCTACTTGCATATCTCCGTAGCTAGAAACGATTTGAGGCTGCGGTGGCGGGTATGATTGTATTACTGGTTGCTATTTCTTCCTTACAGGAAATATTGCATGGCTCTGGTTATGATCTGATTTTCTCAAGTTTCAAGAACATAGACGAAACCTTTCGAGCTAATAATCTTGCTTCAAGAGCACTCTATATGCTCAGAGCGGCTTCGCCTAAAAGGCCTCTAAATCGAAACCGGTGAATTTCTTTTAACTAATCCAACTCTGATATGGAGAAAATATTCCATATTGTCTTCATATAAGCAAAAAGATGCAAAAAAAGATATTTAAAACTCGCAGTGAACCAGTGACTAGAGCCATAGGTACTATTACGGACAAAAAAAAGTAGGACAGAGACTGACACAAGGCCAACACTCCATGACAGGCTCTGTCCTACGTTTTTTGTTCGCAGTGGTATCTTTTCTTTCTCAAAATTGAGATCCGCGATAAATTTCTGTTGAAAAATAAGGCTGTTCAGCACGAAGGCGTGAGCGGTTTTCATATCAAACAACCGACGCCCGTAAACAGGCTGAAAGCTTGATATCTCTTGAACATTGTACCAAAATCTTAACAAAATCCGTTCATAAAAAAGGCGATAGACACCCGCCAAACGGAAAATGTATTACTGGTTGCATATCAACAGACTACGTGCAAATCAGTTTTGGTTATTGGGTCTAACACCTCACATTTCTTGTAGGTCTTCTTGAAATATTGGGCAAACTCTCCCATGAACAAGACCGTAAGGCACTTCTTTGCAATGAAGGAAAGGTGTGTATTACTGGTTGCCTACCAATAAATCAAGCACAAGGTAGAATTTTTGAAAAGGGGTCATTTTGGAATCGCTACAAATATAACTGGAAATTATCCTATTTTGGCGCGGCTTGTACTACTTTGGAAAATATTCATGTTTTCATAATCTGGAAGAGTTTTTATTCGTGACGTACCTGGATATGATTGGTACAGGTGTGAAAACCAGTACAATTATATGACTTTTTACTATGATCAAACATGTTTCCAAGCATTTTTCCAATCACTGTAAATCTTACCTTATTATGAAAACATCAAATTGATTGTAATAATCTTCCATACGCGGTAATTTGCTCTACGTCATGATCAAAGAGACTTTTGTAGATCATGAAAATGTGAGCTTTTTCTTAAAATCTGCATAGGTAGGTACACTCTTCCAAATCGGTCAATTTTGAAGTATTTCCTAGATAATCTGGAACGACCCTATTTCAAAACCAATTATTATGGGTACCTTCTTCAATTTGTGCAAAGTTTGTTAGAATGCAACCAGTAATACAATTTTCCTTAAATACGGGAGCGAAAGCGGAAAGTGTTGTATTTGATATAAAAAAGGCCTGTTTGGAAACATATTTTCACAAGACTTTGAGAACGAGTAGGCACCAAGCACCTACAAGAAATTTCAGGCTTAAAGTATGTTCAACCCAGCACTTGATTTGCATCTCAAATTTTTTGTGGAAAAATTACCTACTGAACTCGTAAATCTCGACATATCGATGACATAATATGCAGAGTGATTCTTGAATGTAGATACAGATACAGAGAAATTAGTCTCTGTATTTTCGTAACAATTTCGGCATTTTTGTCAAGATGATGTAACGTATCAAAATTAGACTAAAAACTAAACGACAACCCAGCCCTTGAACACCAAAATTCTAAATGGTTTTAGTCCAAACTACTGGAAATTGAATTTGAATTTCCATTTGATACAAGTGATTCGTTTTTGTCGAGGCTTTTGTTGATTAATTTCAGTACCGGCTCGACCTAAGTTTTTGACATGTGGTAGGTAACTATAGTAGAGGCAAAACTAGGTATAATTAGATGTTTAATATACAGGATGTGGAAAGCAGGTGCGGTTGGAATCATAAATATTATTATTTCAATTATTATACTTACACTGAACAGTACTGAACCTTGTACTGAACTGAGGTACTTTTGACTAAGCACTATTTTCTTTCTTTTCTAGTCAGTTCTCTAGTCATTTTGTTCGAGCTGTCTTAGTACCTAGATCTTGACCTAGACCTTTATCCTTATCAGTTTCAAAAAACCGCACTGCACTGGAAAAATGAATGTTTCCCATACCTATACCATTAGAGCCCTATAGTCCACCTTCAGTATTACCCTACAATAGTTTAGATTTTTTACCTTTTCTAATAGTCGATTGTAAGAACATTAAATTATGTATAATTATACAAACTTCGTCCATACAATTCCGTTCTTCTAGAATACAGCAAGGATTCGTTTCATGTACGTATAAGAAAATATCTTGACTACGCATATAAAAGAGCGCCGCCTTTTTAGTCATTAGGTAAAGTGCAATATATTTTCATTGGGATTGACTGTACATACTATTGTTCGATGTTATGTGGTAGAAAAATGTTATTTATTTCTTATACTGGTATTTATTCGTTATCGTCTCTTTTTACTATAATTGATCTGGTGTGACTTTGCATTACTTGTTTTAATTTTGGAATAAGCAAAAAAGTTGTTGAAACTATGATATTATTTTATTGTTCTTTGGACATAATTATTACATAGAAATTAAAGTTTGTAGTGTACGTTCAACTTTGCTTTTATTGACCTGTGGGAAGAAGTTTCCGTATTCTTTACATAATTAGATTTAACATGGGTAATTGAAACAAACTAAGTTGAAAACTACACAAACATGTCATCAGAGCGGACGTGAATAATTTAATTTACTGCTTACGCACCAGCTGTTCCACCCTGGAATACCAATTCATTTTGAAGAGCTTGGCGCCCTCTTCGTGAAACACGTTGATCTCCACCCTGTAGCTGCCGAACGGCAGGATTTTCGGAAACAAGTCGTCGTTCGGTATGAAATTCGTCAAGTAATACTTCTTCTGTGAAACCATTTTTTGTTCGAAAGTATTAATAATACCGGGCGTTCAAGTAGGTACCTACCGCATAAACATCACAAGCTTCCAAATTTCCATGAGCTTGTATCGCGTCCTTCATGCCAAACATGTTTCTTTGCCAAAACTTGCATACGTTCAGCGTCAGCATGGTTCCGGTTCTCTTGAACTCCGTTCCGAACAATTTGTCTATGTAAACGCCCAACTGGAAAAAGAATATTAATTGCAAATCGAAAGAGCAGAAGAGCAGGTCTATGAATCGTCGCTGTACGATTTCGTTCGCTCCTGGATGACATGTAGCGCTTCACTCAGACCAGTTGAAGGGAGGAAATTTCGAATTTCTTCCGTTTACATTATTTCAAGAACTTCTTTGATACCTACTTATTTTGAAAGGGATCATTTGAAATAATGATAGGTAGAGGTATATCTTGTTCAGATGGAAGTTTAGGCCGTATTTTTTCGTTTAGGTACCTACCATGACCTTTTGGTCGAGCACGTCTACTAGAGTGGTAAAGGTGACGTTGAAAGCGAATGCGGTCCTATTCATTTTCCTGAATGAAAAATGCACGTCCTTAGCTACAGTATCGTTCCATTCCAGAAGTTCGGCTCTTTCGTGCACCAAATTGTACATGTTCTGTAAATTATCACTCAGGCATTAGGGAACTCTAGAGCATTAGAGGAAAATGAGAGGCCAGGAAGCCGTTTTTACCTTGGAAAGAACGAGAGGAATAGCGATTCCTGCAAACAACAACGCGATGGTCACTTTGAACCACATTTTGTCAAAATGCAGGTCTTACATAAAATAATAATTTTTTATACCTAAATACAAACGTGTACCCTGCATTTTTTGTCTACTTAATAAAATAACAATAATTTAAGTATATATGAGTAATGACAATTCAAATGATTGTGTTTAGAACTATCTTGATCGAAACTGACAATAATGCATAGGTGGTTTAGTTCTCTCTGAATAATTGAATGGCAGAGCCCGAATTCATTACGTTTAATGAGTTCCTGTTTAAGGTCGATTTGAATCGTTGCGCGGAATTTAATAAAATGTGCTTTGTCACACCGGGAGGCAGATTGAGAGCGATCGAATGATTGAAACCCAGTTTAAACTCGTAAATCAAATTAATCTCGGCCCCTTTTTGAATGTTTTATCAAAGTATTATTGTTGATTTAACGAAACCATTCCAATCTGGGTTCGTTACGAATTCACTGCAAATCCGTATTTTTCTTCACAAATTGGCTGCTGGAGGAAAGAAGCTAAAAAATCTCGTTATAATATATTCATGGATACGTATAGGTACCTACCACCTTAATCAAAATTGTTTTGCTAACAATAAAATGTGTAAACAACGAAATGTTTAGTTTGTTTCGGAATTCTTAGAATCAGGGATGCTCATCAGAAGATTCAGAAGTGGCAACGGAAAATTCGAGAAATCGTTGAAATGATATGACATCGCCTATCAGAGGCATGTCGCAAAAGCAAACAACCGAAAATGCACTACAAGACTAAATGAATTTTCACTTATTTAAAAACAAAAAATGCGTTGCGAATAAGGAACTGAAGAAAATTTTGGGAGAACAAGTTAGCAGACGTCAAGAAGAGGAAGAAGAAAAAATCAGAAGCCCAAGAGCAGAGTCGTCGTGAAGAAAAAGAAGAATTCATGAATATTCTAGAAGCGCAATTAAAGTGTCCCTCGCAAGAACCAATCAAGTCCATTTGGAATTATAAGTGCAATGATTGTAGCTGAAAAAACCTTCAACTTCAAAAAAATTAGTAGGGGCAGTTCACTTACAAAAGGCATGTGGATGCTGCTGCCAAAGTGAACTGACGGGATGAGAAGGGAAAAGCTTTTGCTTTGGTCTTGACTCTCAACTGTCAGGGGCCCAACGTTGAAGCTGCTGCAGAATTCTGATGGTGTTTCAGGACTTACTCCACGTTCAATCGCACGCGGTACTTCCAAAGAACGGTTCAGGGTATGTTTTGCTGGGAGGAATTCAGTAATTTTGATTCGGAACATTGAAAAAATTCTGTTTGATCTTAGTGTTGAAAATTATGGGCTTACTTACTCTTTACTTACTCTTTACTTACTTAGCTTACTCTTTGGATGCCCCTCTTCAAGAAGATACACCATCAATATTTTGACTCCACAAACGAATTCAGAGGATACGAATTTTTGAGAACCGACGTGTTGCACATCTCCTCAATATTTTTTTGTAGGTGAAAATAAAATAAAACCAATTTGTGTGATCTGCCGAAGAACTTTTTTTTTCATAATGAAAAATTCCCGGGACAAGGCGATAAACGTCGTCAATGTTCACGATATATCCATAAGTTTCTTTTTTAATTGATAAAACAAACTGATAAGCGGTTTGGTGGGAGTCCTAGCACCTTCAACTTTCAGGAGCCCCCCGAGCCCCCTCCCGGTGAAAATTCGGCGTGGCTCCACCTCTTATCAGGAAGAGGTGCTCATTCTGAGTATGTGTACCGAATTTCATACTTTCATCACCATTTGCAAGGTTCATTCACCTAGTGCCCCCACTATCTCTGTTGCCGACCAAAGAACACGACGAAGGTTGCCCCTTCAATACATCAGGATGCGTGTTCTTCTGAGTACAGTCAACCTACGTTTCATTAATGGGAGTTTATGACAAGATTGAAAAAAAAACATATTTGTATCATGCAGGCGGTCTATATTGTTTATACGGGGTGTTTATAAGAAACTGTGATCGCGGCAGGCATGGGTCAGGCCGAAAAACGCAGTAACAGGCGCAATTGTAGTGATCGAAAGCAGATTCCAAAGGCGATGCGATCACAGACATTCATAAACACCCGGTACTTTTGTATACTTAGTCTGCTTTCATACATGGTTTTCAAAGCTCAGGTCTTTGAATGTGAAATAAAAAGACTAGAGATTACTTAAGATTAAATTCCAAGAACACCTAATTATTACAGAAACTGTTGATGAACAAAACACAATAAAGAGATGATTGATTATGATACCCAAAGCTTAAATGAGGCACCATGATTCACTACTGGCATTGTCTTTAGAAGTACAACATCTCTATTAGTACTTACAAGTCTAATTTCAACAATAGTTGAACAAATATTTGACAAAAATACGATTGTGTAGGTTTAAAGAAGCGTTTTTAGTAAGTCAAAGTGTGAGCAGGTAGGTACAATGGTTTTTGATTGTAGCTCGAGCGAGTTATTGTCTTCCTGGATCCGCCGTTGCTTGGCCAATTAAATGTTGCGTTGAGGGATCAATATACAGTGTATCCCTACCAGGATGTGGTGAATATTCTGAACGTTTGACTGATAATACATGATTTTCGAACTGGTCGACTTGTAAGAAACCTTTTCGATATTTTGCGAAAGAGTTAGTAAGTTGTTCATGAACGTTTTGTCAAAAACTAGACGGTTTAGGAGTGGGTTTGAGGAAATTTCTTCAGTGACTGATGTTGAGATCCTAGAGACCTGCTCGTCGCGTTCACTCTTGGTCGTGTGTTGATGCCATTCCTTTGTCTTTTCGGCTGGCAAGGCTGACGGCCGGATCACTGCTGATGAAGGCTCAGACGCAGCTTTCATCATAATGTATGATTTTGTTACGAAACTCGCTGGAGACCACGACGTGCGAATAAGACTAATAACACGAATAATAAGGAGGAGGCGTGCATCCAGAGAGCTTGCTTGGAGCTCTCTGGAACTCCATTGGTTTGAGCTTGGAATATTGGGGAAGCCAACTGACATTTTCAAGCTCTCGGAAATTGGCTAGAAACTGATGAAAAGTACTAAATTTCTCGAAACAATATGGTGCAGCGCGAGGTGACAAGGTAGCAAAGTGCTCACCTATAATCTACACTGACGGACAAAATTGAGGCACCACCAAAATTTCTACCAGAGTTTGCAGTCACATTTTTCATAAACCACCTATCCGATTTAGACTCAGATTTTGACCATTTTTTCACCAGGTTGTTACGAAGGCGTAGAGCGGCCACCACAAAAATAAATAATAAATTCCGAGACAAAAGTCGGGATAAAAGTCAGAATTTAAGTGATTTGTTAGCCTAGAAACGCCGTCGTATCGTATAGCTGCTATAAGTGCGCACAAAATGGATGTGGCTAAGGTCAGGCACGGCATGCACACGGCTGCAGCGACTTAGGAAATACGGTATATGAAATCTGGTTCCAAAATGTTAATTCACGTGGAATTTGATAGTTGACACACATATGAATACATTACAAGTTATATTAATAATACGCATCACGTTTTCGTCGTCGTTTTCACGCGTATCAGTACCTATTACAAAATTTTTGTCCAAGCCGCCGCGCTGTGCGTCAAATCTAGTGGAACTACGCCACTGGCTTCTCCGATCTGCAGGCCAACATAACCGCCTTAAAGTTAATTAATTGAGAACGATCGAAAAGATTCAACGTGTTGGATACCTAGTGAAAAGTGAAACCCGAATAAACCAGCGAAAGATGTCCGACTCGGCTTTATCAGAATTATCCAATGCTCGTGTGATGTGTGATTCCTGATCGTCGTATACTTTAAACACAGGCCACGCGTGACCTTCGTCTGACCAATCACCGTATGGTAGGCAAAATGTCCGACAATAGCTATAGGTAACACTACATAAATTTGTGTCGTCTTATAAATAGGACGACGTATTTTTCATCATTGTGAAACCAAGCACTAGTAATGGATCTGATTCAGCTATGTGTTAATTTTTTTTAATTGGAGTACAGGGTGATCCACTGAAACTCCCCTCCCCCTGTGAGAATTTTTTTCGTTGGGATAAATTGGCGGGAAAAGAAATTTTCCACAACTATTTTTCCCGTAGAATTCAAATTTGGACACCAAATTTTTTTGTATCTTATAGTATACAGTGAGGTATACAGGGTGTTTCAAAGAAACTTCCAATTTTTCTCGACACCTTCTAGCTAGATACTGGAAATGATGCGGCTTTTCCTTCTGAGTCCAGTTATGTAATTTAATAACTGAACAAGATCATATGTGTTCACTTTTACACTTCTTACCCTAGATTTCTCCCCGCCAAATTTTGTTCAAGAAAAACGCCGGAACAGGTCGATTTTTATAGATGAGAATTCGGCAATACGTGTCCCAGATGTCCCCTTCAAAATAAAAATTGACCTTTTCCGGCGTTTTTCTTGAGAAAAATTTGGCGGGGGGAAGGGGAATGATAACTCTGGGGTAGGGAGTGTAAAAATGAACCCCCTATATATGATCTTATTCGAATATTAAATTATATATCTGGACCTGTATTCATAGTCAGATCTTATGTCTTAAGACGACCTTATTCAATTTTGATGCGCTGATTTCTCCCGAACACAACCTTGAGAAGATGTAGGCTGTAGGGGTATTTTATTATGTTATAAAATGTTCACAAGATGATAACTGTATGTATAAAACCATCTTGGTTCAAGCCTGTGTCTAAATAAACATGGTCTTAAGACCACCTTATACCGGGTGATCATTTGAAAACTATCCAGCTGCAATAACTCCCGATTCCTAGTCAATATTTCTTCGAGCAAAAACAGGTCGATTTTTATATCAAGAGTGACATCTAAAACATACATTGGCAAATTTCTATCCTCAGCCCCCTCGCCCCCACCCTTCCCGAAAATAAAATTTCAAATGACACTACCTACCTTGCGGTACATCAAATTGAAGAAAATCGAATTCTCTTTTTGAAAAAATATTTCAATTTTTTTTTACTATACCCCCCTCCTCCCTAAAAATTCTCTGAGTGTCCCTTTCAATATTCTGGACCCCTCAATTCTCTTCAGTTTAGTCAGCATCATCCTGTATAGCTTTAATGAAGAGAATTTTCGGTGGAAAAAGTGCCACCCAAATTGACCCCATTGCTCTCCCCCACCTCAACTTTAAAATTTAACAAAATACTACCCACTTTGTGATATCAAATTGAAGGAAATTCAATTCTCTTCCTGAAAACAATTTTTTTTTAATTTTCAACCCCTCCCCCATTCAACTGGACATTTGGAGTATTTTAGTAGGAAAACGGGGGTTTTAAAAATTTCGAAAAAATTGTGTTCAGGGAGAGAATTAAATTCCCTTCAATTTGATGTATCACAAAATAGGTATTGTCATTTTAGATTTTTAAGGTGAGGAGGGGAGAGCGAAGGGGTGAATTTGGGTGGCTCTTTTTCCATAGAAAATTTTCTCTTCCGATGCTGTGCAGGATGACGTTGACTGCATTGAAGAGAATTGAGAGGTCAAGAATATTAATTTGGACACTCAGAGAATTTAGGGGGGAAGAGGGGTGGGGTTAACAATTTCAGAAATATTTTTTCAGAAAGAGAATTCAATTATGTTAAATTTGATGTATCGCGAAATAGGTAGTGTCATTTGAAATTTCAAAGTTGGAGTAGGTGGGGGCGAGGGGGCTGAAGATAGAAAATCGCCAATATATGTTAAGATGTCCCCCTCGATATAATAATCGACCTGTTTTTGCTCGAAGACATTTACACTAGGAATCGGGAGTTATTGCAGGTGGATAGTTTTCAAATGATCACCCGGTATATAAGATCCGACTATGAATACGGGTCCTGGACTCGGAAGAAAAAGCCGCATCATTTCCAATATTTAGATACAAGGTAAGTTTTTTGAAACACCCTATATACTATAAGACATGAACAAATTTGGTGTCCAAACAAATCACTGAAATTTGGACTTCGATCTCGGAATTTAACTAAATTCTGAGTTTTATCTCGGAATTTGAGTGAATGCCGACTTTGATCTTGGAATTTAGTTTCATTCGGACTTTCATCTCGGAATTGAACTAAATTCCGACTTTTACCTCGGAGTTAAACTACATTCGGGCTTTTATCTCGGAATTTAAATAGATTCTGGATTTTATCTCGGAATTTAAGTGAATGCCGACTTTTATCTCGGAATTTATAATCTCAGAATTCAGTTAAATTCCGACTCTTATCTCGGAATTTAGTTCAATTCGGACTTTTATCTCGGAATTAACTGAATTCTGACTTTTATCTCGGAATTTGAGTGAATGCCGACTTTTATTCTTATCTCGGAATTTGGTTAAATTCCGACTTTTATCTCGAAATTTAGTCGAATTCCGATTTTTATCTCGGAATTTAGTTTAATTCGGATTTTTATCCCGGAATTCAACTAAATTCCGACTCTTATCTCGGAATTTAATTTATTATTTATTTTTGTGGTGGCCGCTCGAAACATGCCGAGATGAAACATCCGCCAGCACAGATAAACCAACCATAATTTCAATAAACTCTTTTTCGGGACTCAAGTTAGACGCACACTTGACAGTTGGACGTCAAGTCTACAATGCCAAACTATAAAATTTGCCCAGCCGACTAGAAAAATCACGGTAAAAGTGAACCTACTTCACAAGACGAGGATTGTTAGAAGGTTATGGCGCGATGTGACGGAAAAAAAGTGTCTACCTTGACCGGGACTTGAACCCGGGTCTTCCATTTGCCGGATGGATACTCTGACCACTAAGCTATCGGGGAGACAACAGTTCCTCCGCTACATGCCCAAATGAGAGCCGCCACAGTACTCCCCCTCCAGAGACGTCGTTCGTCTCGTATGTACCCCTGCGTTCGCCATACTTATGGACCGTTGACCGTTGTTTAGTACCCCTCACCTAGGGCGACGGATAGGACGTGGCTGGACGTAGGGCAGAGAAGTGGCGGTGCTGTTTAATTGTTCATTGTTTGCTTTGTACCTGTTTGTTTGAGTTGCATGTTGCGTACGTGCTGCTTTTGTTCGGGGTCACCATTTATGGCGCGATGTGACGAAGAAAAAGTGTCTACCCTGACCGGGACTTGAACCCGGGTCTTCCATTTGCCGGATGGATACCCTGACCACCAAGCTATCGGGGAGACAACAGTTCCTCCGCCACATGCCCATATGAGAGCCGCCACAAGGTAAACACAGATTGCTCGCGTTGTAGGTTTGTAGTTACTCAGATTAGGAGATCAGAAGTAATGAGCAAGTTCTTATATGGGCGCTCAATTACACTTGCAGTAGGTACGGGTGACGGAAAAAAGATCGAAATACAAAAGGTCGAAAACAAAACATCGAATGCATAAAGTCGAGAAACAAAATAACGAAACCACAAAACATCGAAAGCACTATTGTCGAAAGTACAAAAGGTCGAAAATCAAAAGATCGAAAAGCAGAAGGTCGAAAACCAAAAGGTCGAAAAGTGAAATATCGAAAAGCAAAAGGTCGAAAAGCAAAAGGTCGAAAACCAAAAGGTCGAAAAGTGAAATATCGAAGAGAAAAAGGTCGAAAACCAAAAGGTCGAAAAACAAAAGATCGAAAAGCAAAACATCGAATAATAAAATGTCGAACAGCACAATGTCGAACTAGAAATACCTGTTTTAAATGTGATTACAATTCGGATCGATTGAGGAGCTGTGACTCCCTCAGAGAGCACTTGAGGAAAAATTTTACTCTCACTTTTCGATTTATTCTTCAAAGATAAATCACCTCCCAAAGTATTATGCAAGGCCACCCAATTCACCCAAACACCTGTATATTCTGATCAGCGTCAGCGTAAATAAACTCAAGACTTATAAACCTGTGCACATGGACCTCGTCAGGTCTAGTAGTTTTTTTTTGAAGACCTGATTTGGTTTTTTGACGCAAAATTGACTTGGACTTATAAACCTGTGTACATGGACCTCGTCAGGTTCAGTAATTTTTTTGCAGACCTGATTCGGTTTCTTTTGACGCAAAATCCACTCTGAAACGTCAAGTTGTGCACATGGACCTCGTCAGGCTTGGTATTTTTTTTTTGAAGACCTGATTTGGTTTTTCGATGCAAAATCAAGTTGGGCACATAAAGCAGTGGACATAGACCTCGTCAGGTCTAGTAGTTCTTTTTTTTGAAGACCTGATTTGGTTTTCCGACGCAAAATTAACTTGGACTTATAAACCTGTGTACATGGACCTCGTCAGGTTAAGTAATTTTTTTGCAGACCTGGTTTGGTTTTTTGACACAAAATCAACTCTGAATCGTCAAGCTGTGCACATGGACCTCGTCAGGTTCAGTTTTTTTTTTGAAGACCTGATTTGGTTTTTCGACGCTTAATCAAGTTGGACACATAAAGCTGTGCACATAGACCTCGTCAGGTCTAGTAGTTTTTTTTTTTTTTTGAAGACCTGATTTGGTTTTTTGACGCAAAACTAACTTGGACTTATAAACCTGTGTGCATGAACCTCGTCAGTTTCAGTAATTTTTTTACAGACCTGATTCGGTTTTTTGACGCAAAATCATTTCTGAAACGTCAAGTTGTGCACATGGACCTCGTCAGGTTTTTTTTTTTGAAGCCCTGATCTGATTTTTCGACGCAAAATCAACTTGGACACATGCATGGACCTCGTCAGGCTCAGTAATTTTTTTGCAGACCTGTTTCGTTTTTTTCTTTTGACGCAAAATCCACTCTGAAACGTGAAGCTGTGTACATGGACCTCGTCAGGCTCAGTAATTTTTTTGCAGACCTGATTCGGTTTTTTGACGCAAAATTGACCTTTACTCATAAATCGGTGTACACACTACACAGACCTTGTCAGGTTCAGTATTTTTATTTTCAAGGCCTGATTAAGTTTTTTCACAGAAATAAATTTGGGTTAGTTGATTTTTGACTCGGTGCTTCTCTTCTTCCGTTCCAAACTCTCAAATCATTTGTCTTTACAACAATTGTACATACACCTATTGCTCAATTTCGATTTTCACGGTTTTTCTCCCTAGACCTTCTCTTTTCGATTTTTTGTTTCTCGATCTATTGCTTTTCGACGTTTTGTTTTTCGACCAATTGTTTTTCGGCCAATTGTTTTTCGACCAATTGTTTTTCGACCAATTGTTTTTCGATCAATTGTTTTTCGACCAATTGTTTTTCGACCTTCTGTTTTTCGACCTTTCGTTTTTCGACCTTTTGTTTCTCGACATTCTGTTATTCGATATTATGTATTTTCGACCATATGTATTTCGATCATCATCACTTTCGATATATTGTAAATTCGACCCTTTCTTTTTCGACCTTATGCATTCGATGTTTTGTTTTCGACCTTTTGTTTTTCGTTCTTTTTTCCGTCACTCCAGTAGGTACCTACTTTAGCATCAGTGATCTAATAAGCGCAACACTTGAAAGTTAAGTGAGTTTTCGAATTGAGATATCTTGAAAAATCTTTGACAGATTTTAGAGATCCTAGCATGTGAGGAAAGAACGTTTCTTTGGACATTGGATGCTGGTTTGAAATAAAGTCTCTTTGTCATATATACAGGGTGCCAAAGAAGAGTGTGCAAACATAGGCAAGTTTCACAGCGTAGGTACAAGTTTAAAGAAATTTCATCTGTTTTTGAAAAGTTATGTCATACCGAAATGGTTTTTGAATTTCGAACTTCATTTGTTTTCTCAAAAAGTTATGAAATTCTAGTGGACTAGAAGAAGTGCATTAAAAGTACATACCTGGAAGTCCGCGGACGTGTCTGGAAGTACGCGAAAGTGCCTGGCAGTGCGGGGAAGACTCGATAACCATAAGTGCATACCATATTACCTCAAGAAATTCTGAAAGGCTCGGTTTCGGAAAGTTGTTCAATACTGGCAGCCTGGCAGCCTGATGGCAGTGCGGAGAAGACTCGATAACCAAGTGCATACCATATTACCTCAAGAAATTCTGTATAAGGCTCGTTCGAGGAAAGTTGTTTAATACTGCCTTCGTTAGTAGTCGGTCTCTGCAAAGAAAAAAATCGCAAACAATGACCATCATGTTTTGTATTAGATATTAACTTGG
Organism: Anaspis maculata; assembly: GCA_949128115.1. NCBI lineage: Eukaryota > Metazoa > Arthropoda > Insecta > Coleoptera > Scraptiidae > Anaspis > Anaspis maculata. The sequence goes on from OX421961.1 coordinate 126,213,544, forward strand.
ATATAAACTAATGAAAAATGATCTTAATCAGTTTGTGTCACCAAACGGGTTCTTATTTTAGACAGGCTGTGCCCTAGCCGAACGCAACTTCGCACCCCTGAATTTGAATTTTGAGCCATTTTGATGTTTTCTTTTCAGCATGTTCACCTTTAAGCTTTTTTGTGTTTTCAATCTGTTTTTAGCTCTTTTTTTATTGTTGAAATATTTCAATTGTTATTTTCTGGAATTTCATCATTCACAACATGAATTTGTATTTTGTATCCTCACAGACAGCACTTGTGCTTTGTATAGTAACAGCTTTTCCGCACCCCTACACCTCAGCCTGACCCACCCCTGGTAAATTATTGTGGAATTAATCTTGCCTCATTTTTTTGAGCATAAGAAGGTTAGTAGATGTGTCAAGTTTGATTAATTTCCCTTGAACGGTTTCGGAGATATTGAATAAAAACCATCTTTAGGGTCCCACCTGAAAGGGCCTGTAGCTCCCTCAGGAAGCGTTTCCGGACACATGTTCATAGGAACTTTTTTCCTGTTTTGATGAGAGGAAGCTGCTTTAAAACGTTGTCGGTATATTTTCGGGACACCCTGTGTACAGGGTGCCAAAGAAAAGTGTGCAAACATAGGTAAGTTTCACAGCGTAGGTACAAGTTGAAAAAAATTTCATCTGTTTTTGAAAAGTTATGTCATACCGAAACGGTTTTTGAATTTTGAACTTCATTTGTTTTCTCAAAAAGTTATGAAATTCTAGTGGACTAGAAGAAGTGCATTAAAGGTACATACCTGGAAGTCCGCGGACGTGTCTGGAAGTACGCGAAAGTGCCCGGCAGTGCGGGGACGACTCGATAACCAAGTGCATACCATATTACCTCAAAGGCTCGTTTAAAGAAAGTTGTTCAATACTGCCTTCGTTAGTAGTCGGTCTCTGTAAAGAAAAAATCGCAAACAATGAACATCATGTTTTGTATGAGATATTAACTTGGATATAAACTAATGAAAAATGGTGTTAATCAGTTTGTGTGACCAAACGGGTTCTTATTTTAGACAGGCTGTGCCCTAGCCGAACGCAGCTTCGCACCCCTGAATTTGAATTTTGAGCCATTTTGATGTTTTCTTTTCAGCATATTCACCTTTAAGCTTTTTTTGTGTTTTCAATCTCTTTTTAGCTCTTTTTTTATTGTTGAAAAATTTCAATTGTTATTTTCTGAAATTTCATCATCCACAACATGAATTTGCATTTTGTATCCTCACAGACAGCACTTGTGCTTTGTATAGTAACAGCTTTTCAGCATTGTTTTTCTAATAAGTCACATGTATCCGGTTACTTTTGTAAATAAATGCGTCTTTATTCAATCCTATTGAATAATGCACGCATTATCACGCGCATACATGCCTGCATTTTTCAATAAGACTGGATAAAGCATACCTAGTATTCTACTCGCGGGTAAATATTGATTAAAAAGTGAAACACCCTGTATATAAGACTTGGGGCCGTATCAATAAACATAACCTTTTATTTTGCTGAAATTTCACACAGGCTTGTCTTAGGTGATCTGGAAGCAGGACAACCTTGTGGAGAACGTAAATCCTAAACTTGAGAAAAAAATAGGTCACCCTATAGTATTGCAGTATTGCGTGAGATGCAAAGTCACTGGAGGGAGGTAGGTATTATAGGCCTCAATTAGGATTATTGCATGACAACAATTCTTATTATCTGAGTAGTCTTATCCGTAACATGAGAAAACACTTGCTAACAGTAACTCTGAAATGATTTTCTTTAGTCAGGGCTCTATTTCTTGAATTAGGTAGGTATTATTCTTATTTTGAGGCATGGAGCACGAAGTAACGAAGTGTAACTATCTATCTACCAAAGCATCATACTCGTATTTCTCTCACAAAATGTAAGGTTGGAACCGAGGTTGGAACCGTTTGAGTCGCTTTTTGCAGAGGCTAATGACATAAAAGCGCGAATTGAAATTAAATTCTGCATTCATCAAGAAATCAATCACCCTTTGAATCAATCTTTACTTACTCTCCATTCTGGAAGTATCTTGAAGATGTTCAAACAATTACTAAAAATCCCACGAATAATCCCTTCGTGGTAGGTAATCGTATTCTAATTGAAGTAGGGAGCTTCAAGAATGTCGTTCATCAAATTTTAATTTTCACGAATAACTTTTTTGCGACCAAATTTCCAGGACAAGAACAATAAAAACGGGACTGTGATACGATAACAAAACAAAAAAGCTCGGTAAAAAAATATAAAAACAGCCTAGCCGGTGCGATGATAAGAACCTCGATAAGAATGTTTAACTTCTTGAGCACTTATTACCACTGAATAGAACAATTATCATGTTACTCAATAGCCCAGTCATCCATGCATTTGCGGTCAGAATCGCTCCCATAAAGCTGGATTTTGGCATACATGTCCAGTGAACTCTTGCCCTCTTTCAATTAAAGATTAATTTTTTTTCTGAAACCCGTCATTTTGAAAAATTTGCCATTTTCGGCGGTTTCTCTTCAAGGACGGAGTTATACAGGGTGGCCCAACTAAAACAGAACAGAGGGGTTTTTGGGCATTTCATATCATTTTTTCGAAAAAAGCTCAGACAGGTCGATTTTTATATCGAGGGGGACATCTGAAACATACCTACATTGCGAGCTACATTGGCAAATTTCTATCTTCAGCCCCCTCACCCCTACCCACCTCAACTTTAGAATTTTAAATGACACCATCTACTTTGCGATACATCAAATCGAAGAGAATCTAATTCTTTCTCTGAAAAAAAATTTTCAAAATTTTCAACCCCACACCTCATATTCCTAAATTTCTCTGACTGTCCCATTTTATATCCTCGACCCCTCAATTCTCTTCAATTTAATCAGCGTCATCCTAAATAGCATCTAAAGAGAAAATTTTCGGTGGAAAAAAGTGTTATACAAATTCACCCCTTTCCTCTCCCCCACCCCAATTTCAAAACTCAACAGACACCACCTACTTTGTGATACATCGAATGAAAGGAAATTGATTTCTCTCTCTGAAAACAATTTTTTTGAAATTTTCAACCCCTCTCCTGAATAATTTAACATTCGGAGTATTTTAGAGGAGAAAAGGGTTTTTTAAAAATTCTGAAATTATTTTATTCAGGAAGAGAATTCAATTTCCTTAGATTTTATGTATCACAAAGTGGGTAGTGTCATTTTAGATTTTGAAGTTGAGGCGAGGGAGTGAAGAGGTGAATTTGGGTGGCACTTTTTACACAGAAAATTTTCTCCCTCGATGCTGTGCAGGATGACGTTGACTGTACTGAAGAGAATTAGGAGATCAAAAATATTACATTGGAAATTCTGATAATTTTAGGAAGAAGGGGGGTGGGGTTGAAAAATTATAGAAATATTTTTTCAGAAAGAGAATTTAATTCTCTTCAATTTGATGCATCGCAAAGTGGGTGGTGTCATTTGAAACTTTGAAGTTGGGGTGGGTGAGGGTCAGGGGGCTGAAGATAGAAATCCGCCAATGTATGTTTCAGATGTCCCCCTCAATATAAAAATTGACCTGTTCGAGCTTTTTTCAAAAAAATGGGGTGAAATACTCGAAAACCCCTCTGTTCTGTTTTCGTTGGGCCACCCTGTATTGGTAAAATAAGCGTTGCGGAATCAATCCCTGTGGGTTTATTCCTTGAAAAAATCTCACCATTGAGGTCTTTCTCGAAAGCTACAGGATGTACCTACTTTGGTTTGAGCCCATTGGCATTTCCAAAATTAAAGAATTTTTTTTTCTTGGATTTTGGAAACGCCAATGGGCTCGAACCAAAGTACATTCTTGTAGTCGAAATAGATTAAAATGTTGAGAAGCTGTCAAGAAATAAACGGAATAAACCCACATTACGCAACGCTTATTTTACCAATTTAACTACGTCCTTAATAACTCAGTGAAATATTCAACTTCTTGTAAATGAAGCTATTGCAGTAATGGGGCCTTGTAGTGCGGCGGTTAGTAAGAACCACCTTGCATTTTGTGATAAAAGCATGAAATTTGGCACATACGCTCTACAGACTGTCCTTTACTATTTACGAGGCGGACCCACAATGGAACCACCGTGCTGCTGTCAGAATTGTTATTTGCCTACCTTCCAGGGGCAAAAACTGAAGTCGGTTATCGAGCTGATTCAAAAGTGACGTCTATCAATGCAGTAGACCTTCACAGTATAACTTCTTCAAAACAGATGTCATTATTACAAAAGGAGGGGAAATGGGAGGGGATAGTTCTAGCCGCGACCCAGATTTTTTTATTTGTTAATTTTGGACCAAATTGACAAGTTTGGTGTCGTTTCAGACTAAATTACATCTTCTGAGTTCTAATTGAATGTTGTGATTGCAGTTTGAAGAAAAAAAGATTTTGTTTTGTTGAGAAAAAATATATTTCAGAAAAAAATCTTAGTCTTTTTTCATTTTGACTTTTATCTTAATTCCGGGCATTCGAAGTGGAAATCCTTGGTTAGTTCATTTCTTCGAAGCTTTCTGTACATAAAAACCATGTACGAGACCTGATTTTTACTCTGACAAGATCCTGGAGCCTCATTTTTTCCTAAAGTCGAAGAAGTAATATACAATAATTTCATCAATTTTTATGTACGAATGGAGGTGTGCCTGCAAAGACTTGCAGTTTGTGATAAAAGCCTGAAACTTGGCATACATGGTCTATGGACTGTTCTTTACGATATAAGAGGTGCACCCATGACGGAACCGACGTGCAGCTGTCAGAATCGCCGCGATACCTTTGCACGCACACTTCCATTCGTACGTACATGAAAATGATTGCATATTACTTTCACGACTTCAGGAACAAATGAGGCTCACGAACTTGTCAAAGTAAAAATCAGGTCTCGTACATGGTTTTCATTTGCAGGAAGTTTTGAAGGAGTGAACTAAATAACGATTTCCACTTCGAATGTCTTGAATTAGGATAAAAGTCAAAATTAAAAAAGCCTCAATTTTTTTTCTGAAATATATTTTTTTGTTAACAAAACAAAATCTTTTTTTTTTCAAATTGCAATCACAACATTCAATTTGAATTCAGAAGATGTAATTTAGTCGGAAACGACACCAAACTTATCAATTTGGTCCGAAATTGACAAATGAAAAAATCTGTGCCGCGGCTTGAGCTATCCCCTCCCATTCCCCCTCCTTTTGTAATATTGACATCTGCTTTGGTGAAGTTATACTGTGAAGGTCTACTGCATTGATAGACGTCACTTTTGAATCAGCTCGATAACCGACTTCAGTTTTTGCCCCTGGAAGGTAGGCAAATGACAATTCTGACAGCTGCACAGCGGTTCCATCGTGGGTCCGCCTCGTAAATAGTAAAAGAGAGTCTGTAGAGCGTATATGCCAAATTTCATGCTTTTATCACAAAATGCAAGGTTTCCCTGGAAAATGGTCCTTAACCGCCGCACTATTGCAATTGAGGTCGCCACCACTGTAGGGGGCGCCTACTTCGATGAAGCGGTCGTAACGACGGGAAAAACAGGGGAGTTTGAGTAGTTTGACCAGTAACTGACAGTGACTGGAGACGTCAAGCAAGAAACAGAGGCTATCCAAATTTCAAATCAAGACATAAAATGACGGACGTCGGTCGTTGAAGCGTCAACGCCGTCAAAATTGTCGAATTTGCCCCCCAACGGGTGTGGCGCCCTCGGTGTGTGAAAGTGGCAGTGCAAGGCCCCATTAGAGCTTGAAATTCTCAAACTAATATTATCAGTAAGATTTTTTTAGGATTCATGATCCCTGAGCAAATGTCGAATGAGTTAAGCGACTTACTTCACTTTTCTCATCTCAGTTGACCAGTTGAAAAAAAAAACTGAACTTTCAACAGATCTGCACTTTTTTGCATTCGAGTATACATAAGAAAGGCTTTCAGAAAACAAAAAGTTTATTGGTCGGTCTGCAGGTCTATCGGTCAATCTATTGGTCGGTTTGTTGAATTTTGTGGCCAAATTTATTCCCAAGCCGTTGAACCTTTCGTGACCAAATTTGGTACACTCGTGAGCGACAAGGTCCGAGGCGGGAAAATATGATTGTCATTCTGATCTGTGATTCGTACAAAAGCGTGGAAGGGCCATGCTAGTTATTTTTTGAGGTAAGAATCAAAATTGCTACCTACTTCTTGTAACTCATGAAGTACCGAACGGAACTGAACCAAATTTTGTTTCCAATTAGAGTGCCTCACAGTAATTTGATGGATCATGGAAAGTAGGGCAGCAGACAGGGATACAACCTTGAAAATAAGTCTGTTCAGTCCTCCGAAAGACTGGAATTTTAAATCACTTGGATCAAACTCAACATCTTGTTTCATGTACAAAGATCCCCCCGAGGATCCCGCCCTCATACTTATTACAAATTTTTGGGATCCGAAGAAAGCAAAGCCTGGTATAGGTGTTTGGTACTGATTGAACAGGACGTTCAATCAGGTAGGTAGTTACTGCAAACATGAAACAGTTGAACAGCTCCCATTTAACAAAAAAATCTTTTCAATTCTTTGCAAGTGTTTCAGGTGAGACGCTGGACCCATACCTCAAGGCGATTTCAGGTTTTGTTTTGTCTATCTCCTTCAATTACAGGGTGATGTCAAAAAATGGAAATTTTTTGTCTTGCGGATATAACTTTCTCCGTTGTTGGCCGGTTTTGAAAAATTAGGGCTTTTGTTGAAGCTAGAGGCTCATGTGAGAAGGGTCTAAAATCGGAACAGACTTCGGACAAAAATTCTGAAAATAGGAAATAATCAAAAGTGACCTAAATGTAAAGCACCCTTGAATCCGGTTCAGAGAAAGAATTGAACAGAAATCAACTTGTCTTCAAACAGTCATAAAATGTGCGATGAATGCGATTCGCAAACCACTGTCAAACCAGGAGCGCAGCCGCTAAAAATTATATCGTAATCTCCCAATTATTATGTCATAGGTTCTATCTTTTTTCTTAGCACTGATAATTTATACCTTCTATTCTGCTCTGACAAACGAAATAGGTCTAGGTTAGTAGATTACACAAACCCATGCTCAATTTTGAATTTTGTGGGATTGTTCATTATTTGTTCATTATTCAAGTTACGTTTTTCCTTTTCTACTTCGAATGTTGTTTCATTAATTTTTAATGATATTTTGATTTTTTTTTTCTTAATTCTGAATCATTTCTATTAGTCCATCCGCTAGGTACTATTCTGTATTTTTTTAGAGCTCGAAAAGGTTTTTTCTGGAATTCCAATCAGTCAAGGTCCACAGAATCATATTTTTTTGGTGGCAACGCTCAAAAGTGGTGCGGTTACCCTGTGCACCCCCATGGGGGCCAGGCTCCAGTTAATCGAATTTCAGTTCTGTAACTCGGAGGATCGACACAGAATTACAAAAAATTCAGGATGTCATGAAAAAACTCCCTCAAAAGTCATCCACAATGAAGATAACAGCCCTTCTAGTTTCAAAAAAGGCGATTTCCGTGGAAGTACAATTTCCACAATTTTCAACCGATTTTGCTGAAAATTTGGCTAAACCTCTCTATAACAAGCATCTAAAATGGGGAATTTCATTTTCTGGATAAATTGTCCAGTGGCGGAACAACTGGAAATTTTGACATAATGCCGTCCCTCCTCATTTCTCAAGTCCCTGGTCAACTTTGAACTCTGAAACTTTCACTATGTATCGAATACATTATTCAGCTACGATGTTCCCAAAAAAAACAAAAAATTTGAACACAATTTTTCCATATAAAAAGAATACTAGGATATTCAGCTAAAAAAATTAAAGCAAATCTTCCTCTTCTATATTCAACATTAAACCCAGAAACCAGCTCTGATTCTAACTTTTTTGGGAACATCGTAGCTGAACAATATATTCGATACATAGTAAAAGTTTCAGAGTTCAAAGTTGACCAGGGACTTGAGAAATAAGGAGGGACGGCATTATGTCAAAATTTCCAGTTGCTCTGTCACTGGACAATTTACCCAGAAAATGAAATTCCCCCTTCTAGATACTTGTTACAGAGGGGCCTAGTCAAATTTTCAGCAAAATCGGTTGAAAATTGTGGAAATTGTACCTCCACGAAGATCGCCTTTTTTGAAACTTGAAGGGCTGTATCTTCATTATGGATGACTTTTGAGAAACATTTTTCATGACATCCTGAATTTTTTGCAATCCTGTGTCGATCCTCCGAGTTACAGCACTGAAATTCGATCAACTGGGGGCTGGCCCCCATCGGGGTGCACAGGGTGACCGCACCACTTTTGAGCGTTGCCACCAAAAAAATATGATTCTGTGGACCTTGACTGATTGGAATTCCAAAAAAAACCTTTTCGACCTCTAAAAAAATACAGAATAGTACCTAGCGGATGGACTATATCTATTGTATTCATTTGAACAGGAAAAGAAGGTGTATAGCATTTCTGAGAGAGACAATGAATTTATTATTATCATTATTAAATAGGGTTGCACGATGTCAATTGACCGGTCAAATGAGCCGTCAATTGACCGGTCATTTGACCGTGTCAAATACTCTGGTCAATTGACCGGTCAAATACGAGCCCCCAGGCCTCGTTTGGCACGATTTATAATAACTCAAATTTAATAAAGTCTAAAAATAAAACCAAATATTAGTTTTATTTTTGGAACATGTTATATCATATACCATATATTTGTATGAGTACCTGAACTGACCTCGGATTCCACCAAAATTTTAAGAGCAGATTAAATCTATCACGCTGATAGTTGCTATGCACCAGCCAATAGGATGGCCAGTTGCTTAGTTACTATCAGAGTGATAAAGTTATCGCGTTGATAAAAGTTTGTTGAAACCCTTGGTGGAACCCGAGGTGAGTTAGTTAAGGTGTTTGCGTACCTATATGCCGATCACGTTTTAAATTCAGCAGAAAATAAAACGCGGTTGGCCATGTTGCCTAGAGTGTAACGGACGCTCATAGACCAAGTTGCGCGAAAACGGGCTGAGCTCAAAGAGGTTAGAAAATTTTGACAAGAAATGCCAGTTCTGGCGTCTCCTTGCATCATATCCGCTGCCCTGTTGCCTTGGCCGTTGTTTGTCATGATGTCAGGTGAGTGTCATAGTTGTTTACATTCCTGGGAAAATTTCATTAAGTGTTCTTCCCTCGGTTCTGCTATTGCTATATTCATGGTTCTGCCTGTATATTTATAAGCTAAGTACGAGTAACACTCTTGTCTGAGCACTTAAGTTCATGTAAATTTTTTCTTTCATTCAAAGTTGACTTCAGATGCAAATGATCATGGGGTGAATCCTCGGGTGAATTACTGGGACATCAGAACGTTCAACGGATTGTGATGGATTGCCACGGGATTACCACGGGATTTCCACCGGATACGATTTCTTCAAATTAAATGGATAGCCACGGGATTCCAGGGAATTTCCACAAATTGCCAACGGCTTGGGGCCACGCATGAATCACCACCAGAGAAAGGCGCTCTTGCTTTGCGGCGCTTATTATCACTTGAGGTCTCCACGCTATAAGGTTATTCATTAACGTTATATAGACCAATGGCAGATAGGGGATTTCAATTTTGTTTAGATTTACCAGCAATATTCCTCTGTTAAAACTTGTCAAGAATTACTGGGTAAATCAAAGTCTGGAGCCGCAGATTCGAAAAAATGTATCCCTGTGTTATTTTAGGCCAGGCGGTAGGTCATTCTGGATAGAAAAAATTCCGACCAAAGCTTTTATGGTGTCAAACTCTTCGTAAGGTCAGTATGTATCTACCACTGAGTTTCCGCCCAAAAACGAGTTGTGCTGATTCCTCCACATCTGCCCAAAGGTGAAGGATGTCTTGAAGGTGCAAAAAGATCTGTTAAACCCCCGTACTTTTTCATTTTATTTGCATCAATGCAAACGTACAACTCTAACGCACACATTGGAAGCATTTGTCATCATCTCTGTGCCAGTCTTACTGTTGAAAAAAAAGATTTCTTTGTGCGGGTGAGATAAATCACATTCAATTGTTTTTCCAGACAAGAAAACAGTGAAGCAACATGTATTTTCGATGTTTGCTGATAACTGGTACTCACTGAACCCATTTATGGCGTTGAAATTTCAATAACAGCATTTTTGAAGATGTTGCCCGCCAAGAAGTGGATAATTTTCACCCGCCTGTTCAGCAGCAGTTTTTTCAATTTTACCAAACACTGTTCTCGAAAATTTTATAAGGAATGACAAGCTGGAACTGTTTTCTAATGATATTATATCTGGCTTAACCGCGGCACGCTTTTTTAAAGTGCAGAAAACTGATTTCTTTTAGAGCGGTTCTATTTTACCCGCGTGCGGCCGTGCCTACTTGACATAGACCGGACTGATTACACAAGCTTGAAAATGTACTCTCTTCCAGCTTTAAAACACGACCATTGATGATAAAATAATGTATAATTTCTTCATAAATCAATGTACAAAGTCTTGATAATGATGGTCGCGTTTTAAAGCTAGAAAAGAGTACATTTCCAAGCTCGTGTAATCAGTCCGGTCTATGTCAAGTAGGCACGGCCGCACGCGGGTGCAACAGGACCTCTCGGAAAGAAATCAGTTTTTTAGACTTTTAAGTGCGTGCCGCGGTTAAGCCAGGCAGGATATCGTTAGAGAAGAGTTTGAGCTTTTCATTCCTTATAAAATTTTTGCAAACGGTGTTTGGTAAAATTGAAAAAATTGCTGCTGAACAGGCGGGTAAAAATTATTTACTTTTTTGCTGGCAACATCTTCAAAAATGCTGTTATTGAAATTTTAAGGCCATAAATGGGTTTCATGGATACAAGTTATTAGAAAACATGCAAAATACATGTTGCTCCATCGTTTTCTTGTGTGGAAAAAACGATTAATTGTAATTTATCTGACCCGCACAAAGAAATCTTTTTTTTCAACAGTAAGACTGGCACAGAGATGATGACAGATGCTTCTAATGTTTGCGTGAGAGTTGTACGTTTGCATTTAGGCAAATATAACGAAAAAGTACGAAGGTTCAACAGGTCTTTTTTCACTTTCAATGCATCCTTTACCTTCGCGCAGATGTGGAGGAATCAGCACAACTCGTTTTTGGGCGGAAACTCAGTGGTAGATAACTACTGACCTTACGAAGAGTTTGACACCATAAAAGCTTTGGTCGGAGTTTTTTCCAGATTGTAGTGATTTTATCAACATACCGCCTGGCCTATTTGGACAAATATACATTTTTGGGAATACTGTTATCGGGTTCGAGCCATATTGAGGCAAATTTAATGGTTGACCTGCGATGTGACTCGATTGAAAAAAGTTGGCTTCTGTAATTTTAGCTTTTTAGGCCACTTCTGTCAACAGAGACAAGCCATGAAATGAATTTGAACCAATTCAGTCGAACAGTGAGTAGATTATGACCAGCCAAAAATGAAAACTTGATCCAAAGTTTTATCTTGTATTTTTTTGTCAAAACTGAAAACGAACTTTTTGGACAAATAACACAGATGTGCAAAATAAAAACCCGCCGATTCTGTGATTTTTCACTATGATATTTCTGCACATAATAAATATGTATTACGATTTTCCAACAGAATTTTGTCACCTTTCAGAAATGAGGATTGAATCCGAACTCTCTGGAGATAAAGACTAGAGCCATTCATCTGAACGACAGAAGCAGTTCGTCACCTCAATGTCAGCTTTGATGGCCGGACTTCATCTGCAGCACAGTCCCACTCCAAGTACCTCGGTGGGACCTTCGACCAAACATTATCCTTCAAGATCAACTTAGAGAGACTCACTGCCAAGACGAAGACACGAATGAACCTGGTTCAGAGACTTGCGAGAACTACATGGAGTGTCGACGCCACTACTCTTTGGATATCCACCATTGTCTTGGTCTAGTCGACAGCGGAATACTACGCTCCTGTTTGGATGAATAGCACACACACACAACATCATTGACGTCATTCTTAACCAAGCATTGAGAATCATTGCTGGAGTTGTCAAATCTACCCAGACTTTCTGGCTGCCAATTTTGAACATCGCAGCAAAAAATCCATGCTGCAGATTTCGAGATGAAAAGACACTGGAAGGAAATATGGGCTACTGAAGCCGCCGTCAAGAACAGAGCGATTGTTGAGGATCCGAAGAGCTTCTCCCTTCCAAGGAAAGTATGGATTCAATAGGATACGAACAGGGCAGGGAAAATGCAGATTTCAGTTCTATCAGTGAGGATATGTAGAAGATCCGAGTTCTGAGTGTAGAACTGAGAACCAGACCATGAACCACATCGTCGCGGAGTAGGTGTCCGCGGACAATGGCTATCAAAAACTGCATCTGAGCTAGACCTGTAGTTCCTCAACATCTCCATCGTCAACTTCGCACTCGCCCACTTGCTGCATCTACTCTACCCTCTGTTCCCTAAGATGGCCACTGATATCAGCCTCGCTGACATCTTTTCCTTTTTTTTTTGCATTTAAGCTACGTCGAGCAGTTTTTCTGTGGTTTGCCTATAGATCTTCGAGCGAATGCTGTAGCTGAAGTTAATTCATCTCAGGTTTTCAAGAATTGTTGTATATATTTAGTTATAGTATCAATATCAATGTATCTTAAGTACCTACATATAGTGATACTAGGTACTATTGCACTATATAAGTTGATTTACGTTGTCACTAATATTGTATCCTTAGTACAGGCATAGCAATTAATTCAGAAAAATTGTGAAATTTTCGATTATTACCTTCGAGAGCTTGTAAAATCTATCACCTAGTGTTAATTTTAAAAGGCACAGATTAATTTTAGATATCAGCTATTGACCTTCATTTTTGACCAAAAATTAGAACAGTTTCCTCAACGTAATCTATTATTTTATTTGAAAAAACCTTGGAAAAAACATTCCACCAGTCGCCCATTTAAACTGGCGAAAATCTACCAAAATCAAGACGCCTTGAACGTTTACACAATCTTGCAACAGCGCTGTACTCGATTGACAATAAAAATTCAAGGTCATCTAGGGAAAAAGTGATCCAACATTACAAATTTGAGCATCCCCAATTATCGCAGAATTGCCAACTTGGCGTAAGAAAATTACCGTTCTAGTGCTGAATTTAAAAGCTGATCGGCATATACCTATAATTACCAAAAATTAAAATTGAAATATATTTTTATTAAAATTTATTTATTTTGAAATAAAATGAAAAAATCGAGTAAAATATAGTAGGTACCGTATGATCAAAAACATTCCTCCTCTAGGCAGGCTGTGGTCTGGTCATTGGCAGGCAAACAAGGCTGTGGCCTGGCCAAGAGGAGGAAAGTTTCTGATCATACGGTACTTACCTAACGAAATACTCAAATGGTTGTCTAATTTCAATAAATAATGTTGAATGATAGTAACACCTGTTTTTAGCGTATTTTTTTGATATTTGACCGATTTGACCGTCAATTGACCGGTCAATTGACCAAATAAATCTTATTTGATCGGTCAAAATGCAACCCTATTATTAAATTATTAACTATAACTACTGTTGTCTAGAAAAATTGGTTAATTCAATTTTATGCTTACTATCCGATAAGTTTTGACTGTCAGTTAGATAACAGTTACATTCTTGAATGGTGGGTACGGCTGTAAGGATTACTCAAGTAATCAATTCCAAGAGGACCTAATTATTGTAGGAATTGTTAGTAAGCAAAAGACAATAAAGGAATTAATGATTTTACTACCTAAAATTTTAATGATGCACCATGGTCATCAATGGCAATTTTAACAGTAATAGAACAACAAGAAAATTTTCACAAAAATACGATTGTGTAGGAGAATGAATAAATAAGCGTTTTTAGTGGTTGATCACAGTCCGAGCAGATTGACTCCCTGGTTCCGCCACTGCTAGGTCAACTAAATGATGCGCTATTGCACCTCGCGCTTCTGCAGTTTCTTGATCATCTCTTCCAGGAGGCGCTGAAGATTCTCAGCCATTGACTGATGATACTCGACTTTCGAACTGGCCGTCTCGTAAGTTAGCTTTTCGACATTCTGCGAGCAAGTGAGTAAGTCCTCCATGGACGTGTCGGTTTCGCTCAGCACAAAATGATTGAGGGAAATCATCCGAAGGAGCGATTGAACGGCCTCGTAGACCTGCTGGTCGCGTTCAATCTTAAACGTGTCTTGATGCCATTTCTTTGTCTTTTCGGCTGGCGAGGCTAGCAGCTGGACGACTGCTGGTGAAGATTCAGACGCAGCCTCGGACGCAGCTGAAAGTTTATCAACATGTATTAGTAGGTTTTCTTATGGTATCCCGTGTGCAAGTTGAGACTAGAGTATAGTGGTTGATGCCAAATTGTTCCTTAGATCATGCTGACCTAGGATCGCGATGACGAACATCTGAGACCCGCGACTAGGCAGCAGGAGGGGGGGTAAAATGTGATGAAGACATAAAAAATGTTAAATAATAATGAACCGAAAGAGGTACAGTTATGAAAGTTACCATACGTATTCACCATTTTACGATATTGGAGATTCAGCAAACCGATTCCAAAAATATCAATCATTCTCAGAGATATTCTCAAAAAACATAATTTCTTTGTCAACAATTTATTGTTAAAAAACTCGAAGAATTTTGAAGATGGAAAGATGAAACTCTGAATTTTGACAATTGATGATGTTAGAAATATAGTCGTGAATGGCGGCAATTCCTCGGCCTACTATTTTGGGAAACAAAACCGTCAACTGTTTCCACCAGCTTGGCCGCCATCTTGGATTTTTTTTTGGTACAGTAGTCACAAAAACGACAGGGTACTATGAGTATGGTAGCGTTAGATCATTTCAATTCAAAAAGTAACTTCCCAGAGAGGGTTTATTGCCTTTTTGGCGAGGAAAATTGCTATTTTATTATCTCCGGCTCCTGCGCGAATCCAGTACCAATGATGGCTGATTTGAAGCTGGAAGTGGCACAATACGTTTTGTACCATGAAACTTCATAGTTTGTGAAGTCATCCACCAAAATTTATGATCATGAATCAAATGGTTCATTGTTGGTGATTGGTTGAAGCAAAGTGTGCTCATTTTTGGCAGAAAATGCATAAAAATTGTGTTTTTAGTGGACATTACAAAGCTCTGTAGGAAAACCTGCGACCAAGATTGGCGGCGAAAGTCATGTAACTAGTTGAAGTGAGTATGCTCTATAACAAGTAGATGTCATGAATGGTGTAGGTTTCTTGAAGATCTCTAGGGAGGTCGCCAAAGATGTTTTTTCATGATGATATTTTCAAGTACAGTCCCTTCCAAAAGTTTCTCTCTTCTCTAGCGACCAACTCTTTCGACCACGGAACATTTGCAAGACTCGAACAATTCATTTGTTCGGTTTATTCGAAATCACCGCGGTTCACAGAGCTTAAAGATTTGTGGGGGTGATTTTTTACAGTCTTACAGACTTTTGGGGGGGACTGTACTTGAGAATATTATCATTCTCAAGTACTTCAACTAAACTGCTTGACAATTGAACTGCAACACCTAAAAATTAAGTGCGTTTTCAAATTGAGATAGCTCGAAAAATATTTGACGGATTCTAGAAATTCAGGCATGTGAGGAAAGATCATTCCTTCGACTATCGAGTGCTGGTATTAATGATACGTTTGATTGCACAATTTGTCATATACAGGGTGCCAACGTAGAGCGTGTAGACATGGGCAATCTTTCACCTTGTACAACTTTCGAAAAAAAAATCCGAGATTTTTTCTATCGCCTGCTTTTGAAAGGTTGTATCATTATGCCGAAACGGTTTTGGAATTTTTAGCCTAAATTTTTTTTTCAAAAAATTGTGCTCAATTTTCTGAAATATGCACTTTGTGATTAAGAAAAAGAAATAGAGACATTGTTTGTTTTCAAACGGCGTCCGCATTGAATTTGCTTACGAAGATTTTCATTTGAGCCTCCACATCACCACATCCCCTAGAAACTACCCCTTTTGGGACACCGTCTCACAACAAGATATGCAATGCTTCATTTAAAAGGCATAAGGAAAGTACTCATCAATAATTGGATTAAAATAAGGATACTGCGATGACCCCACACGTACAGCTCCCTAAAAACCACCCCTTGACTTCAAGGGACAGGATTGGTATGATAAGACATGCAATACATGAAAATTCCAAAAACTTTTTCAACTGTTTTACTAAAAAAGTGATGCTACACTGCGTAGGTCATCCTAACAGTAGCTACCCTCTCGGAAAAAGAACTACTCTTTAAAAAACCAGTACTTCCGCAATACCTCATTTGTTGTAATTTTTTTCAAAATCTGTCGCAATAGTTTGCCGCTACGATGATTTCATTCACATATCTACCCGAAACTACCCCTTCAACTAACCCTTCAATATCGCCTAGCCTTTACCTTGATGCGTGTAAGGTCATTGCGAAATCATTTTGAACTTATTCTTCTCTGAGCTTCCAAATGAGGTATTGCATACCTTTTACTAAAGGGGTGATTTCTAGGGGTAGTTTCAGGAAAAGTTTTGTACTATCATCGTAGAAAACACCATCATATCAATGAAACGGTTAGTAGGCAAAAGTTCTTTCAACTCGTAAATAACGCATCAATAAGGTAGAGGCTATGCGATATTGAAGGGGTAGTTGAAGGGGTAGTTTCGGGTAGATATGTGAATGAAATCATCGTAGCGGCAAACTATTGCGACAGATTTTAGAAAAATCCTAACAAATGAGGTATTACGGAAGTACTGGTTTTTAAAGGATAGTTCTTTTTTCAAGAGGGTAGCTACTGTTGGATGACCTACGTTAAGGGTCATTGTGTAGCATCACTTTTTTAGTGGAACAGTTGAAAAAGACGTTTTTTGGAATTTTCATGTATTGCATGTCTTATCATACCAACCCTGTCCCTTGAAGTTATTGAAAATGTTTGAAAGTTTATTGGATAAAAGCAGTACACGTAGTCGTGTACAGCTTTTAGGCAGCTTGGACAGCTTGGACAGCTTGAACAGCTTGGAGGCAACTACTCTATCTATCAACATGTGCGACTGGCGCAAAAACGGTTGGCAACGGCAACAGCCAATCGCAGCACCGCACAGCCGGCACGCGGCGGCGGCCTTGCAAAGCTCGTCGCGTAGTGCAGCGCACACAGAGAACAAGGCGGCACTATCTCAAACACATATCAAATACAATATTTCTAACACTCCCACTTGTTTGAGATCCTATACAGCAAAAAACAGATAAAACAAAAATAATCTTTTCAAGAACAAAGAAAGCTTATTTCTAAACAAACAAATATTTAGTTAATAATAATAATAATAATAATAAATTTATTCATTCTCAACAATGATATCATATCACATAGAACAAGTCATACAGAAAAAAGACACATAATATACATGTAAGTACATGAAGTAGTAGGTACAGTATACAAATAAATTAATAAGGTGGTTATATCACAATACAATTCAGAAATTCATCTACGGAATAATAACATTTTTCGATTAGGCAAAGTTTAGTTTCAGATTTAAATCTTGTGAAGCTTTCAATGTTTTTAATTCTATTGGGGAGCTTGCGAAATATCTGGCCACAACAGAATTCGGGAGACTTTTCGTACAGCGCGGTACGATGTTTCGGCAATCTGATCTCCTGGCCAGCTCTTGTTTCGTATGTGTGAAATGCATTGTTATTTATAAACAGATTTCGGTTTTTATGGACATAAATACAACATTTTAAAATGAACAAAGATGGCAATGTCAATATTTTCTCTTTTATAAACGTAAACCTACATGTTTCCCTATATCTCAGACCGAAAACAAGCCTAATTATACGTTTCTGCAATATAAAGATGCGGTTTACATGAGTGGCTCTACCCCAGATTGTAATATTATAATTTAGGTGAGACTGCACAAGAGAATAGTAGATATTTTTCAAAGCGGCAGCAGGTAGTATAGATTTCAATTTCAGTAGTGCATAATACGCAGAGTTCATTTTTTTACACAGGTGGTGGATGTGTGCTTCCCATCTCAAATTGGAGTCTAGAAAGGTTCCCAAGAACTTAGTTTCAGTCAAATTTATATCTTTAAAGTACATCAGAACAGTCTTACTCTCGTTTACAATGAGCCTATTTCTATAACACCAAGTCCGCATCTCGTCTGTGACTGTCCTGACAAGCTTATTCAGATCGTCGGCACTATTTGCAGATACAACAATGGATGTGTCGTCGGCGTACAACACTACACTACCCGATCTAACAAATAAGGGTAGATCATTGACATATATAGAGAAAACTAGTGCACCCAAGATGGCACCCTGAGCCACTCCCGTGTCCAAACTAAGTACAGCAGATGTTCGGCCATTGACAGCTACACTGAGCCTTCTATTGTACAAGAATGAGATTATCCATTTCAATACCGCGCCCCTTATTCCCAAATTGAACAGTTTTGCCCGGAGAAAGTCGTGGTTTACAGTATCAAAAGCCGAGGTCAAGTCAAAAAACAGTGCTGCGACATGATTCCCCTGATCTAACTCCCTGTGAATCAGGTTCAGAAAATATATTGAGGCAGTCTCCGTAGATCTTCCCGGTCTAAAGCCATGCTGGGCCTCTGACAACAGATTCTTCGACAGCAGGTAATTCATTAGGCGCTGATGCACAATTTTTTCGATGATTTTAGAGAAACAGCTCAGCAAAGAGATAGGTCGATAGTTACCAACATCATCTTTATCGCCTTTCTTATAAATAGGTAGTACTTTAGCTAATTTAAGATAATCAGGGAATTCGCCTGACTGTACAGAAAGATTAACGAGATAACTCAGCGGTACCGCAATAAAGGCTGCAGTCGCCTTGACGACTTTCACTGGAACCTCGTCCAGACCAAACGAGTTCCCACTCTTCAGGCCTGCAATTACCTCCACAACGTCTTGAGGGGATACCGGGAGGTAAACCATGCTGTGCGGGGTTGATACGCAAGATGTGCAGGACCCGAGAGCACGGGCTGGAAAGTGCTGTTGGAGCTTGAGCGTTGCACCTGTGGCGAAGTGATTTGCGAACAAGTTGGCTATATCTTCGGGATTGTTGACCGCTTCATCCCCACGTCTGAGCACCATCGGCAGGTTCTCTCGTGTCTTCGTGTTTAGGTCACGGTTCACGATTCTCCATAGTTCCTTTACAGGGTTCGGTGAGCTGCCAATTTTATTTGAGTAGTAGGTCCCCTTTGTCGACTTGACCAATCTTCCGTGTTCTTTCTTGTTTGCTTTGTAGGTGTTACACATGCGGCTATCTCCAGTACCTCTCGCCAGTAGGTAAAGCTGCTTGAGTCGGTGACTGCTCTCGACTATCTCAGTGGTAATCCATAGTTTTTCCTGTTTCCTTTTTTGAATTTTCCGGTAGGGGCAGTTTACGTCCATGTAATACAAAAAAGCGTTGATAAATTGATTGAATGCGGCATTGATATCGTCGTGTATGTATACCTCAGTCCACGTTTCGCTCTCAACCGAACGCACAAGGTTATGCAGACAGCCATCAGAAAAATTTCTTGAGCGGTATTCAGAGTCGGTCTCATTTTTCACTTCATCACAGCATGGTAAGTTGATACTCATGATCTGAGCTAGGTGATCTGATAGGTGTGGGTTCAGAACCTCCGCCTCAAAACAGTTGTCATCGAGGTCAGTAACAATGTAGTCTAAAACAGATATCGCAGTTTCACTATGTATATTTGTGCACACGCGAGTTGGTATCTTATCCAATTTATTTTTGAGTTGAAACGAATGGAACATATCTTGCAGCATCACAGCGTGAATCGATCGAGTGGAGACGTCAATATTCAAATCACCGCAGAGCACCACATGGTCGACCCTTGTTTTAAGGTTTGCAAGTATGTCAGCAAGGCCTTCAAAAAACAGTTCATAGCTGCCACTAGGTGGACGATAGACCGTTAGGACGCCCAGTTTCAGACGATCACCACAGAGCAGGACAGCACAACATTCGAGGTTCATCTCTAGGGCACAGTCCGGCAGTTTCTTTGTGGTAAAGTGATTGAGCAACCTACAATGAATGTAAATGATAACTCCCCCATGTCTGTGAGTTTTGCGGCAATACGAGTTTACTATCCTGTAGTTCAGGAGGCTCATCAGTTCCACACTATCATCCTGCATCCAGGTCTCAGTCAGGCATATTATGTCCGGGTCATTTGCCGCAGCGAACGCCTCAAGTTCATGAATCTTGCCCGCCAGTGACTGTATGTTAAGGTGAAGAACGCTAAGTTTTATATTTGTAGCATCATCAACCATTACGTCGTCTTCGGTGGCGGCTGTCGATGAGAGAAAAAACGGTTGATATATGTTTCCGTAGGCCATCTGGAAGGATCCTTCGCTTTTTCAAAATTTGGCAGATTGACGGCTATTTTGAAGGCTGAAATTGAAATTGAGTTGGCATGCATTTACGACAAGTTCAACATTTTTAGCAAATTATTGAAAACTGTTTTCGCGAGTGGTTTTGTGAAAAGATCCGCTAACTGCTCACTTGATTTCACATAATTAACGGAAATATTGCCCTTTTCACACTCATCCCGCACAAAATGCACTTTCACATCCATGTGTTTGATTCTGCTATGGAGTTGCTGTGCCTCTGTCAGCCTTATAGCTGACTGATTGTCGACCTTGATGTTCATTGTTGATACCATGATGCCCATCTCTTGAAGAAAAGCTTTCAACCATAATGCCTCTTTAACGCCAAGAGCCAGTGCAAGATATTCCGCTTCAGTTGTTGACTGAGCTACAACCGATTGTTTTTGACTCTTCCATGTAACAGGGCCGTTTGCCATTAAATAGACGTATCCACTTGTTGACTTTCTGGTATCTGTACACCCAGCATAATCTGCGTCGGTGTACCCCATGACTTCAATTTTGGGTGTCTTAGAATATACGATTTTATAATGAATCGATTGCTTCAAATAGCGTAAAATTCTCTTCACAGCCTGCCAATGTTCATTACTCCAATTACTGAGAAATCGACTCACTTGATTTACGGAGTACGAAATGTCTGGGCGACTGCAAGTGGCCAGGAAAATTAGCGATCCGACAGCTTCTCGATACGGCTGTCTCAAATTACATTCGGCATTATCGGGTGTTGACTTTAGACGCACACCGGGTTCCGCTGGAACAGCTGATGATTTTGCATCAGTCATGTTGAATTTTTCGAGCAATTTTGCAATGTATGCCTGCTGGTGAAGAGTTATCGTTCCCGCTGACATATTTTGCTCGATCTGAAGGCCAACGAACTGCAAGTTTTCATTGTCCAAATTTACCGTAATTTTGAACATTTGTTGCATAATAGTTATCAGTGACCGATTTTTTTTTTATTATTTTTTTTTAAAGTTCACTTCTTGACAAGTGACGCTATATAGTTAACAGATTTTTTTTCGTAAGTTTTCTTGGTAAAAAAAATTCATGAAAGTTTTCGATCATTTCAAATTTAGCGCGATGACGTCGCAATCTTTCATAGGCGGAGAAGCAGGCTTGACAACATTATACAGAACTTACTACAAAAAGCACTAGCGTCAACCCGTCAACGCTCATAACAGCTGATTGTTATATTAGCCGCTTTCTTTCGGTCAGGATCACGGATCATGATCCGGAAATACGCTCACGGGGTTGGTTGGCTGTGTCACGTGCAACCAATCCAACCAATCCAGTCAGCGGATTTCCGAATCATGATCCGTAATTTTAGCCGAAAGAAAGCAGCTATTGTTAACGCTTTGTGTATCTGTGCGGTGATTCGTGTTGTTTAGTTGTTTTGCTTGAAAATATGGAAAGTTGGTAAAATCTTTCATGATTTATGAATATTTCAAGACTACATCAGACTTCAATGGTTATGTTATGCTGGCAAACGTCAACGTCAACACTGACACACAGGCAACGGAGGTGTGGTCATCTCCACTACTGTCAAAAGATTGAAACGTCACAGCCCGCCTTACAGCTCGGTAGATTTGAAATCGTTCGCAAAAGTAGCCACTTTCAAGGCAGATTTTGAGACACTTGGAACTTTTTTTTTCGAATTTTCACGAAACGTAGTCTTGTTATTAAGGCTCTACATTCGATTAGTATGATTTTTTTCTATATTTTTGGATGGTGGTCACTACCCTATTCGCAAAGTGACCGACAAACACGCACTGATCAGTTTTCAATTGTTTGAACTCGTACTTGTTAAGAAAAGAAACAAACTTACGGTTCCAGCACCTAGGGGACTGCTTTAATCCATACAGGCTCCTGTTCAGTTTACACACCAAGTCTGGCTCATTCTCGTTCACAAATCCCTTTGGCTGTTTCATATACACATTTTCCGATAAATCACCGTACAGAAACGCGGTTTTCACGTCAAAGTTTGCTATTTGCAAATCTTGTTCAGCAGCTAGTGCAAGTAGAATACGAATTGAGTCATAACGCACAACCGGCGCGAAAGTCTCCTGGTAATCGACACCTTTTTCTTGCGTAAAGCCGCGTGCAACAAGACGCGCTTTATAACGTATCGCGTTACCGCCCGGATCGGTTTTTACACGAAAAACCCACTTATTGTCAATCACCCGTCCGTTTTCCGGTAATTTCATCAGCGTCCACGTATCATTCGATTTTAAAGCATCCATTTCTTCTTGCATAGCGTGTTGCCACTTGCTTGAATCCGCACACTTTATGGCGCTTTCATAACAGTCCGGTTCAGAAATTGAACAGTAGACGGCAGACGGGCTGTAGCAGTTAGGAGGACGAATATTGTTCCTGTCTCTCAGTTGTCTCGGTTGATTATTTTCATTTTCAGCATCGAAATGCCCGTCAAATTCATAATCTTCATCATCGGTGATCTCTTCGTGGTTCTCTTGTACTGATTCTGAGCTTTGACTGATATTTTCAATATCATTTTCTGCTTCCTCAGGTAGTACAACTTCTTCAGGTGGAACGACTTCTTCAGGTAGAACGACTTCTTGTAGCTGGATTTCTTCATTTCCGAAACTCAAGGTAACTTCCTCTTTTTCGATGCTGAATTTTCCATTCTCATCAAAGTTGACATTACAGCTGAAACGACCCCAGCTATCGTCTTGTCCCCCTGAATGGGTAGGCAACCCATTATACTGGCATTTATTTCAATTTATTTGAATTACATCACTTCTCCCGCTTTTGGAACCGCTTGGCCGATGATCATCTAGTATCAGGACGACATCCCGTTGTGCCTCTCTTCTTGTTGTTCGATGATAGAGTTCTCGAGATTGTTGAGACAGGTCTGACTACGAGTCTGAACGCAATAAGACACAGTTAAAGTTTTAACACAACAGCAATCTCTTGACCTCTATGTACAATTCCAAATGTTTAAATAATGGCTCGCTCCTATACCTAGTCCTACCTTCACATCGCAGGCTAAATTATCTAAAAGATCTAACCTATTCCCGAAGAGATAACTTTCCCCTAATTACTTCAGACGTCCCAACACCCCAACCTTCCGACGAACACCTGACTCTACACCTTGACCGACATTTAATTCTGACTGGTTTTCGCGGTTCAAAGTTCTTTTTGTGATTAAATCAGATCCAACATTTATGTTAGTGTTAGAGGTTATGTTAGGGTTAGGCCCGGCTTCTAGACACTGAAAAGAGAAGAGTGACTTCGACCACGAGTGCTATCCAAGATTTGTGGGCCGGTGTGTGTATGGTAGCCCACCTTATTGTGGCATTCTTTTCAAAGGCTGTTGCTTCTTTTTGGGCCATGGTCTCTTTTGCCCGTTTGGAAAGGATTGGATGTGGCTGCCTTTGTGGGGGCCTATTCCCTTTTTTCACCGTGAGTCGCCCCCAACGCTTAGAAAGATTCCCGCGGTCGCGCGTGTCTATAACCGGAAATGTTGAACCAAATTTCGCCCTTCCAAAAACTTTCAAACCGAGGGTGAGCGCGAAACAATTACTCTAGTCAAGGTACAAATTTAATTTGGAGAACGTTTTGAGCACGCCCCGTATACGCGCTAGTTCGTTGTTGTTTAGCAATTTGTGAGAGAAGGCCTCAGCCAGGAGAAACAAAACGCAGAGAATTGACTATACAGGGTGTTCGTCGAAAAGCCGATGCGGAGAGGCGTCGAAATAATCTTTGCCCTAACGCGAAGTAATCGCCGTCTACACTATTCCTGATCGAGCCCTAATAACAATTCATTTTTACAAAGTCCCTATCTGAACGATGGCGTCGTTGGGTACCGGATTGAATTCATCAGTTTCGAATAAGAACGTTTTCATTCCCGTAACAAGCTCTACATGGAAATATCCGGAACTGTCGTGGCGCTAAAACAGAATCATTAGTTTCAAAGAGGGGAGGGGTGTCCATCAATCCGATCAACAATTACGACTCTACGGCAGGGTCCGAACCCCGATCTCAACGCGATTCTATTTTTCCAATTACTTGGTTTTTCACGTAGTTCTCAAAATTTACATTTTCCGAATAACTAGGAGCTTCAGAAACGCAGAGGAAGCTCACCCGCGAGTTTCCAGATCTAACCCACTAGGTCCGAAGCTCTGAGTACCGCAGTCACAAAGCCAAGTCCAGAGGGCCCAAGAGCGCGAATACCTTTCTATGAAGGTATCCAACAAAGGACGAGGCTTGAAAGTGGCTGTACCTGACGGCAGACAGTAGCGCAGACACCAGCACGTGCAGGCAGATGCAGAACGCACGCGTGAGCCCCATCATACATTTTCCGACAAAGCCTAACCGTAAGCAACTATCCCAACTCACCAAGACTAACCTCCCGCTCGTCGAGGTCATCACTCCGCCACACGAGATACCGAAACGAGAGACCTCATTTCTATCGGGCCTGGTTCATTTAGGGGTTTCAACTCGACATCCTCGAGGTGGGCTAGAACTCATCGTGGAGGGAACGCGACTCAGCATCCTGGAGGGGGTTCGAAACACTTCGTCAACGGGTCCCAACTCTACGACTTGGAAAAGGGTCGAAACTCAACACCGGAAGGGCCTTGGCACATCGACCTGGCAAAAGGGCTGGAACTCGTCGTCGGAGGGCTCTGACTCGACACCTGGAGGCGGATCAAGACTCAACGTCCAAGGGCTCTGACACGACATCCTAGAGACGGGTTGCAACTCAACGGGGGAAGCAACTCATCAGTCTCTCGGAGGGTCAAAACTCAACCTGGAGGGTTCTCGACTCAGCGTGCCCCCAAGGGGACCAAAACACGACTCCAAAGGGTTCCAACTCGACTTTCTCCAGGGGGCCTTTGAGACACATCAGCCGGGGGGAATCGACTCGTCATTTTCCAAGTGGGCTGGGGCTCATCATTGGGGCTTCGACGCTTCGGCCTCTAGGAGGGTCGCGACGCAACATAAACGGGTTCTAACTCAGCTTCCTCGAAGGGGACTAAAACTCTTCGCTAACAGGCCCGCAGAAGCACTCGGCAGCGGACGCGACAAGTCGGGAGCGGACGGCAGCCCAGGAGGATTGGTCCAGGTACCACGGTCAATCTCCGGCGATATCCTCCATTCCCAGCAATTCGGAATATTTTTTCGCATCCAAAACGACCGCGAACGGCGTAGTTATAGCCGTGAAATTCCAATGGGTAATTTAATACACTGCGCTGGGACACCGGGTGACATCACGTGAACATCGGATGATGGCGGCGGCGGCGAGCGGGCGGTAACACGGCACGTCAACATAGCAGGAGTACGGCAGCAACTATCTGGGTCAATGTGCGGGTGCTTTCCTTCATATGCACCAATTCACCATTTCGTCGGACGTAAAGCAGGAACGGTTATTGAATTGACGATGAGGCACAAATAAATTATGTTGTAGAGCTTTGCGGGATTTACACGAATGAATTAAATAACTAGCGACATCTTTTAATGATGCCTTGACTCTGAATATTCACATTCTCATACCGCGATTTCACGGCTTTGAATTATTTTCCTCCGGATTATTTTCGGCCCGCCAAATGCGGGTGGCTTCACAGCTAACTTCAATTCTTCTCTTTTCCGTATCCCACAGTCTGTAATTTGTTGAGTAACTGTCATACCCAACAAACAACAACTTCCTCGACTTTGGATCCCATTTCTTGCGAAATTGTGAAGGAATTGACATGTACGCTGGGCTTCCGAAAATTCGAATATGCTTCATTTCAGGTTTTCGCCCAAACCAACTTTCATATGGAGTCATGTTCTCTATCTGAGTTGAAGACGTTCTGTTGAGAATATAGACTGCGGTATTTACCGCTTCACTCCAAAGTTCGCATGGCACGTTTTTATTAATCAGCATCGTCCGAGCGCTTTCAACAATTGTTCTCATTTCACGCTCGCTTCTTCCGTTTTGTTGAGGCGTGTACGGCGCCGAACGCTCGTGTCTTATTCCATCCTTCTTCAACAGCCGTTCAAAGTCTTTGTTCATATATTCACCCTTTCCTTGATCGCTTCGTACAATTTTTATTTTATTTCCGGTCTGGTTTTCTACCAGAGCTTTAAATTCTCTGAATTTTGATGGAACCTCTGACTTGTGTTTCATAAAATAAACAGTTCTGTAGCCACTGCAATCGTCTTTGAATAGAACAAAGTATCTGGATCCACTAGGTGACGAAATGTTCATCGGACCACACACGTCTGTGTGTATCATCTCACCTGGCTTCTTAGATCGATCTCTGGCTGAGCTTTGATGCATTTTTCTGGCTTGCTTTCCGAGCTGACAAGCTTCACAGAAAAATTCCTCGTTGTCATCAATATTCAAACTCTTGACCATGTTGGTATTCGCTGTCTTCTTCATCGAGTAGCAGTTGACATGACCAAGCCGATCATGCCATAATTTCATGGAAGTTTTCTTGCTCAAGTTGCACTCTGGTTGACTTTCAACTCGAAACTCCATCACCCACAAGTTGTTATTTCGCGTACCAACGCACGAGACTTTACTGTCGCTGTCGCGAAACTCACAGCGATTTTTAAAAGAATGATGAGTAAAGTTTTTGTCAGTCATTACTCCCACTGAAAACAAATTTCGGCTTAGTTCTGGAATATAGAGTACATTATGCATCGTTCTGTTGTGCCACTTTCCTCCAACGCGCGCTTGAAATTCAATCGTTCCAGTTCCACACGCCGCGATCACTTTGTCATTTGCAATTTTGACATTTACAGGCTTGACAGTTGGCTCCAACTTCGTAAACCATTCTTTATGGCTTGTCATGTGTACACTCGCGCCCGAATCACATATCCATTCCGATTTTTCCACGTCAGAACTGGCTGAATACAAGGATGAAATGTCACAAATATAGGCTGAATTAGCACCTGCAGATCTTCCCGTTCCATCTCCCGAATCGGCGATTCTCTTCCTGCATTCCCGGGCCCAATGCCCTTTCTGCTTGCAGTAGTTACAGTTGGTGTTTTTCTTCAAGTCCTTTACATTTTTCTTTTTCTTGAAACTTGTGGCTTCCAGCTTACTTTGCAAAGCTTTCACCTCCAAAGCAAGACGAGACATTTCCGAATCATCACTCTGCATTCGTGTTTCCTCCTTTAGTAATCTTGCCGTCAGATTTTCAAAAGTCTGGTCCACAGGAGAAACAGAGTCCCAAGCTGTTCGAAAAGCATTATACCTCGAAGGTAAACTGTTGATTGCTTTTGAACATATCGCACTGTTGCTAATACTCTCATTAACATCCTTGAGTTGTCTCACCATCAATTCTGTAGCAGAAATATGTTCTGGAATTTTTGCGTTTTCACTCATTTTATAGTCGTAAAATCTTTGCCACAACAGCTCTTTCGAAATTTCAGTTTTCTGTTCATGAATGGACTTCAGCTTGGTCCACATCTGTGCCGCATTTTCACAGTTTATCAAATATTGAATTTGATCCTGGCAGATCGTAGCTAGCAGAATCACTTGAGCGTTGGAGTTCTTCGTATCCCATGCTGTCCACTCAGCTGTAGACTGGTCCCCGGGCTCCTTTTCTGTACCATCGACTACCTTCAGCAGCTGCTCAGCCTTGAGCAGAATCTGCACACTGAACTTCCATAACTGGAAATTTGAACCATCAAACTTCGGAATGCTCCCGAAGTCAGACTTCCTTGGAGTTGCCATCATGCACTCAAAATCTCGAATCAACGAGCGACGACACTAAGTACGCGACTAATACATGTCAGCAGCCTGTGGAATAGGCCAGTACGGCCCTGACTATACAGCGAGGGAGTACAGCACGGAGGACGCAAGATGGCGCTGCACGTAAAGGATAGCAGCGCAGCGGATGGGAGATATCGAGCGGGGGCTGCACCAGTATCGACCCGACAGCGCCAAGGCAAAGTCACGCTTTCTAATTAAATTGTATTGTTCACAGATACTTGTTGAATAAACCTATTTCGAAGGCCTTGGTTCTCCTACCTACCTGCTGTACCTATCATCAGAAGTGGTCACGGATTCAGTGCTGATGATCATTCGTCTCCGTCCTGACAGTATTTTATAGCCGGATGGCCGAGCGCTAGAGCGAGGACGGCCGGCGCCAATTTCTTCGCCGGCTATCGTACACCCCCCGTTAGCTGAGCTGCCGCAGGTGCTTGAACGGCGAGAGCGAGAAGAACAGCTCCAGCGTTCAGGGTCAAGGCCGAGTACCATCACAACAAATGAACTGCACGGCGCCGCCAGTACCACCCCGGATTCAGTAAGGATTTTCACGGAAACGATCCAAGGTTTGGTACAACAACAGGTGCACCACAAGTGACGAGGCCGAATGTAAGTTCATCTTTTCTGACAAACATTGTAACCGATTTTGATCCGTCTACCACCAACATCAACGAATGGTTGAGTAAAGTAGACGAATGGGCGAACGTACCCCAATGGTCTGACCAAGAAACGTGTTGTTACGCATTACCGAAGCTTGCGGGAGCTGCAAATTTTTTTATGAAGGTATTTCCAGCGTCAGTCGCAATTGGCTTGAATGGAAGCATTTGTTGGCGAAAACCTTCGTACCCACTCGCGATCTACAATCGCTGCTGGAAAACTTGTTGAAATACAAAGCGTGCGACGCCCTTCGTATTATGACTACACGTTCAAAAAGTTAGCAATGGTCAATTCGTTGAAACTGAATTTCATTAATGATGACGTCATCAATTTGATAATGGGTGGTATAACCGACAAAAATGTCAAGTTCGCAGTTCGAACTGCTAAAGTTTCCGGCCCCGGTGAATTAGCCACCTATTTGAAAACGTTCGACTCTGATCAGTCCTTGCGCAGCGAAAGCACACTTGTTACAACCCATCGGGCCTTTCAAAAATTCCCAGGAATGCTCAGCAATACAAAAACACCCTGGTTTGCTTTTACTCCAAGAAAAACGGCCATAAACGTTGCGACTGCCTTTCTTATCGCGAAACTAAACACAGAGGGGACGACACCAATAGGTCATTTCATGGAATTTTCAAGGTCACACTTTTTGCACGGAACTGAGCGCATGCACGAGATTTTTGGCAGAAAATGACAGTCCTGCGAGTCAATAACAATAACAAACCATACACCGACATAACCAACAAACCGTGAAACTCCAACGTGCTAATTTCCACATGGAAATGAACGTGCATCGTTTAAAACAAGGCGCTACAAAATGGTGCGCTTATGGGGGCTGCAAATCAGACAGCAGGCGCGTGTCTGTACCATTTCGAAACATCACAAAGCAGAGAGCAGGTGAGAGTCTCTGAGAAAACGGATCTCGCGCAAAATTCGACAGTTGACGGCAGACTCGCTTATCCGTCAATGTTCGATATCACGCTTGCGCATAAGTTCCACGAAATGTGCTATTACCATAACCAATCCAAAAACGAGGACCACTCCCGCGATACTCGCAAACAATTCGCCATCGGATATCCCTCAAATAAGGGACAAAATTCCAAACAGGTCCACTTTATTGCGTCACCCTGACTAAACCCTTTCATCAAACCCATGACCATCTCAAATGTTACTGTCCCGTGCTATGTTGATCTCGGCAGCGAGGTGTCGTTGATGTCCTTGACCTTGGCCAAATCTTTACAACTTCCACAAACGTCTATTCCCCTGGTAAAATTACAGCACCTTGGAGGTCACATCACCGAAACGACCCTGCAAACACCTACGGTCATCACTCTCGACAAAGTTACAAAGCGACTTGAATTTTTCTTGGGTGAAAAATGTCTTGACGCTGCAGATGTTCTCATCGGCCGCAATTTTTCCGAATCTTCCGACATTTATTATGAAAAGGGTCCCAACGGCATATTGTTTTCTCCGGCCGGTGAGCGCCTGGCGCTAACATGTTATACAGGGTCATTCCCCACTAATGTCTCCACCTCTCTCCAAAAACTTTTCACACAATTTGAGGACTGTTTTGCCACTGATAAACTTACCGACGTAGGCAAATGCAACTTTAATTTTTCAATCGAACTGACCACCGATACACCTGTCCAAGAACTGTGAGTATCATCCAAGAACTCCTTCAGACCAAGATCGTGTCGTTTCTGAATTCAAAAACATCCTCACATCAAAATGTCTATTACATCTGTTCAACCCCCTCCACAAAACGCTTCTGTACACAGACGCCAGTAGCCAGAGTCTCGCCGGAGTTCTGGTTCCACTCGTGAACAAAAAAGAAACACCGATAGCATACTATAGCGTCCAAACCACCCATTCCGAAAGTCGTTACCACTTATTTGAACTTAAGACACTAGCAGTGGTTAAATCCATCAGAAACTTCTGCCATCAATTGTTAGGACACCCCTTTACCCTAGTCACCGATTGTAACTCGTTAAAAAATGCTCTCGAAATAAAAAGAAATGAACTCGCGCATCGCAAGATGGATTATTGCACTACAAGAGTATCAGTTCAAGGTGATACACAAACCCGGAGTACAGTTGGCATTTGTTGACGCGTTAAGTCGCAATCCTGTTTCCAGTAACGAAATGAACTGCCATGTTATCAATCAGCAAGATTGGGTTTCTTGTGTTCAACAGTCAGATACAGAAACGGCCAAAATTATCAAACTCATCATGTCCGGCGAGCGGCATAAAAACAAAGACCTTTTCAAACATACAGGTCAAAGGCGGAAAATTATACCACAACTCGTCCCAAGGACCGAAACTAGTCATCCCAAAACATTGCCGTTAGCAGCTAACAAAACACTACCATGACGACTTAGGCCACTTTGCGCTCGACAAAACCCTCGCCGCAATACAAGCTCTCTTTTGGTTCCCGAAAATGCGCCGTTTCATAAAAAAAAAATACATCTAATGTTGTATACCATGAACCTTTCATAATCTTGAAGGAGGCAAGCAGCCCGGCTACCTCCATCCCATCAACAAAATCGCCATTCCGGTCATACTATCCACATTGATCACTTGGGGCCCTTCCCCAAGTCCTCCAAAGGTTACATCTATCTTTTTCTAGTCATCGATGCTTTCACAAAATTCATAATTATCCGACCAGTACGTTCCACCAAATCTTCCCACGCAATTCACGAATTAAAAGAAATTATCGCAACATTTGGGGCACCCTGTCGCCTAATTTGTGATGCAGCTTCTTCCTTTGCATCAAAGAAATTCAAAGAGTCTTGCGAAACTACTGGTATTCGCCAATTTGTAATTACGGTGGGCATGCCAAGGGGAAATGGCCAAATTGAACGCTACTGCCGAACTATCCAGGAGAGTTTGGCCGCTACCACAGCAGCTGCCGCAGCCAACTGGCCATCACACCTTAGTTCTGTCCAATTAGGCTTGAACACCACCCTGAATCAGGAGCTGAATGCAACACCCCAGGAACTCCTGATGGGATACCGTGCTCAACCTACTGGCACCCTTTCCTCGGTAATCGACACCTCCACTGGACCGGGTTCTCTGGATATCACACAACTCAGAGCAGATGCCAGCAACCTTACCACTGAACGACAACATACAGGTAAAATCAAATTCGACTCAAAACGCGCTCGCGCTCGCCCCACTCAAAACAAAGTTGGTGACCTTGTCGTAGTAAACATAGCTAGCATTATCACTACAGGTGAAAGCAAAAAAAACCTCCTCGCCAAATGGAAAGGGCCCTTCCAATTTACCAAGTGTCTTTCCCGCGCGACCGTTACGTGGTCCAACAAATTAAAACCATTCCAAAACAACGCCGCTACGTTGGTGTCTGTGCGGTAGAACACCTCAAATATTGGTCTTCCTACCCGTCATCAGATTCTGACTAAAATATGTTACCATATTTATTATCGCCTCTACAAATAACTCTCATTATCCTGCAAATGTCGAGTTCTCTGTATTTCCCAAACTCCCTGAGAAATTGAACTTTCTATTGTTAGGTAGGTACCCAAAAGTTCTCACTTCGACTCATGTGACCTGTGCCAGGTCTGTCCTGAGGTAGACTGTATCAGGATCTGATCACTGCTAGTGTTCAGAGTGTTCTGTATCAGTGCCCTCAGTGGTTCCTCCCAACCTTGAATACCTCTGTTTCGTTGCCCCATTTTGCCATTCCCCTTCGTGCTTACAAATTGTTCGCAGCCGACCACACCACCTTTGTGTGCCTCGCACTCCTTCACGTTGGAGTGTCTGCTGTCAGGAGGTCACTTCGCCATTGGTTCCTAAGTGGCTTGCTGTCGAGGACGCCAGCCGTCAGGATGGCCGTGTCAGCAGCCTGTGGAATAGGCCAGTACGGCCCTGACTATACAGCGAGGGAGTACAGCACGGAGGACGCAAGATGGCGCTGCACGTAAAGGATAGCAGCGCAGCGGATGGGAGATATCGAGCGGGGGCTGCACCAGTATCGACCCGACAGCGCCAAGGCAAAGTCACGCTTTCTAATTAAATTGTATTGTTCACAGATACTTGTTGAATAAACCTATTTCGAAGGCCTTGGTTCTCCTACCTACCTGCTGTACCTATCATACACGACTCGAACGTGATTTTCAAACTAATACAGTGCACAGTGCCCTACGTATGTACCGAAGTATCAGCTTGGCCCATAACCTATTGAAAATGTTTGAAAGTTTATTGGATAAAAGCAGTACACGTAGTCGTATCGTAACAGCTTGGAGGCAACTACTCTATCTATCAACATGTGCGACTGGCGCAAAAACGGTTGGCAACGGCAACAGCCAATCGCAGCACCGCACAGCCGGCACGCGGCGGCGGCCTTGCAAAGCTCGTCGCGTAGTGCAGCGCACACAGAGAACAAGGCGGCACTATCTCAAACACATATCAAATACAATATTTCTAACAGAAGTCAAGGGTGGTTTTTAGGAAGCTGTACGTGTGGGGTCATCGTAGTATACTTATTTCAATCCAATTATTGATTAGTACTTTTCTTAGGCCTTTTAAATGAAGCATTGCATATCTTGTTGTGAGACGGTGTCCCAAAAGGGGTAGTTTCTAGGGGATGTGGTGATGTGGAGGCTCAAATGAAAATCTTTGTAAGCAAATTCAATATGGACGCCGTTCAAAAACAAACAATGTCTCTATTTCTTTTTCTTAATCAGAAAGTGCATATTTCAGAAAATTGGGCAAAATTTTTTTGAAAAAAAAAAGGGCGAAAATTCCAAAACCGTTTCGGCATAATAATTCAACCTTTCAAAAGCAGGCGATAGAAAAGATCCCGGACTTTTTTTTCGAAAGTTGTACAAGGTGAAAAATTGCCCATATCTGCACGCTCTCCGTTGGCACCCTGTATATGACAAATTGTGCAATCAACTTCATCATCAATACCAGCACTCGATAGTCAAAGAAATGATCTTTCCTCACATGCCTGAATTTCTGGAATCCGTCAGATATTTTTCGAGCTATCTCAATTTGAAAACGCACCTAATTTTTAGGTGTTGCAGTTCAATGGGGTATGTTCCAACATAAAGAAACCGTTGAATTTACCTGATATTATTAATTATTGATAGTCAAAATTTAATATAATGCAGTTGGAAAAAAAATTATTATTATTTTTTTTTAATTACGGCCTCCTAAAAGTACGTTCAGTTTTGCAGAAAGTTTTGAACTCCTAGATATCGCGCGCATATTTTAGACCAATGAGGATCAACTTCGAATCACATCGGCAACATCGCAATCCCTCCCACTTATTCTGACAGATTTGATTTGACATATCGTTTTGTTCTTGTTTGCATTTAATGAAAGAGAGGTTATGTCCGAAAACTTTATGCGTTGATTCGATATTTTATCTTCAACATTCTTGATTTCGTGCTACTTGCTTTCGTCAAAAGTGCCTTTAAGTTTGAAGAATGGATGCTGGTTATGTGGAAGCAAATTCCACCAATTTGCCGAAAGTGGATCCAGATATGATGGATTCATATTATCGGCAGAATGCAAACTACATGATAGCTGGAGTACAACATGTAAAAACGCAAAGGTAATAAGGAGCACTTATTTTATTATCATATTTAGATTATTATCAACAACCACATTTAATGATCCATTTTATGATACAGATCTGGTCGGCAAACCTACACAGATGACGCTGTAGGGTATGTTCAGCTAAGAAGGGAACATCCCCGTTGCATGATCAAAGCACGAATTACTCCTGAACACAGGGTTCGTCAAAGAGCTTACTTAGTAAGTGCGACCATTGATGAAAATGCAGAGGAAATAGTAGAATGCCAATGTCATGACTGCGCTGCTAGTGAAGGTTTGTGTTAATTCGTAGAACATTTTTGAATTTCATGATTTGACAAGTGATTTGATTAACTATCTGTGGGTAATGCTTATATATTTGTCTTTTTCTTTTAGGAGGTTGTAAACATGCAATTGCTTTACTCTTTTGGCTGCTGAAAAAGAATTACGAACCAGCTGTAACTTCAACAGTGTGTTACTGGAAGAAGTCAACACTTTCCAGAGTGGGCACACTGGAACCCGTGAAAATTGCAGCGATACCAAACAGAACCGTTGCACCACTACCACCCAAGTCCAACAGCTTCTTGAACGCGGTAGTTGAAGAAGGAATAAAGAAGTCGAGTAAGGGCTGTTTATTCAGTTTCTTCCGGACGACAAATACTTTGGTAGAGGATGTATCACTTCACCATTTAATGTCGAAGTATCTGCACAGTGTAGTTCATGGAAGTGCCAGTGATTTTATTGATTTTTGCAAGACAACCCTTGATCCAGATACTTGTCTTCACCTTTGCACAGCAACTGTGAACCAGTCGGACTGCCCAGAGTGGTTTGCTGCAAGATTTGGAAGAGTCACAGCTTCAAAAATCCATGAAGTTGCACAGTGTCAAACTTTTGATGGAACTCTTGTAGAGACAGTGCTAGGAGCTACAAAATTTATGCAAACGAAAGCTATGAAAAGAGGTATAATTTTAGAGCAGCAAGTAATTAAAGTCGTTTGTAATGAAAGAAAACTTGTTTTCAAAAAATCAGGAATGGTATTGAAAAAAGACTATCCAATATTTGGAGCATCACCCGATGCTGTGACAGATGAGTTTTGCATTGAAGTCAAGTGCCCATCAAAAGCAGCAACAGTGGAAAATTTTGTCAAAAACGGAAAAATCATGCCTAAGCCCTATGCACAAATACAGTTGCAAATGTTTTTGTGCGAAAAATCTAAAGGGCTATTTTGCGTGGCTTCACCAAATTTTGAGGAAAATAAAAAAGTGGAAGTGATTGAGGTAGATTTAGATGTAGATTTTTGTCGAAGTCTCATTGTAAAAGCGGAAGCTTTTTGGAAAAAGGCAATCTTTCATAGACTTGTTTAAGTTTAGTACCTATTCTATCTCCGTAGATTTGTCTTGTTAGTGAAATAAGTTTTGTTGTGAATCACCTCGCATGTACATTGTGAACGAACGTATCTAAGTTCCATCCTCAATGGGCATATTTCATTTGTTTAATTTTTGTTGTTTCTGACCTCTGCTCTGCCGTGTTTTTCATTAAATTGAAAACGCCTACAGATTGCCTTTATGCATTTTCATTCAATATACTATCTGTTTTTTTTAAACATCACCTCGTAGAAATTTCATTATACCTTTCACATCAGACAAACCATATGTTCCACTCTATATTATGATATACAGGGTAAATGTTTTAATACATTAATTTGAGGACGTGATAGGGATTGAAAATGGAAGGGACTTTCCCCAGAAAATAGATTTCTAAAGTGCCTAGTAGCGGAGAAGTCCTTCAAAGTTGGAAATTATTTACTTTTTTTTCGCATAATGTGTTGACCGTTCAACCGATTTGGTTCAAATTTTTCAACCCTATTAAATAATGTACGCATTATCACGCGCATACATGCCTGCATTTTTTCAATAAGACTGGATAAAGCATAGTACTCTACTCGCGGGTAATGCCTATTACTCATGAGGCAATCATTACCGGCTTGTTGAATAATATACTATAACCAACGGTAACTAAAATAAGTCTATCAAATTAACGCGTTGCATAAAAAAAAATCCAAGGGCGTAGATTTTACATGGTTTTCCCTTTTTTTGGCCCCAATGTTTTACCCCTACTTATTTTCGAAAATTGTTCATAGCTTTGAATTCTAGGTTCAGTTTGGAAAAAGTAACTCTTGCAAAATTTTGATCACAGTCTCCGTTTTCGAAATACTATTAGTCTGAATGTTTGAAAAACATGTCAAAAGCACCACTTTCAAGAGAATAAAAATGATAATCCAAGAAAATTTATATTTCTTCAATGAAATGGATATTTCAGGTGTTTTAGATTCATATACCAATACTGAACCTGAGAAGCAAATTTCCAGAAAAATAAATTTTTATTCTCTCTAAATTGGTGTTTTTGAATTTTTGACATGTTTTTCGAACACTCATTCATATTTCTCGAAAACGAAGCCTCTGATAAAAATTTTGCAAGACCAACGTTTTCTTCCAAATCGAACTTGGAATTTATAATTTGAACAATTCTCAAAAATATAACTTTTCTCTTACATCTCTTCCTTTATCTTGAACGGTAAGACCACTACGGGATAATTACGCTAGGATGGACCACCTGTATATGTATAAATTACTTTTATTCAATAATAGGTACCTATTTGTGTAACAAAGGCCCCTGGAGATTTATTATAGAACAAGCTACTATCACAATATAATCTAAGTGACTAAGCATTTTTGTCGGAATACAAGCATGAGGAGCAATCATTTTGAATTCCCTAAGTCGTCTGATCACTCTTTCAATATGAATCCTTACAGAAGCTATTAATTTGCTTTGTCGCACTTGAGCTTTTGTCTGCTTCTCACTACTGCTCACACTCGGAGGCCGCACAAGAGTACAATTTTTCTTCTCTAGTAGAGGAACTATCTGTTTGAATCCCCTGTCGGCTAAAACTTGACAGTTTTGAGGAAGGACATCCAAATAACCAGACTTGGTTACAATGTCCAGATCTGATGTCCTACCACCAAATCCAGAGGACACAAAGTTCACTAAGCCATTTGGTGTGGACGAGATGAGATATTTTGCTGTGTTGCATGATTTGTATTGGCTCCACGTCAAGGCTTGATGGACTGCTCCGGAGGGCTTTTGGATTTCAATCTCAAAGCAGTCGATGATTGTCTGCACATTTTTGTAATTGGCCCAAAACTGTTGAGGCAGTAATGATCTAATTTTAGATGCAGACGGCCACACTATTAGTTCTTGAAGTAGACTCGCCATTTTTGGCAAGGTTTTATTGAAGACTTTTGACGGATAGTTTGACTGATAGCCAAAATCTATGGCGAGCCTCTCAAAACTATCATTTGTCCTTATTTTTTTCAATGTTAGGAGAACATCCATCTTGTTCAACCCTTCGTTACACAACTTTTCTACCAGGAAATAAGCATCTGGTGGCAATCCGGTGTAGAGACGAGGGCTATTCTCTATCTTCCCAAGCTCACCAGTTCCTTTGAAAGGAAATGGAGGTGTGAAACTCGAGCTGCCACAATCTGATGATGGGTAGTATGAACCATTATCAGATTTCACACCTTTTCTAGGTGATGACACATCACTGTCACTATTCTTTTCCACTGATTGTGGCACACACTTTTTGGCAATTCTAATGTTCGTATTTGTGGCTTTATCAACAGAATCCTTTCTGAAGTCGGCTAGAACTGCTACACTCCGAACTTGCCAACTCGTTTGAGTTGCTTTTGTTTTTGTTCTTGAGGTCAGCGGCTTCGGCTTTTGTAGTTCAGCGTTGAATACTTCGAACTTTCCCGAAGGCGATTCTACAGAAAGTGGACGTGTCTCTTTTGTTGGTGTCGTAGTTGTGGCTGATGATGAAGGTCCTGCTTCAGATTCAAACAATTTTCTTCGGGCTCCATGCCCTGGGAGCTTTGCTGCTTCTGAAGGAACAGTTTTTAATCTTTTTGGAAATAGTTCTTCAACTATCTCAGTTTTTCGCTTTTCGGCAGATCTTGTAAGCTGTGATTCCTCGTTGGAACCTGTGACGGGTCCAAGGTCTCGGGGCACGATTCCTTTTTTAATAGTCAGCTTCCCACCAACAGTTTTAAAGTATTGCCAGTTGTCACAATCAGTTTGAAGCTGTTGTGAAAAAAAAACAAATTTTGTTATTCGCTAAAAGAAAACGGCATTTTGAATAAGACTTACGTTGAAGTGATCTTCACAGCAGAAAACTTCTGATGTGCTGGGAATTTTCGAAGTGTTCCTGGCAGCTTGATACCACAACTTTCGCACTTCCATATTTCTAGGCACCCTTATAAATATCTTTCGAGTACAATTTAAGGAGTTGTTTGTACATCCTCGAAAAAAGCAGGATTTTGTGCTAGCCATATTTAAAACAAATCAACTGGAAATACTTGAATCGCCTTAAAAATTCGAAAACGCAAAGGGTAAGACAGCACTGACAGCTGTCAACTTATCTGTCATGGCGAATGGGCGGTGATTACGGGATGCGGTGTTGCCAGATGATCGTGTGACGTCAGTTGCTCGTGACGTAGATTACACTCGGTTTTAAAGGTGGGCGTTGCTCCCGCCACAACTTTATGCGTCTTTTACGGCCGTAATACACAAAATTTATCGAAAAAAACTTACTCACGTAATTAAGGGGTCAAAATAGTCTATGTTTAATAAAGAAAAAAAGTAGAGGAACATACCCCATTGTCAAGCAGTTTAGTTACATGACTTTCGCCGCCAATCTTGGCCGCAGGTCTTCCTCCAGAGCTTTGTAATGTCCACTAAAAACTCAGTTTTATGCATTTTCTGCCAAAAATGAGCACACTTTGCTTCAACCAATCACCAACAATAAACCGTTTGATTCATGATAATAAATTTTGGTGGTTAACTCCACAAACTATCAAGTTTTGCGGTACAAAACGTATTGTGCCGCTTCCATCTCCAAATCAGCCATCATTGGCACTGGATTTGGCAGAAGCCGAAGATGACGAAATGGCAATTTTTTTCGACAAAGAAGTAACTCACCCCCTCTGGGGAGTTACTTTTCATATTGAAATGATCTAATGCTACCATACCCACAGTCCCCTGTCGTTTTTGCGACTACTGCACCTGGCGTATTTAGGGTAAATTGCGCCTAGGGCAAAACATGAGAATTGCGCCTGACAAATTGGGCCCTCCTATTAGCCTAATATCTGAATACATGACAATAACAATAACAATATGAATACAAATAGTAAAATGACTACCTATACAGGGTGAGTCAGATGTAATCGTCTTTACTTCAAGGATACGTTCTTCTTGACGCCCTGATTCAGAAAAGCCCATACTGTATGCCTCTATCTTGCTTCCTAAGAAAGATACAGGGTGTCAAGTTCACTCTTTTTGTTTTTTTTTTTGTAACTTGCGAACTATTTAACCAAATCGGCTCGAATTCAGCATAGGCTGGTTTGTCGGAAACATCTTCCTGCTTGCAAAATTTTGAGTCTAATAGCAGCGTAGGAGTTATGGGGGGGGGGCATCAATTTGGAAGCATCTGAAGAAACTTTAAAATAATGTTCCCCCCAGAACTCCTACACCACTGATGGGATTTTTTTGAAATTCAGCTTCTGAAATTCAGCAGGTTGGTAGACAAGTCCGACAAACCAGCTTGTGCTGAATTTAGGGTAATTTGGTTGAATAGTTCGCAAGTTACAAAGTTTGCAAAAATAAAACAGTGAACTTTGCCACCCTGTATCTTTCTTAGGAAGCAAGATAGAGGCATACAAAAGGTTTTTCTGAATCAGGGCGTCTAGGAGAAACTACCCTCCAAGTTTGTCTGACTCACCCTGTATAATAATTAATTACACGGCTTTTGAATTAGGTAAAGTAAGCTATGAAAACTGACATTTGTTTTGGAAATGAAATAATGCGTTTGTGAGTCAAATCCAGTCCAGTTCCTCCACGAAGAGGCCATTTTCTCCAATAAGGTCAATCACCTATACATACGCAATAAATTAGCACAACTTACCGTTAGGAGTGTTCTCCTTCTTATTCTTGTGGGCCTGCTTGATTGGTCCACAAACCCGACAGTCTGACTTGGTGCAATCTCTCCAGTGTCTTATGATCTGTTTCGAAGAGTTGCAGAGAGAGACTGAACAGTCCTCGCAGGAGCTGCAGCTCCCAATGTGGATGAGGATGTTCTTGAACCTCCCGCAGATGGGAAGCGTGCACTGTTTCATCCAGATCTGGGGCTCTCGATCCTGGCGTAGGCATTTGTGGGCGTGCAGGAGCAAAATCAGCTGTTGCCGAATCAGATTCTGCTTCTCGTGGTCTTCTACATAATATAATAATATAAATAATAATAATAATAATAATAATGATGAATTTATTGCATTAAAAGAATTAATGAACATTCTTATTGCAAACAACCAAAAACTAAATACGGGGTGTTTATAAGAGACTGTGATCGCGGCAGGCTTGGGTCAGGCCGAAAAACGTAGTAACAGGCGCAATTGTAGTGATCGAGAGGGGATTCCAAAGGCGATGCGATCACAGACGTTTATAAACACCCGGTACCTATACAGGTGGTCCATCCTTGCGTAATTATCCCATAGCGGTCTTACCGTTCAAGATAGAGAAAAAGATGTAATAGAAAAGTTATATGGTTTGATGATACCTATAACCTAAAATTATTTTTTGCTATACAGGGTGTCCCATTTTGACGGGATCAACAAAACGTCAATTTTTTTAAATAGAACACCCTATATTTTTTTGTATTTTCATGTTCAACTTTTTCAACTGTCTTATGCCTGTATTTTTGTTTTTCAATTGTGTGGCAGTGCTACCAACTAAAAATTAAAAACTAAAAAAAATCGCATTTCCACAGTTATCTTGAAAAAATCGTAGCGGCCTTGCTTTTCAAAACTAAGAAATGAAACTTGACATGGTGATAGTCAAGTCAAAGACCAATATCCCAATGTCAAAAAATTGGGGTTTCTTGATACAGGGCGTTCACAAAAAAACATCAAACTTCATAATTTTCAAAGTATCATAACTCATTGTTTTCAAATGGCATGCCCCTAATTTTATAACGTTATCTGATAGCTTTTTATATCTTCTTTCATTTTTACCAGGGGTATCCTACCCTTAAAATTCAT
This sequence comes from Anaspis maculata, assembly GCA_949128115.1. NCBI lineage: Eukaryota > Metazoa > Arthropoda > Insecta > Coleoptera > Scraptiidae > Anaspis > Anaspis maculata. Next base: position 126,254,987 of record OX421961.1, read on the forward strand.
TTTTTCGAGTTAATCGGAAATTTTCACCAAATTTGTTATTTTTCTTGGTTTTTTCAAAAATTGAGCTGGCCGTGATGAATGACAGACAAGCCAAATAGTATGCAGCTGTCAGATAGTCAGTTTGAATACTGTCGAACAAAAAAAAATGGCTCCAACGCAAAAAGAAAACAAAGTAGGATCCTGGATATCTCGATTATTAACAGAATATCATATCAATTATTTCCTCTCGCGTAAAATCATTTTTTTTTGTTCGACAATATTCAGACCGACTAACTGAGAGTTGCGTACTATTTGGCTTGTCTGTCAATCATCACGGCCAGCTCAATTTTTGAAAAAAGCAAGAAAAACAGCAAATTTTGTGAAAATTTCCGATTATCTCGGAAAAAAATAGGTTCAAGGGTAGGGTACCCCTAGTAAAAATGAAAGAGGATAAAAAAAGCTGTCAGATAACGTGGTAAAATTAGGGGCATGCCATTTGAAAAAAATGAGTTATGATACTTTGAAAATTATGAAGTTTGATGATTTTTTGTGAACGCCCTGTATCAAGAAATCCCATTTTTTTTACATTGGGGTATTGATCTTTGACTCGACTATCACCATGTCAAGTTTCATCTCTAAGTTTTGAAAAGCAAGGCCGCTACGATTTTTTTAAGAAAACTGTAAAAATGCGATTTTTTTTAGTTTTTAATTTTTAGTTGGTAGCACTGCCACACAATTGAAAAACAAAAATACAGGCATAAGACAGTTGAAAAAGTTGAACATGAAAATGCAAAAAAATATAGGGTGTTCCATTTAAAAAAATTGAGGTTTTGTTAATCCCGTCAAAATGGGATACCCTGTATAGCTGAAAATAATTTCAGGTTATAGGTCTCATCAAACCATATAACTTTTTTATTACATATTTTTCTCTATCTTGAACGGTAAGACCGCTATGGGATAATTACGCTAGGATGGACCACCCTGTACATGCAATCAATAAGAAAACAAAAAAACATGAAAAATCACAGAGGTCAGTACTCCGTTGCCTTATTCAAAGAAGGGGAAGAAAACATGATTAAGTCATCATCCAAATAGAGCAAACGATGTTATTTTGAGCATGCCTGAGATGAATTCATACAAATGGTTGGCAAACGGGATCAATAGATACCTAGTGGAAGCGGTAGGTACACATCTGAAAACACATCGATACTGCATTTTGGAGTAAAGTAACGAGATTTTGCATGGGCGTACCTTACACCAAAACAAGCGATTTGACCCGCAGCACTCCATATTTTGTCCTTTAGGGGGCCCAAGGGAGCCCTCCAAGGTTTCAAGATGCAAGAACTTTCACAAAACGATCATCGAGTATCGTCATGTGTGCCATAAAAGAAGCTCACGGGTCTATTGAAAATGTTTTCATCAATTCACCTTTCCTATTCACTCGCCCCCTCTGACGTCATAGAAAGATGCGCACGCGCACGTTGCACCGTGCCCTGTCTGTGTGTTGTGTTTTGACATATGTTTTTGAGGTTATGCCAAATCAGAGAGAGATTTGCTCAGAAAAGCAATTTGCTCTTCAATCCCACACTGCAGAAGGACCTTGCATGGTAATTTCATGCTCTAATCGTCCTAACAAACCTGACTGGAAATCAAATTCACAACACATCTACTGTTCCAAATGTTCGCATCAATATTTGAGTAGAAGTCAAACAGTATAGTCAAAGTTGAAGCTCGTAATAGAAAATATTGGCAATATTTTTGTACTTTTTAGGAGCGGCACATATTAGCATTTTGCTAGGTAATCAGCGATTACCATTACAAGGCAACCACATATACCCAGGGTAGAGCAATCCATCCATTTTCCAATTCAGAGTGTTGTGAGTGTTCACATCATACCGCAGGGAAAGACTTGCATAATCACCGCCGAATTTGATATATGAACACTTGCAGCAAAGATGCAGCAGCCAGACGACAACATTATGTTATAGCCAGCACAACAGAGCTATATGTAGCCAACATAATTTTGTAACAACATAATCTTATGACGAAATTACAGAATCACCCCAGTCAGAAGTGTAGTGAAAGTGAACGAATGGAAACAAGGAAAAATGTGCAAACTTACCACTTGTTGATCGAACCAATGCACCAGTGCAGCAGTTCACGAGGCGACGATGACTTTCCAGCAACCCGTGTGGGTCGCGGATGATTTGCGACGACTTTTGTGAATTTTATTACATTTTTCGCGGACGGCCGTCGTTTCGCGATTTGAACACGGAAAAGGTTGTTCCGACCATTTTTGACAGTACTTTCGCGCTACTCGCAGGACGCCATCATAACCCCCAAAAATCCCTTGTTCGCACTTTAGGAGTGGGAAGGAAAATGTTGGTATTCTAAACACGGCGACTGGCGCGAAATTTAAAAGTTGGCAAAATCAAACAGAAAGTGACATTTATTAAACATAGCCTTGAATTTCGTGCATCAGCAGCAAGCCAAACTGGTAAAATTGAAACGGAAATGGGTCCTAAATGTTGCATACGTTCTTGCCGTAAGAAAACACAGACGGGCCAACAGAATTTTGTCTTCTGTTTGGGCCTTTTGAGAGAAAAAAAGCGGAGAGGCGGCTGACGACGGTGCAGTATGCGCGCGCTTGCTGTCGGCATTTCTTTCCATTCCATCGAAAGTGAGCATAAGACCCTTCCACTCTAGCAAATAGAATAGGTGAATTGTCGTCGTGTCCGTTCCATTCCTCACACTTGAGAAAAAAATTCTTTGGCAGAGGTCAAAAAAACTGTTTTTTTTCTCTTTAATATGCAAGGAAACCAATAATTGATGTGATTTGTTGCGTTCCTAATTCAATTAGAAATTCATGTCGCTATCCGGCGTACTACTAGGAGTGCGAACAGGACACTATTTTCCTACTACAGTACGCTTGCGTTCGGTTGTCAAATGAGTAAGATTCCCGGCGCGTAATTGAATATTCGAACAGGTTGGTACAAATTTGACTAGAACATACGCGAAAGTGATTGATAGCGATGTTAGGTACAAAACTTTTTCATGTATTTGATAGATTCACCCACCCATTAGCCCACCATTATATTACTATTACTATTCAATATAGTAATAGCCCACCACCACCACCACTATATTACAATTTACATTCAATATAATTTCAAAACGAAAAAACATAAGCGATGATTTTGCAAATGACTTTCCTCGTGACTTTCTCTGCGATATGATATGAACACTTACAACACTCTTGAGATGTAAATGTAAGAAGGATTGCACTACCCTGGGCCGCGATTCTGTACTCGCCTACCGACACTTGTCGGTGTCGGTAGCTAGGCAGGAGCAAATTTGATTGGTTCTCACCCTAGCTACCGATCCGATGGTTGTCGGTGGGCGAGTACAGAATCGCGGCCCTGAGTACATTTGGTTGTCTCTAGCGGTAACTGCGGTAACCAACAGTACCTTTCATTATCCAGCGCGCCATCAGCGCACATACCGTCTTCTGAAGTAATGGCGTCAAATACAAAATTTGCGAACAAATGCTAGAAAATGGCGTGAAAAACCGCCATAGAGTTGAAAAATACGCGCCGCAGCGAACAGGGTAATAAGCTAGAGGTTAATACACACTAGTGATTACTCATTTTTCATCAAAAAGTCCGCATTGTTCATTAAATTATAAATAATTGCGTTTTACATTGATCGGATGTGCGTACGCAACCCATAATGCAACCCCCAACAACTCTATTTTCAGTTTGACTAGCGAAAGTTGCCTAAAAACCACGATTTTAGGCAACGCTCGCTACATCAGTGTACTGCGGAATGTATTTTACTCCCAGGGACTTTTCCCACACAATTCAAGAATAGCGGCCCTGTGCACTTCAAAGTATAAAAATCAGTTTTTTTTCAAAACTAAATCAGCGGTGTTATCCTTTCAAAAATCATGGAAAAAGAAGTGAAAGGGGCCGTGAAACATTGTGCTCATGGGAATTGACACAGTGATAGTCGGTATAATGACAAAAATATGTATTTCTTTATCCGATTCCCAAAAACGTGCTTAAAATAGCGTAAAAACTTGGTACTGGAGAAATTTGAAAAACACGCAAAGTCTTGCGAGGAATGTGACAATGTGCACGGTGGGTGAAGCTGTGTAACCGGAAAAATTTAACTCCGAAACGGGTCACCAAGGATAGATTCAATACATTCATACACACATTCCGCAGTACACTGATGTAGCGAATGTTGCCTAAAATCGTGGTTTTTAGGCAACTTCCGCTGTAGAAGTGTAGTACGGATTATATAAAACTCCCAGGGACTTTTCTCACACGATTCAAGAATAGCGGCCCACTTGTTCGCAAACGTACGACACTCGGAGCGAACTTCAAAATGGCGAATAAATAGTTGACGTTGACAGCAGACAGCAGCGGAAAGTCACGGCCGTTGCTTGTCAAACTGAAAATAGAGTTGGTGGGGGTTGCATTATGGGTTGCGTACGCACATCCGATCAATGTAAAACGCAGTTATTTATAATTTAATGAACAATGCGGACTTTTTGATGAAAAAAAAGTAATCACTAGTGTATATTAACCTCTAGCCTATTACCCTGTTCGCTGCGGCGCGTATTTTTCAACTTTGTGGCGGTTTTTCTTGCGATTTTGTTGCATTTGTTCGCAAATTTTGTATTTGACGCCAAAATTTGGCGCAAGCGTTGGGTATACCACTATAATGAAAGTTACTATTACCATTGTATAACTACTACTAGTAGGTCAGCCTCGGGTTTAGGATGTTATTACGAGAGGTCGCACAAATCGGGAAAGAGCACCCGTCCTGGAAGAAATTATTCGCCATCTAGCAGCAAATTCAGCAAACTGATAAAATGGAATAAGGTGCGCTGCCCGGCTTTCACAAGCGATGAGGCTTGGTCACGGCTTGGTGCATAACTAATTGGCTCCGCCCACGGTCTATTGTTAATAATCGAGTGTACAGTTAGTACTTATGCCCAATGCACTTTACTACCTAAAAATGTGTTTCTTTGCGCCTCGCCACTACAACCACAGTACAGTGTGCGTAGTTTGTGTGGATTTTTGGCGTATAGTGCGAGTGCCTGTATCTCCTATTTCCAAAATAGTGCCTTGTTGGGTCCACTTTTTTGAAATTTTGGCGCTGCGCTCTTGCTAAAATTGACGATTGCTATGATCACCTATTATGATTATGAATGATCAATGCAAATGCAGCTGATAATGATCTATTATGGCCTCAAATTTCAGCCGTTTCATCAAAAACAAAATTTGCTCTCGTTTTCTTAGTATGTAGTAGGTAACGAAAAGTTGTAGCAACATTTTTTTTTTGTAACGTTCCTTAACTTAAGCTCAATATGGGATGGAAGAGAAGTTGAGGGACGTAACAAAAAATGTTTAAGAATTCTGCTGAAACTTATCGTTACTACTAAGAAAACGAGGAAACATTTTTTTTCTGATGAAACGGCTGGAATTTAAGGCCATAATAGATCATTTGCAAAAAATATTTGAATATATAAATTTACAAAAAATCCTAACATCAAAAATCTTCAGGATTTACAAAATTTTCTTGTTAGCTCAATGGTGCCAAGCAATTTTTTTGCAATTTGAATAATATGTTTCATGTTAGTTTCTAAATAGAAGAATGAGTTTTAAAAAATGTGTATACAAAATGTCTTTGTTTTAAAAAATGCTTTGAAGTTTTTTTAAGAATCGCCCTGGAAATTTCAAACTTATCGATAAACCTACAAAATTTCAATCAAATCCATGCGGCCATTCTAAAAATATGGCTCATAAAAAAAATCGACAAAATAATGGAATCGCACCGTGTCGTAACTTCGAAACGAATAAACAGCGTTAGAGAAATTTCAAAGCCAGATGCTGGTTGGCCTGATAAAACTGGACCTCTATCCTTGAGTTATGTCCATTTGGTGATTTCTCGCTTTTCCTCTCTCAAACTCAGATCAGAGCAGTGAGTTTTGTGGTAAAAGGAAAGCACCTAATTTCACCCTAAAATGCACGATGTAGCCATACTTCCGGAAAACAGAAATTTTGTCAGAAACACGTGACTCCTGTCAAGTTGGTTTCAAAAAATTCGGCTCCATATCCGTAAAGAAGTCACGTACAGCTCTTAGAACTTTGATTTTTTGCTGGCATTTCATCGATAATTTTCGAAAACCGGTTGAGGAAACTTGAATTTCACTAAAATCCAAACAGTGGCATCAAAGTTACAAAATAGTACCACAAAAAATTTCCCAATAATATTTCTCTCGATATTTCATCTGTGCAGAAATTTTGTTTATGACAAATCTGCGTAAATGAATTGGTTTGTCCGGTTGTTTTCAATATCCCGCCATTACTTGCTCTTGCACATGTGCAATATGGCCAGATACGCGGTAGAAATCTTTGAAATGTGAAATGTGTACAATGTTCCAGTAGCGGCCTTAGGGTAGGGCGAGACGGGCGATCGCTCGGGGCGCCAGCTCATAGGGGCGGAAAAATCGCGGTTGAAATCCAAAAAATTGATAATTTTCGAAAGCAAAAAACGACTTGCCAGCGGCGATCACCGAATCTGCTTTTGTAAAAGCACACAAAGCTCCATTATTGCAAGAAAAGTACTTCATTTTTGCTCGCTTCGCTCGCGGACCCAACGTAGGGGCGGCGGTTTCGCATTCTTGCCCGGGGCGCCAGAATTGCTAAGGCCGGCACTGCAATGTCCCAGTATTCAGGAAACTAACAATCGGAGGGAGCTTCCCGCTGCGCAGGAGGGCGGAGCCAATTTCACGGTAAATGATGAAGCCGAGCGCTGAACCCAGCTTTCGCGCTCTTTGCTGAGTTTCGAAAAGCGACAGATCCTGAACACGCCATCTGTCCGTGCTTTACATAACCTTCACAATTTGAACGGAGGCTGGCCTACTAGGAGTTGTTATACAATGCTATTACCTAGCAAAATGCCAATATGTGCCGCTCCTAAAAAGTACAAAATATAGCCAATATTTTCTATTACGAGCTCCAACTTTGATTACTGTTTGACTCTCACGTGAATATTGATACGAACATTTGGAACAGTAGATGTGTTGACAATTTGTTTTCCAGTTGGGCTTGTTAGGACGATTAGAGCATGGAATTACCCTATAAGGTCCTTCTGCAGTGCAGGATTATCAAGGAAGCTGCTTTTCTGAGCAAATCGCGTTCTGAAATGACATAACCTCAAAAACATGTGTCAAAACACAGCTAAAATTTCTCTGTTGTTTCGCCGTTAGCTGTCGTCTGTCAGAATTTGTACCACCCTGCTGACGCTTGCGCTAAGATGGTCTTAAAACGAAAAGGATGTATTCTCCTCCTCCTGACGATCGAAACACGTGTGCCCACCGTAACTTCAATTTTTCTCCAAAATTTATGGGCATCCACCATTCAATCTGCAGTCTGATGTCGCCGAGTGAATAGAATTTGAAGTTTCACGATGTATTTTTCCAATTTTCTTGTTTCAAATTTGATTTTCAGTACCTAATTATTTATGACGGTCTGTAGTTTCATCATTTATGTTTCTATGTGTGATTTGTTTTGTTGTAGTTTTAGATATACACCTGATGATGAGAGGATGCTCTCGAAACCGGTAGTGTAATAAACTCTCAAAAAAGATTAACAAAGTACCGTCAGATTTTAATTGATTATAATTAGGGAGCGGATTTATATGCGGTAAAAAAGTCCAAAATATGTAGTTTATATGCGCTTAAAAAGTATCAAAATATGCGGTTAAAATGTTAAAATAGAGCAATATATGCGAGTAAATATGTGATATAAGCTGCAAGAATAGTGAAAATTTCAACATTTACATGTAAAATCAACCAACCAACTTTGACCATCAAAGTAAAACAATAAAAGTTCTTCGAAAATTCCCAATTATTTTTTCCTTGAAATCAAAATATCGTGATTTTCCAGCACATATAGATAAAATGGCCAAAATAGTGACAAATATTCAGTTATGTGCGAAAATATGGACTAAATATGCGGCTATATGCGATTATATGGACTATCAATTTGTATGCGGTAAAAATTCAAAATAATAAATTATATGCGAAATAAAACTTGGTACCTAAGTATTTAGGTTCCTTATAGATGGAAACGTCAAGCTGCAAGCTCGACAGTTGCATCCAATTTAGCGAATAAAACATGTAAAAAATTATAAATCCGTTCTCTAATTATAATTTGCGTCAATAGCAAAACATGAACACGAGAACGTTATTTGTTTCAAATTTGGCGGGCAATTCCGAACAGCTGGTAATGTTGCTGTGCTGTCAATGGAAATGCCCGATTGAAAATCCCAGGATGAAATTCGATTCAGCGTTCAGGAAACCAATCACTGTTTAAATCAAAACTTGTAGGTACTTACGCGCCATTCTGGGAAGATCCTGGAAATGTTCGAATTGTGGCACACTCATATACTCAGGTGTTGGATTTGACAAGTGCCCAGGTATACACAACACAGCCAGCTCGTACGCTCGTATCAATTGACTAATCCGCATTCATTCATTCATACAGTTAGCTCCTCTCTCCCCACTCTGGGGATATGCATAGGTATACAGGTGTACACGGTTCAAGTGCTCTAGCTCTAACTGAAGGGTTGTATTCTTTGGTCAAATGCAAAAATATTTTTCTTGTATTTTTTTTCGGGCTTCAGTTCTCAAGATACAGGTGTCAAAAAATTAGAAAAAAAACTTGTTAGCTTATTTTTCAATAAATTATCTTGTAATTAGTGTAAGTAATACACAATGGTAATACTGAACAAAAGCAATAATGTCTAATAAGTCTTTTTTTCAGTTATTCCAATACTTTGAATAATACTGCAGTTTACAAATGATCATGTTAGTCAATTTATTGTTATGATCGATTTTCATGTTTTTTAGCATAGAATGCCGTTTTTCTGGAAAATGGTTGACTTTGAAGCTTCGGTCCAGAGTACCTTTTTTGCTTAGAATTGTCCAGAAAATCAGAAAATGTTATCAAAGATTGATTCTATCTCAGTGGCGGGCAGATAACCGGGGTTAATTGGTGGGTAACCCTAATATCTACGCCACTGATTTTTCAACAAAGTGATGGTAAACCCTAAGTGAATAAAGCTAATTAAAAGTGTATCAATCGTACCAAGTTTAGTTCTCGTGAAAATAGTAGTTACTAAGCTATAGCAACAAACGATTTTTTTGACACCCTGTAAGTTGGAAACTGGAGCCCGAAAAAAAAATTATAAGAAAGAGTTTCTTTTATTTGGCCAAAGAATACAACCCTACAGTTGTACCCCAGAGCACTTAAGGACGGAGTTCAATTGGTAAAATCAGCGTTGCGAAATCAATCCGTCTGGGTTTATTCCACGGTTTATTCCTTGACGGATTTTCACCATTTTGGTCTCTTTCGAAAGCTACAAGGATGTACTTTGGTTTGAGCCCATTGGCATTTCCGAAATTCAAAAATAATTTTTTCAAATGTCAAAATTCAATTTTTTTTATTTCGGAAATGCCAATGGGCTCAAACCAAAGTACATAGTATATTGGAAATAGAATATCTGCTGGAATTAATTCAAACAAAAACGATTTTTTCACCATGGCTAGCTTTTAGTTCCCTCTTCAACATATCAAAAGTCCTTAACTCTGGGACTGCTACAAATTAGTATACAGGGTGAAAGTTTATTATTTTTCTTTATTTCCTTTCTTTCTCAAAAAACTGATCTCTGAAAAAAACGGTTTCAAGCTAGTTTGATAGATCATAGTCTTCCAATAAACATATAAAAAATACACCACCCAACAACTGCTGTGTATCAAGTTGCAGGGTGAAAACTATTTTCCATCTTCAATTTTTTTTTCTTAGTGGAACTGATCTAGATTGGAGCCGGTTCCAGTTCTTTTGCAAGCTTATAATGTCATACTGAACATATAGAAATGATACATTTCTGCAACTGCTGCTTTTCAACTTACAGGGTGAAAAGTCATTTTCACGTTTCAATTTCTTTCTTGGTGAAATTGGCTCACACATCAGTTTCGACTAATTCTTCTGTAAACTTGAAGTTTTAGGTCGAACATATCAAAATAATACATTTCTGCTACAGCTAGGTCTTTTTTTTACAAATTTGAATGTCTGGGTATATTCTGGTATATTGCATCAAAAATTCAAAAAATCTTGGAACGCAACCAAACATTTAAATTTGTTAATAAAAACGTAGCTGTAGCAGAAATGTATTATTTTGATATGTTTGACTAGAAACCTCAAATTTACAGAAAAACCAGTCGCAATCGTTGTGTGAGCCGATTTCATCAAGAAAAAAATTGAAACGTGAAAATGACTTTTCACCCTGTAAATTGAAAATCAGCAGATGCAGAGATGTGTCCTTTCCATATGTTCATTATGACATTATTAGCTTGCAAAAGAACTGGAACCGGCTTCAATCAAGATCAGTTCCACCAAGAAAAAAAATTGAAGTTGAAAAATAGTCTTCACCCTGTAACTTGATACGCAGGAGTTGCTGGGTGGTATATTTTTTATATGTTCATTGGAAGACTATGGCCTATCAAACTAGCCTGAAACCGTTTTTTTCGGTCATCAGTTTTTCAAGAAAAAAAGAAAGTAAAGAAAAATAAGAAACTTTCACCCTGTATACTGATTTGTAGCAGTCCCAGAGTTGAGGACTTTTGATATGTTGAAGAAGAGACTGTAAGCTTGCCATGGTAAAAAAATCGTTTTTGTTTGAATTAATTCTAGCAAAGCACCTATTTTTTTCTATTTCCAATATACTAACATCCTTGTAGCTTGCAAAAGAGACCAAAATGGTAAGAATCCGTCAAGGAATAAACCCAGACGGATTGATTTCGCAACGCTTATTTCACCAATATGACTCCGTCCTTGAACCGCGTATACCGGTAAACCGGTGTATCACTACTACAACTCTGTCGTCTCTCCTATCTCAAGCCTGTATTCTCTCTCAAAAATGGAGATAAAAACTAAATTTTTTATACGGTGTACTGGGTGTATTACAAATTGAGTACAGAGCGTTTTTTCAATTATGTGAAAAAAAAAAATTTTCTTTTTTCAACAACTTTTTTCAAAAAATGGCTTTGTACTCAATTTTCTATGTCTCCTTATATTATGAAACAGTTGATAATTTCTTTGTTTATCAAAAAATGTCCAAGTAATCCCTCAGATTTTTAAGTATTTTAGAGCTATTGGGCTCCTAAAAAAATGTGGGGTAATCCAAACAGAAACAAGGTGGACACACATTTATTGGAATCCCATCAAAATCTCTAAATCTCTTTATCTTTATTTTTGAGGGAGGAATATTGATAATATATATTAGAAATGACAATATATTATTCAGGTAGGTTTCAAAATAAGAATTTTAGTTATTGTGATTTCTTGAAACTGATAATCAACAACTTGAAGTAGGTGTAATAATAGTATTTTATGTTACTAGCGCCGAAAACCGGGCATAGCATAACGAACGTGAATGCAGCTCGAGGCCCTAGGCCGAGAGCTGCATGTAAGAGAGTTATGCTATGCCGTTTTCAGCGCGAGTAGCATACATCGTTTTTCGTGCTGCTTTTAATATAATTACAAATAAATAAGATCATATCGCAATAATCATTGGAATAAATTTCAAGTTGGTACTTCTGCCATTTATCACCAAGGCACAAGGCATATACCTACTAGATGCAGATTTTTGTGTGTCAAATGTCGATTTGAAAAATTGCGTCCTATGTTTGAATTTTCTTGCTCAAAACCGCCTTCCCTCTCCCCAATTAGAAGAGTCATCCTCCAATAATCCCGAAATCACTGAGCTCTAGTGTCTTGTGTGACGACGAAACACAGGAAATGGCATACATTTATCACTTTTAAACCTTCGCGCCACAAAACGTCAAAAATCATTCTGCAATTGTACCAACAGATATTAGAAAAATGACCCTAAATTGTCGATTCTCAAAGTAATTATTTATAATTTCAACTGATTTAAACCGAAAATTTCAAGCTATAACATTGGAAACGTGATCCTTCTTGAATTGTGAATGATTTTGCGAGGTTAGTTTATTTTTCACGTGTACTTTTTACTTTGCCGCTCTAGATCTTTTTCTGAATATTACAGTGCAGGACACCGAGCGTATATTGTCATTTTCGGTTATGGCAGCACGAAAAAACTTTACTGGCATGGTATCTAAAGATTACAACGTTTATGTTAAAATGCATACCTAATTGCATAAAATGAAAAATACGACGTAGATCTGGAAATACCGTCATTATAATTAGGTAAACGTCAGTTCGTTTACTATTATTTTTAAGCTGGGTTCCCATATGCGAATATTCGTGAAAAAATCCGTCGGTTTGAATTGTTATGCTTGTCAAATTTGATCGGTCAACAAAACCGTCAACAATTCAAATTTGACGATGTCACCAATTTTTTTTTGCGAATATTCGCATCTTAGAATCCAGGAGTCTTGGATTCCACAAAGTCTTCAAAATAAATAATAATAACACTACACCAGTAATATAGCTGCAAAAAGTGGATATTGCCATAGAGATATTGTTTACCTCGTTGTTTACTTTTATACGGTCGGCAAACTTTTACTTCCCCGACCCACCACCCAACAAGGAGGAAAAGTATTATTCTGAACGCGCAAAATTTTGTTTTCGAGATCTCGATTCGACAGATATATCCGTTTTGAGGTCCCCTATGACGACTGAGACCATTTCCAGAATGATCTTTGTCTGTATGTGTGTACAGGGTGATGACGCGAGAATTTACCCCCATACTGGAGGCTCCCTCCTTGAGATGATTTGAAAGGAAAAACAATTTTCTCAAAAAAATTTTCTCGTATATTTCGAGATTGGAAACTATAATATTTTACAACCTATAATAGACAGGGTGTCGCAAGGAACTTTTTTTGTTGACGCGACACCCTGTATATTTGAATTGCAATCGATGTAGGTACTGGCATCTACCAATAACAATAAAAGTGAAGACCTTTGAATCGAAACGAATGAAACGAGGATGGCTGGCCTAATAATTTTTATTAGGTGTACCTAGGTACTTTTAGGAACAAGGTACTTGAACTCACTTGAGTTCGCAACATAAACAAGCTTCTTAGGCCCGTATTCATATCCCACTTTCAAGCCACATTTGGCATGCCTCTAACAAAAAGCGCTCGGCTACCTAATAAAAGTGGTCGTATTCATAGGGCACCTTTCACGTCCTGGGCCGCTATTCGTGAATCGTATGAGGATAGTCCCTGGGAGTTTTATATAACCCGTACTACACTTCTGTAGCAAAAGTTGCCTAAAAACCACGATTTTAGGCAACACTCGCTACATCAGTGTACTGTGGAATGTATTCTACTCCCAGGGACTTTTCTCACACGATTCAAGAATAGCGACCCTGTCAGGGCCCATCTAACTAAAGAGGGTGTTGATTTGGCAACGTTGTGAAATGTACTCAAAACTACCTACCCAAAGGTAGGCGCAGGCAGGTGAGAACCTCAAGCCGCTTTCGTTTTGCGCCAGGAGCTGCTCCGGGTAGATCAATAGACAGAGAAAGTAGATACATACACCAATCACGGCCCAGGTAGATCTTTTTTCTTTGTCTAGTGATTGACGAAGACCAGCTCCCCCTGGCAAAACGAAAAGCGCTGGCAACTCTTGCTACGTCGATGTACTGCGGATTGCATAAAACTTCCAGGAATTTTCTTTCACAGTTTCAAGAATAGCGGCCTGGACCTGTTTATTCAACGGTCTCCAGTACATCAGGGTGAAAACCGGGTAAATAAGCGAATTTTAAGACCGATGGAATCAGGAATTGAGAAGCCAGGATAGGTTTTGAAACTGAGGTCTCGATGCTAAATGACTATATTGTAGTAAATAAAAGGCGCGACAGAGAGAAATTGCGAAAATTCCAATAGTTCTTCTTCCTATACAGATTGGGCTCTTCTGCGACGGCGTGGACAGGTATAGGTAATGGCGGTATATTTGATCAGGCCGTAATTTCGAACAAATGATCAATTTTACCGTTACAATTAACAAATGAATGCATGGAATGCGTCAAAATTTGTGCTAGACCATGTAAAAGTATAACATTTTGCTAGGAAAGTACCTAAGCAAGAAACTAAATGATTGCTTGATTTTTCATATATTTTGACATTAAAGTTGAAAAATTTGTGGTGAGACTCCGATCCCATCAGGATGGACTGTAAAACTCGTTGCCTGCTCGTTGACCGTTTGCCCTCTGTTCATGTTTGAAACCCACGTCCCACGTGTCATGTGCCATGTGTTAACCTCAAATATTTGGCCGAGAAAAGTCATAACATCAGAGTACATACATCAGAGAAAAGTGTCCGTCGATTTAAGGTAAACAATAGACTTTGTGCTTCAATTTTTACATGGTTTATTCGTTTATGGCACGTGTGTCAGTACAGTACTGTCAGTTCGGAATGTTCGGATGTAACATTGGTTGCCTAACCTGATAATAGAATAATACAAAAAGGCCTGGATCGCTCACTGAACCTTCTCGTATCCTTCTAGCATTCACCATTTAGGTTCTTAATAACTATTTCACATTGAAAACAACTCATTTGATAAGAAACGCAACGTTTTCCAACGTATTGTACACAAATTTTCCAGTTTGTTCGAATGTAGCACAAGTTGTTTAATCAAGAGTTGCACATGCGTCTAGAACACTATGTACTTACAGGAACAGGAACTATTACTTTTGAAAAAAATCAGAACAATCTAAAAAACCCGAATAAGGGGTAACAGCGTACCAAACTTCCTCAAAGAAAAATTATAATGATATTCTAGTCACACACACAATACTCAAGGGTGCGACAGCGGCATATTTCGATAGAATTTTCCTTTTCTCTCTGTAACATCACATTTATTTATTATTGCTAGGTGCACTTCGTATCATTTCAGTCTCAATTTATGTTTGCTCTGGAATACTTGTTGCGGCTTGAATTTGCATTATACGAAAAAAATATTTTATTCCGTTTATGTAGGTAACTTTGCATTGAAAATATTATTGTTTCTCATCTCATTGTTATTTGGGACTGTACCCACCCATTAGAAACAATAAAGATTTTGTATTTTGTATTATTTCAACTTATCAAGAAACAACTTATTTCCAGTAGCGCAGAGCAGAAATTCATAGTTTATTAGAGGGTAAACGCCAGATTTAAGGGATTCCTACGCAAGAAATACTTGATAAGTAGAGAGCGGATTTATATGCGGTAAAAAAGTCCAAAATATGCAGTTTATATGCGCTTAAAAAGTATCAAAATATGCGGTAAAAATATTCAAATAGAGCAATAATATATGCGAGTAAATATGTGATATAAGCTGCAAGAATAGCGAAGAACACAACATTTACATGTAAAACCAACCAACCAACTTTGACCATCAAAGTAAAAAAAAAAAAAAATTCGAAAATTTTTAATTATTTTTTCCTTGAAATCAAAATATCGTGATTTTCTCGCACATATAGATAAAATGGCCTGAATAGTGACAAATATTCAGTTATGTGTAAAAATATGGACCAAATATGCGGCTTTATACGATTATATGGATTATCACTTTATATGCGGTAAAAAGTCAAAATAAAAAATTATATGCGAAATAAAACTTGGTATTTAGGTTCCTTGTAGATGAAAACGTCAAGCTTCAAGTCGACAGTTGCATCCCACTTAGCGAATAGAACATGTAAAAAAATATAAATCCGCTCTCTATTGATAAGCAACACTTTGAACATACCGTGTCAGAAATTCAAAGCCCCCATTTATATTCTCGGTCGTTATTCGACTTTAGATTTTCAGTCATTTTTTGAAATGCTAGGGGTGGTTCGAGGGGTGGTTCTAAAAATAGGGGTCTGAGAGATATTTTGATTGACCAGCTCGAAATTATGGCAGGTATAATCCTAGAGGCACCTCGTGGCGTTGAAATAGATCCACTTCTTGCTCATTGAAGCCTATAATAATTGCAATTAATTCAGAATACTCAAGATGATTTGGGGAAAGATTTGAGGTTTTCCCAGAAAATTAAAATTTCCCAATTTTTTAATTCCCTGCAAATTATTTTCAATATTTCTGTGGTGCCACTTTCAGATTGTTCACCTTCATCTTCGCCTCCATCCATGTACCAATGCGTTTGATTGCCTCACTCGCTTTTCTTTCTACATAATTTGGTTCCTAATAAAAAAATGCAAATTTCCAACTTTTTAGCTTGTGAACAGATCCATACCAACTTTTTTTAAACAAAGGGTACGTGATTTTGGAACATTTTCATGCAATTTCTCTTGAAATTCTTCAAGTTCCCCGAGAGTTTTCCACTTTAAAATGAGTAACCGGCCTAGCTTATCAAGACCGACCAGGCTCAAATGATGGATTTCAAAAAGAATCCCTTTTTAGAGAAAATATATCGATTCATCAATCTTTTTCTCAAATTCTTACTTCCCACCCGAAGGGTCGTCCCATAATGAAATTTCCATCCATTTCTTGCTACTCGTCGGGGAGGTTTTGGGGTGACACAACCGATTTTTTAACGTTACGAAGAAATTTGTCAACTAAACGGGGTCAGCAACCAAAGTGCTCCCCCCCTAAAAAATTCACGTCATTTCAAATGGAAAAATCTAGCAGAAAAGTAACCGATTTCAAAACGGATGACGACGTCTGATAAGGTGTTCCTTTATCTACGAGATGCCACATTAGCTCCTGCCATTGTCGGCAACATAGATGATTCAGGGTGGAAACAAAAGATGCGCCGAAACGGTCAATTTTGAACCATGCTTTCCTTAAACAAAATACCAGACTTTTTCCGACTTTATTTTCAGAAAGCTCTGATCAATATCTTCAAACGGTTTCCAAAATTTTTGCAAATTTTCAATTACAAGGTGATCTTGGAAAACAAGTACCCATTTGGTTTCACACTGATGAGAGGTTTCGTTGTTATCCGATTTTTGAAATATGGATGTTGAATTGTGGCTAATTTCCCAGGAAAAATCGCTCAAAAAATTAGAATCGATTCAGAACGAACATTCCAAACAAAAGATTTCATCAAACATGACCCAAATGTCAAGTACTCCGGGATTTGGTTTGGGGAAAGATTCAACAAAAACAACTTTTCTTCAAACGAGCCATTCATTCGGAACATTCAAACGCTCATCACTGCAAAAAACGGGTGAAAATAAGTTGGTCCCTCGTTTTTTGTTCCGTGTCGATGGATCGATTGCAAGACAACTTTGTGGACATGCGTCTAATAGTAGTCTAGCAGTCAGATGTCAGAATAAGCTTTCGGCTCCGAAAAGCTGGCAGACTGTCTGGTTTGTGGAGCGATCAAGCAGGTCGACAAGAATCACAAGGACAACAGTCCCAGCGGTAAGTTGATGGACGTTTTAAAGTTCTAAACTGACAAGGTTGGCAAAATATGCAGATTTGTGGGGAATCACTCAGATTATGATGTTGTGTAGCTACCATGGCATTATTTGGGACGATAAAAAAATCATGCAAGGACCATATCTATTTCAGAACTCGGATGCGCTATGGCTATGGAGAACCCGAGGAAAAACCGAACAAAACCATTTTAATCATAAGAGAAAAAAAGCATAATTTGTACTATTCAGGCATCTATATGGTTCGACTTTTATTTAGGCTGCCTTCATACATGGTTTGCAATAATTGCAAATCTTAGGTCCTAAAAGCTAAAATAAAGTGACTGGAGATTATAAAAAAAAAGACTCAAGATTAAATTCCAAGAAGACCTAATTATTACAGAAATTGTTGATACACATAACACAATAAAAAAATTGATTGGTTCTGATACCTAGAGCTTCTATAATGCACCATGGTGACCATGGCGTTGACTAGACATCTTTAGACCTGAACCTCTACTTAGGTTATTCTAAGGAATCTTGACGCAACTAACATCAACTTTTTTCTATGAAAATGAGTAGAACTTTTACGTTAGAACCTACAAGTCTTTAATTTGCACAATAATAAAAAACAAATAATCAACAAAAATACAATTGCGTAGGTATGAATAAGCGTGGTTTTTGGTAGGTATGTCCAATTGTGAGCAGGTATACAATAGTAGTACATAGTCAAAGCGGATTGCCTTCCCAGATCCACCGTTGCTTGATCAATTAAATGCCGCGCGGTTGCGTATCGTGTGGTTTCTCCTCGCACTTGGGCAATATCTTCATCAGAATGTAGTGAAGATTCTCAATCATTGACAAGTAATACTCGGGTTTCGAACTGGCCGCCACGTAAGAAAGCTTTTCGAGATTCTGCAAGCGAGTTACCAAGTCATTCATGGTCGCTTCGGTGCTAAACACTATATGGTTTGGGGACATTTTCCGACGGAGCGATGTAAAGATCTCGTCGACCTGATGGTCGCGTTCACTCTTGGACGTGCCTAGATGCCATCTCCTTGTCTTTTCGGCTGGCAAGGCTGAGAGCTTGACTGCTGTTGAAGACTCAGGCGCATCAGCTGAAAGTTTATGAAAATGTATGATTTTGTGACGAAACTTGCTGGAGACTACGACGCGCGAATAAGACACACACCCGCACACATGGCGGAGGAGCCGTGCGTTGAAAGCTTGCAGGAATATTCAGAAGGGACATTTTGAAGCCCTCGCGAATTGGCTCGAAATCGATGGAAACAACTAAATATTTCAAAACAATTTGGGTACAAGTTAGTAGAAAAGTTAGTAAAAAGTACACGTAAAAAATAAACTAACCTTGCAAAACCACGAGAGACCACATTTCCAATGTTATAGCTTGAAATTTTCGGTTTAATCAGTTAAAATCATAAATAATCATTTTCAAAATTGATATTTTAGGGTCATTTTTCCAATAGCTGTTGGTACAATTGCAGAATGATTTTTGACGTTTTATGGCGCCAAGGTTTAAAAGTGATTAATATATGCCATTTTCTGTGTTTCGTCGTCACACAAGACACTAGAGCTCAGTGATCTCGGGATTATTGGGGGACGGCCCTTCTAATTGAGGAGGGGGAGGGCGGTTTTAAGCAAGAAAATTCAAACATAGGACGCAATTTTTCAAATCGACATTTGACACACAAAAATCTGCATCTAGTAGGTATATGCCTCATGCCTTGGTGATAAATGGCAGAAGTACCAACTTGAAATTTATTACAATGATTATTGCGATATGATCTTATTTATTTGTAATTTTATTAAAAGCAGCACGAAAAACGATGTATGCTACTAGCGCTGAAAACGGCATAGCATAACTCTCTTACATGCAGCTCTCGGCCTAGGGCCTCGAGCTGCATTCACGATGGTCTCAAAATAGTTCAGCTCTTTCGATTAACATCGAGATAATACACGAGAAACCTTCGACAATCAACATCGACATCGATCAACTTACCGTCTGGATTGGTGTTCTCAAGGTTGTTCCAGTTGACGAATTTTTTCTCGGCCTCCTCTAGCGGCAAACAAATAGGACAGTGTGATTGGCTGCACTGTGTCCAGTGGCTCAAGATATGTGACGAAGACTTACAAAGGGGGACTGGACAGACGCTGCCTTTGCAGGCCGTGAAGTGGTTGAAGACGCCCTTCATCGTCGCGCAGTGGGGAAACGTGCACTCTTGCACCTCGGCCTGGGAATCCGGGCGTTCGCAATCGAAGGCGTGCAGGAGCAATAACAGCTGCTGCCTGATGAGCTGTTGCTTGTACACCTGGACCATGGTCGGCACTGAATCTGCTAGACAAAGTTTTATCATTAGTTCTCAGAATTGGGAGTCTCTAAATTCATTTGTCGCACAGCATAGTTCAGTGGCATGACCGGTGTGTTGTGTAAGAAGGTTGCGATTTGAAGAAAAAATCAAAAATTTAGTAGCTTGGCTAGTTTATCTGTACCATACCGTAAACTGATTCTACCTACGACCACTATACCGTGAGCGATGAATACCGCACTACCGCACATACCGCAGCATCGGAAGAGATGATTTTCTGTGGAAACAATGCCACCCAAATTTCATCCTTTCGCTCCCCCCACCTCATCTCAAAAATCTAAAATGGCAATACCCACTTTGTGATACATCAAATTAAAGGAAATTGAATTCTCTCTATGAACAAAATTTTTCCAAATTTTTTAAAACCCCCATTTCCCTCACAAAACACCCCAAATGTCTAATTTATTTGGAGAGGGGTTGAAAATTTCAGAAAAATTGTTTTCGGAAAGAGAATTCAATTCCCTTCAATTTGATGTATCACAAAGGGGGTGGTGTTTCGTTGAATTTTGAAGCTGAGGTGGGGGAGAGCAAAAGGGTCAATTTGGGTAGCCCTTTTTCCACCGAAAATTCTTTTCTTCGATGTTTTCTATGATGACACTGACTGAATTAAAAACAATTGAGAGGTCCAGAATTAAAAAGAAGACAGTTCAGAGAATTTTTAGGGCGAAGGAAGGTGGGGTTAAAATATTTGTAAATATTTTTTTCAGAAAGAAAATTTAATTCTCTTCAATTTGATGTATCGCAAGGCAGGTCATGTCATATGAAATTTCAAAGTTGGGGTGAGTAGGGACGAGGGGGCTTGAGACAGAAATTTGCCAATTTATGTTTTAGATGTCCCCTTCGATATAAAAATTTACCTGTTTTTGCTCGAAGAAATATTCACTAGGAATCGGGAGTTATTGCAGGTGGATAGTTTTTAAATGATCGCCCGGTGCAGTATTCACAATAAAAAATCACATTTTGGCTGTTTCGACTGGAATCCCAAAAATTCAAAAACCGTTTCGAGGGAACACATCATTCTTCATAAATTTGGTGTTAATACTCCCAAAAAAAAATTTCGCCGAAAACGGGGGTATGTTGAACTTTCATCAATTTTGCACTGCTCTGTTCATCACCCTGTAAAAAATTTATGTGAAGCTCTAAGCATTTTATATTGACAAGGAAGATGGCAAAAAAATTGGGCTATTTAGTACTTGAAACAAAAGCAGAATCACATGTGCCAATCAAAAGTTATAGCGATTCAAAATTGGGTGAATTTTTGCTTTGTAAAACTTTCATTGTTGAGCAGTTTATTTTATCTGCGTATTATCTACCCTGTTTATACGGAGTCAGCAATGGTTTCGGGGGTGTCTACCGATTGAATTTGATCTTCGACATTACTTTAATTATCTCTACCAAATAGCACCATGACATCTCGAAAAATCATTCTTTTTAATTTTTTTGCATGTTTCAGGTGATCAGGTGATCTGACAGCAGAACAACTTTGTGAAGAACGTGACTTCTAAACTTGAAATAAAAAGGGCCACCCCAGTATTGAGTTCTAAGACACAAAGTCACTAGAAAAAGAGAGAAAGGTAGGTATAAAGGTATAGGTCTCAGTTAGGTACAGGACAACATGATATCTTATCACCTAGTCTTGTCTACAACATATGAAAATATTCGTGCTAACAGTACCTATGAGACAATTTTCATTTTTCAGGGGTCTATTTTTTGAATTGCTCCTATCTTGAGGCATGGAGAACAAAATGCAACTACCGATCCAGGTACCAAAGCATCATATTTATATCACAAAGTGAGAGGTTGAAACAATATGAGTCGCTTCGCTCATCGCAGAGACTGATACCGTGCGTGATCCAAACCATTCCGAATTGGGGTAGGCTGTGACATGGTCAGATTCCGGGATGTAAAGCTGCTTTTCGCCAGGACACAGCCTACCCCAATTCGGAATGGTTTGGATCACACGGTAATATACAGGGTGTCCCGTTTTTCAACGCTCACTATGAGTATCTCGGAAACGATAAGAGATACAAAGTCGGTTAAATTACAAAAAAGTTGCGCAATTTTATGACTATCTCAAATATGTCAAGATATCCAAGATATCTTTGGTCATTTTTGAAATATCCCAAAAAACTGAAAAATGCCGAATTCGAAAATTTCAAATCACTTCTTTATTATGACAGCTATTGATTTGAAAATTGGTATTCTGACATTTTTGAAGGTCCTTGATCGACTGACGGTCATAATTTTTTCCCACGCCTACTAGTTTTTGAGATATGACAGTTAACTTTATTTTTTTCCATGGACACCATATCATTTCTCCACCCCATAAAACTCACCTTTTTTTTCTCTTTACAAAGATATAAAACACTTGTAGCATTTTTGTCAAAATAACCTATAAAAATTGGAAAAACCATTTCTGGGGCGAAAAAATCCAGTTACCGCTTCGGTTGCCATGCTCTGTGGCATTGCACATGCATTGCAATGGCATTTGATTGCTATGGTCTGTTGACTTTGGGAAAAGTTGAGTTACATTCCTTTTTTTTGTATTTGATAATGATAATAAATAACAATAAAACAAATACAAAACCAAGTATAACACAAAATAACATAGCAGTAGCAATAAACATTTATAATTTACAATTGCTCGAATTGGAGTTCATTTTGCTCTGTGCACTTGTGCAGAGTTGTGTGCCTTTTAGCCATATATTCAACGGCTGCGCTGATATCGTGCGGGTTAATTGCCTGGAACGCATCAGCAACTCTTTGCTTCCAGCTCTTGGTTGCTTTGGGATGTTCCGTCATGAACCATAAATGCGATCTTGGAGCGTTCTTCACAAAATAGACACCATTTCGAGTAATTGTGAATTATAAATGTTCATTGCTCTTGCGATGTTATTTTGTGTTATACTTGGCTTTGTATTTGTTTTATTTTTATTTATTATCATTATCAAATACATACAAACGGAATGTAACCCAACTTTTTCCAAAATTAACCGACCATGGCAACCGAATGCCATTTTATTGTGTCACGAGAGCATGGCAACCGAACCGGACTCTAGATTTTTTCGCCCCAGAGATGGTTTTTCCAATTTTTATAGGTTATTTTGACAAAAATGCTACAAGTGTTTCATATCTTTGTGAAGAGAAAGAAAAGGTAAGTTTTATGGGGTGGAGAAATAATATGGTGTCCATTAGAAAAAATGAAGTTAACTGTTATATCTCAAAAACTAGTAAGCGTAGGAAAAAATTATGACCGTCAGTCGATCAAGGACCTTAAAAAATGTCTGATTACCAATTTTCAAATTGATAGCTGTCATAATAAAGAAGTGATTTGAAATTTTCGAATTCGGCATTTTTCAGTTTTTTTGGGATATTTCAGAAATGACCAAAGATATCCTGGATATCTTGACATATTTGAGATAGTCATAAAATTGCGCAACTACTTTTTTGTAATTTAAATAGTGAGCGTTGGAAATCGGGACATCCTGTAGAAGTGCGAAATAATACTAAATTCAGCATCTAGGCAATCACTCGACCTTTGAATAAATCTGTACTTACTCGCCATTCTGGAAGTATCTTGAAGATGTTCAAGCAAGTAATACAATTCCCGCGAAAAATTGCTTTCTGATCGTATTCTAATGAAGTATGTAGCTTCGAGCGGTAATGTTATTCTTTGAATTTTTATTTTCATGTGTATCTATCTGGAACTAAATTTCCGGAAAAACAAATAACAACGGGACTGTGGCACGATAAGAAAACAAAAAAGCTTGATGAAAAATATAAAAACAGCCCAGGCAGTGCGATAATAAAACATTGTTCCTCCTGAGCATTTACTGGATAAAATCTTACCTACTTCAACCAGTGTCCAGTGAATCGTTGAATGGGCCCATCCCATGAAGTTGAAGAATTAGAAATTTGACGCATTTGAGCGCATTCTGTTCCGAAAGTGTTTTAAAAATTGAAAAATTTGGCTTGTTGAGGAAAAATAAAATCTTGTGATTCTCATCAAAAAAATCTGTGCCGCTTGCTGCTAAGGCTGCGCAGCCAAGACTGTACCGGAATATTTATACTTCGAGACGGAACAGATTACGAATTTGGATTTTTCAAGGAAGAATGACAATATTGGAAATTGAGTACCTATTCGAGATGTGATTGATGGCAATTCTGTTTTAGGAATGACACCGTAGAAGAGACTATGTGAAGGTTGAATCTGAAGCAATGATCTGCTGATGGTGACGGATAATTTTCATCAAAGCAAACATTTCATCCTAGTCAATGTTCGCTTATTTCCTGTGGTTGGGTTTAGGTCGGGCTGTGTACGCAGGGTATCCATATTTCTCTCAAAAATAAAAATCAAGAGATATGGAGATTTTGATGGGACTCCATTAAATGTGTGTCCACCTTGTTTCCGTTTGGATCAGGTAACCCACATTTTTTTAGAAGACCGATGACCCTAAAACACTAGAAAAGTTTCTAAAGGATTGCTGGGACATTTTTTGACAGACCAAAAAATGATCAACTGTTTTATAATTCTGAGAGACGTAGAAAATTGAATACAGAACCTTTTTGTGAGAAAAGTTGTCAACAAAAAAAGAAAAATATTTTTATTCACATAATTGAAAGAACGCTCTGTATTGAATTTTTCAATACACTCAGTACACCGTATAAAAAAATGAGTTTCCATCTTCTAGTCCAGGAATTATATAAAAAAAACGAACAAAAATGATAACTAGCCGGATTTTTGTATATAAGCTCAGTTGAGCTCAGCAGTTATATGTAGTTCAACATAGCAACAGTCCTCAAGAATTCCGTGTGAGCTTCGGCCGTTGTGGCCTCGAGTAGAACTTGAGGATCAGGTTTTCGTGTTTATCTCGTAAACGATGGCAGTTGGAAGAAAAGCACTTGAAGCAAAATTGTTGGAAATTGTGTTGTCTACAAGAAAGGTTCTTACATATTCCATCATCAGTCCACTCCTTCTTTGTCAAAACACAAGAAAAGCCTCGAGAAAAGCTAAATAGTCCAGATGCTCGATGCCGAAGACTGTACGGACCTTGAGTTTTATGATGGCAGGGTGCCACTTGGTAGAGGTGTTGTTCGATCCATTCTCTTTTGATTGACACTTAATGCCATCAATACCAACTATGTCGGCGGCATATTCAGGGTGACATCAAAATAAAAAGTTGAACAAAAATGTACCTCAAGAACCAAAATAGGTGAAGACATGTGAATTGCCAAAAATATTTCTAATTTCATGACCATGAAGTCGTGAACTTGAATCAAATATGTTGAGCCGTTCTTGAAATATCTTCAGAAGACTGAAGTCGTTACGAAAAAAAAATAGTTTTCCGTATATCAGTAATTCTTCAGATCTTGAATCGAAACTTGGTGTTTTGATTCGAAACAATTATAAATTACATTTAAAATGAAATAACAGTGAGAAGCCCTCTCTACGCCAACTAATTTTGGAAAGAACACAGTCAACTTTTTTCTGATGAGTAGACGAAAATATATATATATATATATATTTTTTGTAACAACTTCAGTGTTTTGAAGATATTTCAAGAACGGCTCAAGATATTTAATTCAAGTTCACGACGACTTCATGACCATGAAATCAGAATTATTAATGGCGATTTACATGTCTTCACCTGTTTTGGTTCTCGAGGTACAAATGTTTAACTTTTCATTTTTATTTCACCCTGTATATTGTCATGAACATGACGGAAGGGCCATAACGAAAGGCTCATCCCTTGAGTACGAATTATTGTATTAGGTATAAATTATAATAATTCATAAGTCGCCTTCAGCCAAAAGCAACGAGCTGCCACAGGAATTGCTGAATGCTGCAAGGGCAGCACAATTCTTAGTTCTGCTAAGAACTAACAGGCAGATAGTTCTGCTAAGAACTAAGAATCAGCACAATTCTTAGTTCATAACCGCCGTGGTATGCCGGAATCACCAAGCACGAGGGAACGTGCATCGACCTGATTGGTCGATTGGGATTAGACTGACATACGCGGGCACACGGGAATGGATTCATGAGGATTCGATGATGATCTCTCGACGAGTTCGGTGGTAGTAACAAGTACTGCGAGTTGAAGGCAGACTGTCGGTTCAAGGGACTGAGGTTGTGCCCTCAGTCCCGAGTTTATAATTGCCATGTAAGTAGTGTGATGTGGAATTATTTTATAGTAATTAATAAACTTGTATTTATGTAGCATGCTCGAGTTCCATTTACCTTCCCGTTTCAGCTGTGCAAAACAATAAGTAAAGAGTGAGCCCTCAGCCCACGAGTAGCAAAGGCAGACCCTTTTCTACTTGTGACAATATGCCGCCGGCAAAGTTCGTCTTGATGGCTTCAAGTTTCAACCAAAAGATAGTGGATCAAACAACACCTCTACAAAGCGGCACTCCGCCATCATAAAATTCAAGGTCAATACCAGTCTTCAGCATCGAGCATCTGGACTATTTTTATTTTCTTGTGTTTCGACGAAGAAGGAGATGACTGACGATGAAGTGTGTAAGTACTGTTCTTGTAGACAATAAAATTTACAACAATTTCTTCTTGGGAACTTTTTCCCCAAGTGCTATTGTTCATGAAATATACGCGAAAAACTGACCCTCAAGTTCTTCTCGAGGCCACAACGGCCGAAGCTCACACCGGATTCTTGAGGACTTTTACTATGTTGAACTACATGCTTAACTGAGCTTATATATAAAAATCCGGCTGAATATCATTTTTGTTCGCTATTTGCGATTTCAACAGCTAAAATTCCTGGACTACGTACATTTCAAGGTAGTCTAGAAATAGGTACGAATCATATAATTATTATCAAAGACCGGATTTTAGGCCGTTAAAAAGTGCAAATAAGGACACATGTTCAGTCAGATAAAACCTCTATTTTAGGACACTTTAGGCCGTAACGAGCTAAAATAGGCAAAATAGGCCAAGAACATTTTTCTTATGTATTGAGGCAAATAAGTGGTTTTTCAGTATTTCAACCCTAAAATAGTGTTTTTCGGACTGAAAGACGGTAGATACACAAGTTGATGATTGGAAAGCTTTAACTGAAAAATGTTGAATGTGAAACGAACCCAAATTGTTTTAGTAGCGGACTCATCCGCTCATAGAGATAATCGGCTGCCGCCTCGCCCCTAAGCTAGCGGATTCATCCGCTCAAGATTTACTTTGCGTACTTAACTTGTTACATAAAATACCAACTGATATCAAAATAAATGGAAGCGACACATTTTAACAAGGCAAATCAAACAACGGATGTTTTTCAAAACATTGTAAATCATTTCCTCG
Organism: Anaspis maculata; assembly: GCA_949128115.1. Taxonomy (NCBI): domain Eukaryota; kingdom Metazoa; phylum Arthropoda; class Insecta; order Coleoptera; family Scraptiidae; genus Anaspis; species Anaspis maculata. The sequence continues at coordinate 126,282,068 of OX421961.1, forward strand.
CAAAACAAAAAAAACCGGTTTTAGGCCGTTACAAAAAAGGGGACTTTTAGGACAAGTAATCCAGTATTTGCAAATTTTAGGCAAAATAGACAAGAACATAGAGATTTCAAACGCTACCATTTTCAAACGCAGCAAATCAAACAATAATGAATATTTTTCTTAACATTGTGGATGATTTTCACCCAAAAATTGAAAATGCCTATTCTAGGCCGTTGAAAAGGTCTTTTTAGGACAGAAAATCCGATTTTTGCTAGTTTTAGGCATTTAGGCAAAAACAAAGGGGTGTCAAAAGTAATGCTTTTCTCCGTGTTTTTCCAACACTAACATTTATTTCAAGGTCTCATGCAAACGCCTAAAACAGCAACAAAAAGGCATTTTGCCTAGAATCCGGCCTTTGTATGATCACGATACAGTTGAAAATATAGTTGTCATATCAACTTGCCAGTCCAATCAAGGCCTTTTGATTCTGTTTTGACGGTTAGTGAGATCAGTCTTTCCGTTATTCACCTTCAGGAGGTGAAGACCTGGAAGCTCCATGTAAAATATCTACAGGGTGAAATGTAAAACAGTACAAAATTTTAGCAAATTAAACGGACCCCCATTTCCAGAATTTTTTTTTTCTCAAATGCAAATGGAAGGATTATAGAGCGTTATGCTTTAGCTTGCGTCCAGTTTCAAAATTTTTGAAATCGGAAGTCTGGTTCTGACTTTATGATTTTTTTCTCTTGGAAGATGCTGATTTATCCTATCGGTACAAAGAAGACTATGTTACTCTGATGATGGGAAGTTGCAATTCACGAATATTGTTGCTTAAACGGTTCTTAGCAACTTAACTCGCAGACCATCTGGAATACCTTGATCGAGGCTTCAAAAAAGGGGCCCATTCAAAATGGGCGACACAGCTGTTTTTCTTAAAAATTAAATTTGATCAGATTTTCACAACTGAAACAAACTTTCTTTGTGATTTCAAACTCCTGAACTTGATGCTGATGGTCAGTTTTAGTTTTTGATGATGACAGGCTCCTTGGGCTAACATAGACTTTCTTGTAGCGATAGGATAAATCAGCATCCTCCAAGAGAAAAAAAATCATAAAGTCAGAATTCCGATTCCAAATATTCCAAAACTGGGCGCAAGCCAAAACATCACGCTTTACGATCCTCTTATTTGTATTTATGAAAAAAAAATCCCCTGAAAATGAGAGTCCGTTTAATTTGCTAAAATTTTGCACTGTTTTACATTTCACCCTGTAAATGTTTTACATAAAGCTTCCTGATCTTCACCTCCTGATGGTGGATAACGGAAAGACTGATCTCACTAACCATGAATACAAAATCGAAATGGTTTGTGACATTCAAAAGTTATTGTGGTTCAAGGTCGGACCAATTTTTCCCTTGCGACAACATATTTGTTGCGCAGTTTATTTGAGGGAAATATCGATGCGCCTACTCAACTTTGCCGGTACAGCTTTTATTAGTTTTCACATTGATGGGAATATGTCATGGGATAAAAAAAACAGCATCATTTGTATAATGTAGGTGTATACATATATTCTCTGTACTTTTGTACACTTTTGCCTTCATACATGGCTTGCAATGTACAGATTCATGGAGCCAATAAAATAAGAGACTAGGGATTACTGAAGGTTACAAATATAAAAAAAGACCTAATTAACTGTTGATACACGTAATACTACGAAGAAATGATTGGTTCTGATACCTAGCTAGAGTTTTAGTGAGCACCATGATCATTATCACTGGCGTTGACTAGAAGTCTCCATACCTAAACCTGAAATTAGCTTATTTTTAATTCAACATTATTTGTTGATGAAATTAAGCAGAAACATTCCTATTAGTAGCTACAAGTCTAAATATTTCAACAATAATAAAACAAATATTCAATAAAAATACCATTGTGAGGATATGAATAAGTGTTTTTAGTAGGTTAAAATGTGAGCACGTACATAATTGATCATGGCCCAGCGAATTATCTTCCTGGATCCGCCGTTGCTTGGCCAACTGGATGCTGGGCTCTTGTTCCTTGCGCTTCTTGCGCGCCTTGAGCTCCCCTATCAGGATGCTTTGGAGATTCTCAGCCATTAACTGGTAATACCTGGCTTTCGAACTGGCCGTCTCGTAAGAAAGCTTTTCGACATCCTGCAATACAGTAAGCGTGACTTTCAAGGACGCTTCTTCGGTCTTGCCCAACGCTGGTTTGTTTGGAGAAGCCATCCGAGTGAGCGATTTCGTGATCTCGTAGACCTGCTGGTCACGTTCAATCTTGAACATGAATTGATGCCATTCCCTTGTCCTTTCAGCTGGCAAAGCTAACAGCTGGACGACTGCTGATGTAGTCTCGGACGCAGCTGAAAGTTTGTCAAAATGTAAGATCGAAGCTCGCTAGAGAGCACGACGCGCGAGTAAGACACACACATGTGTAAATGGCGGAGGAGCCGTGCATCAACAGGGCATCAAAATATTCGTAGAGCCCAATTAAATAGAGTTTCCAAGGATGGCTGAAAACCGTAGACATACTGCATCGAAAAAAAACACCATATTTTATGATGTCCCATTCATCTCACAATCATCAGGTAGCATGGGCAGATGCGGGCGGTTTGTTTTTTGTCTTTAAATCTAGTGGACGTGGTACAACCGAAATAGGGAATATTAGTTGCAAATGATGATAAAGGCAAACCACTTTGCATGGTTACAACTGAGACCTAAATAAACGATTTGACCCGCAGTGCTTTTCTTTTCGTCCCTTAGGATTTGAATAGCGCCCCTTTTTCAAAATGGTGGATTTTATCTAGGGGCAGAAGGTATTGAATAGCCTGGTTATGTCCAGCTTAGTAGAAATGTATGGGGCTATGTCTCAATTGGTTTCTGGAACATCAAACACTGATAAAAAAAATGGTGGAACATTGCCATCAACCGCAGGCAAATTTGGTGGAGGCGCCAAAAGGAATTTAGTACTGTCATAAGAAAATTGCTGTAACATTTTTATTTTTGAACGGATTTTGACACACGACATCTCATTTTGTGGAAAAGTACATTCTTCTTGTTACCTTATACCTTCCGTTGAAAAAAAACGTTGGGGAATGTTGAAAAAAAAATTAAAAAAAATTGAAAAAAAAAAGATTTTCAATATTTTTTTATTTTTATGCAATTTGCCCTATTTGTAGACTTTGATGTGCCCTTTCTAAATTTGCACTTTCCCGATTTATATCTTTGCAGCACGTGCCGCCATATTGAAAAAATGATGTCTGGAAAGAAGTTTTTGACAATATCTGAATTTTGGCCCTTGTGACATTAACATGTTTATAAACATATGAAAGTACATTCAATCCTCCACAGTTTGACATCTGAAGCAGCTCTGTGCGACCCGCGGTTCTTGAGCTAGACCTTCTGGAAGTATCAATTTTCGGTTCCAAAAGAATAAAAAATCGCCTCTTGGGGCTGTGCCAGGTCCACCAATGTTCATGATTTGTCATATATGACGACGCGTTATTGATGGGTAACTTGATTAAGACATGGAGGTGATCCAGTGGTGAAATCCCGTAGGCGCGGTCACTATTTAACACCGAAAATTGATACTTCCGGAAGCTCTAGCTCAAGAACCCTGAGTCGCACAGAAATGGTTCAGGTGTCAAATCGTGGAGAATTGAATGTGCTTTCGTAGGTACATGAACATTTCAATCTCGCATGCACTAAAATTTGGATATTGTCAAAAACTTCTTTTCAGATATCATTTTTTCAACATGGCGGTGCGCACTGCAAAGATATAAATCGGAAAAGTGCAAATTTAGAAAGGGCACATTTATAATATACAAATAGGACAATTTTCATGGAATTAAAAAAATAAAAAATAAACTTTTTTTTCAAATTGTTTTTTAATTTTTTATTCAACATTCCTCAATGTCTTTTTTCATGAAAGGTATAAGATAATAAGAAGAATTTACTTTTCCACAAAATGAGATGTCTTTTGTTGAAATTGGATGGAAAATGAAAATTTTACAGCAATTTTCTTATGACCGTACTAAATTCATTTTGGCGCCTCCACCAATTTTACCTGCGACAGATGTCAATGTTCCACCATTTTTTTGAATAGTGTTTGATGTCCCAGAGACCGATCGAGACATAGCTCCATATATTTTAACGAAGCTGGACATCACCAGGCTATTCGATACCTTCTGCCCCTAGATAAAATCCGCCATTTTGAAAAAGGGGCGCCATTCAAATCCTAAGGGACGAAAAAAAAAGCACTGCGGGTCAAATCGTTTATTCAAGTCTTAGTTACGATCCTGCAAAGTGGTTTGCCTTTATCATCATTTGCAACTTGTTTTTTCCTACCACGTCCACTAATCTGAATTTTCTCTTTTAAGGTGTTGATCAGAGTACGTGCCATGGCTTTGACCCAAATTGAAAAAAAGTTGTGACTGCGTAATTATTATCCTTCGAAAGTAGAAGCCAAACTTGACTTTGAAGGTAGGTGTTGAAAAAACGTAACTTTGCACACGCCTGTGTGCTCAAGCACGGGTCGAAAGGAAGTGGAATTGTTTCAAAACCTCTCAGCTTTTTGGTTCGACATCGAAATAATAACATAACAGTTAGTAACAGAAATCCCAAGGCGGTGAAGCGGTAATTCATAATGCCAATTCTGAAAATTTTTTCAGACTATTACTTCCCCGACCCACCGTGTGTGTGTGTGTGTGTGTGTGTGTGTGTGTGTGTGTGTGTGTGTGTGTGTGTGTGTGTGTGTGTGTGTGTGTGTGTGTGTGTGTGTGTGTGTGTGTGTGTGTGTGTGTGTGTGTGTGTGTGTGTGTGTGTGTGTGTGTGTGTGTGTGTGTGTGTGTGTGTGTGTGTGTGTGTGTGTGTGTGTGTGTGTGTGTGTGTGTGTGTGTGTGTGTGTGTGTGTGTGTGTGTGTGTGTGTGTGTGTGTGTGTGTGTGTGTGTGTGTGTGTGTGTGTGTGTGTGTGTGTGTGTGTGTGTGTGTGTGTGTGTGTGTGTGTGTGTGTGTGTGTGTGTGTGTGTGTGTGTGTGTGTGTGTGTGTGTGTGTGTGTGTGTGTGTGTGTGTGTGTGTGTGTGTGTGTGTGTGTGTGTGTGTGTGTGTGTGTGTGTGTGTGTGTGTGTGTGTGTGTGTGTGTGTGTGTGTGTGTGTGTGTGTGTGTGTGTGTGTGTGTGTGTGTGTGTGTGTGTGTGTGTGTGTGTGTGTGTGTGTGTGTGTGTGTGTGTGTGTGTGTGTGTGTGTGTGTGTGTGTGTGTGTGTGTGTGTGTGTGTGTGTGTGTGTGTGTGTGTGTGTGTGTGTGTGTGTGTGTGTGTGTGTGTGTGTGTGTGTGTGTGTGTGTGTGTGTGTGTGTGTGTGTGTGTGTGTGTGTGTGTGTGTGTGTGTGTGTGTGTGTGTGTGTGTGTGTGTGTGTGTGTGTGTGTGTGTGTGTGTGTGTGTGTGTGTGTGTGTGTGTGTGTGTGTGTGTGTGTGTGTGTGTGTGTGTGTGTGTGTGTGTGTGTGTGTGTGTGTGTGTGTGTGTGTGTGTGTGTGTGTGTGTGTGTGTGTGTGTGTGTGTGTGTGTGTGTGTGTGTGTGTGTGTGTGTGTGTGTGTGTGTGTGTGTGTGTGTGTGTGTGTGTGTGTGTGTGTGTGTGTGTGTGTGTGTGTGTGTGTGTGTGTGTGTGTGTGTGTGTGTGTGTGTGTGTGTGTGTGTGTGTGTGTGTGTGTGTGTGTGTGTGTGTGTGTGTGTGTGTGTGTGTGTGTGTGTGTGTGTGTGTGTGTGTGTGTGTGTGTGTGTGTGTGTGTGTGTGTGTGTGTGTGTGTGTGTGTGTGTGTGTGTGTGTGTGTGTGTGTGTGTGTCTGTCTGTGATCTTCCACGATAACTGCCGTAACGTTGACTGGATCGACTTGATATTTGGTACACAAACATGGTTGTTTCCTGAAAAGAGCCCATTAGTTTTTGGCTGTCATCTGTCAAACCCAACTGTCACTATCATCAAATGTCAGAGGCTATATCTCACGGAACTCAACTTGCAATATGTCATTTGAAAGCCCTTGAAAAACTGTATTCAGAACAGTTGGAAACATTGCCCTATCTGTCATCTGTCAAATAATAAAAAATGTTAAAGTTCAAAACTTTACCAATTAATTATCCAAAATCTATCCGATGGATTGGAACCAGATTTGGCAGGAAGCAACACAACATAAGAGTCAAATTGAGGCCGCAGTTGCAGTTTTACACCATTCTCCAGTTGAGCGTAATGAATTTTCGAAATTTCTCCTGGCCGTTGCCACTCAGGAGGGGCTCTCGCCGGTGTTTCGACCAGCACGACTCGCTTTTGTAGCAGGACTCCACTCAAAAATTTATTCCTGCTCGGGGATCGACTTTTTTTTGGAAATTTCAACTGATATCGAAAGTAGATTGTATTGAGCGTCGTGCAGGTCTATTTTCAGAGTTGACACGGTTTCAGTTTTCCGACTGTAATTTTTTCAAAATGAAATTTGCACATTCCGTGAATTTGAGAAAAACGCAATGCAAACTTCTACATGCGGTAAGCCCCACGAAATAATTATTTTAGGTGCAGACATGCTGCGAATAAAAGTTAAAGAAAAGATTGAGCTAATTTTTGGAGGAAAAATTTTTGAAATCGGATCAACAGTTGCCGAGTTTTCCTCTCTGGAAAAACTGCAAATTTTCCAACTTTTTATTCCGTGAACAGATTTCTTGGAATTGTTTTTTTTAGAGAATAGATAACTGGTTCTTGAACATTTTCCAATAATTTCTCTCCAATTTCCCGGAAATTTTCCTCCTGAAAATATAAAACCACTCATGCGATCGTACAAATTAAGCGGTTCTGTCACGATAATTACCGAATTATTGATCCGATCAAATCGAAATCAGGTACGGAGGCCTAAGTTCAGCCTGGAATGTTCTGATTAGACTTTGGGTGGATGATTTTGATCGGAAGCCCTCAGGTGGCACATTGGGTCTGGGTTTGTCTGCCCAAGCTCTAAATTGAAAATATAGAGTTGAAATTTGACACACAGATGCAGTGAAAGTTTTCAATCAAGTTTTTGTAATTTCATCATCATATCTGAAGTAGGAACAAAAATTTCAATAAGGAACCAGCATTGCATTTTTGAGATATCACAACAGTAAGCTACCTAGTTCTACCTTTTGGATCATTTCATCACCTTGGAAAACTGACCTAACTTGTCATTTTTTCTGTCCGCTCAACAATGGATGCAGGATGCTCGCTAAACGCTCGACTAAATAGAATTTTTTCATCAATTTCCAAATCGAATCGCCCCCTCCCGAAGGGACACTTCGATCAAAATCATTACTGACGTCTCTGGATACCGCCGGGAAAGTTTTGTGTCGCCCCACAACAGATTTTTAGAATCAGAGAGTGCGATTTTGTTAGAAATGATACCAAATATGTCAAAAAAGGTGTTAATCACGGCTTGCCATAAGACTTTGTCAAAAAATTGCACCTCGGCCGCTTCGCAGTCGTCTGGTATGCCACTGGTGCATTACACTCTCTAGAAACTTATTTCATTGGGTTCCTCGGCCTTGAAAATATAAGGTCCAATGAAAAAAGTATGGAAAAAGCAACGATTTCAAAAATGGTAACTTCTTGTACCTTCGATCTCTAACAGAAAAAATGCCAAGCCTCGGACAGATGGGGACTTTTATTATGTTGTTCCCCATGAAATTCTGAAGGGATCCTCAAATTTTCAGATTTTCCTTAATTTATTCCGGGTTAAAACCTGTTTTGCCTGGGCTATTGAGCTGAGTTTATGATGAGCGATTTTTTGCCGCGATTTGAGCTGTGCTGAGCGGAGCGGAGCGATTTTTTTGCTTAGGCCAATAGGCGAAATTCAGTGCCATTTCTGCGCTGGCGCAACCATGCTAGGGGATTTGAGAAAAGTGCCGAATGCTAACACATGAAAAAAGCGTAATTTCAACATTGTCTATTATTGAAACGGCTGGAAATGAAACTTTCAAATAAGCTATGGAAAAAAGAGTGTTTCTTGATCTTTCATTGTGTTCAAGACCAGCAATGATGGATCAGTTCTAGATACACAATGAACGAGAATATGGTAACGTGTTTATCAGTTGGTGTGTTTTTGAAAATACCGCCCTACTTCTGGTATTCTTCTCTGCCTTACGGTTGCCGTCCTGTCTGTCAGTAGTATGAAACTGCATGTAAACAAATGGTAACTAAAATTTCATCGGGTTATACAGGGTGGTCCATTCTAGCGTAATTATCCCATAGCGGTCTTACCGTTCAAGATAGAGAAAAATATGTAAGAAAGAAGTTATATGGTTTGATGAGACCTATAACCTAAAATTATTTTCAGCTATACAGGTGTCCCATTTTGACGGGATCAACAAAACGTCAATTTTTTTAAATAGGACACTCTATATTTTTTTGCATTTTCGGATTTAGCTTTTTTAACTGTCTTATGCCTGTATTTTTGTTTTTGAATTGTGTGGCAGTGCTAGCAACTAAAAATTAAAAACTGAAAAAAATCGCATTTCCACAGTTATCTTGAATAAATCGTAGCGGCCTTGCTTTTCAAAACTAAGAGATGAAACTTGACACGGTGATAGTCAAGTCAAAGACCAATATCCCAATGTTAATAAATTGCGATTTCTTGATACAGGGCGTTCACAAAAAAAAATCAAACTTCATAATTTTCAAAGTCTCATAACTCATTTTTTTCAAGTAGCATGCCCCTAATTTTATAACGTCATCTGATAGCTTTTTTTTATCCTCTTTCATTTTTTTTAGGGATACCCTACCCTTAAACTTCATTTTTTTCGAGTTAATCGGAGATTTTCACAAAATTTGTGATTTTTTTAAATTTTTTCACAAATTGAGTTGGCCGTGATGAATGACAGACAAGCCATATAGTACGCAACTCTCAGTTAGTCAGTCTGAATATTGTCGAACAAAGAAAAATGACTTTACGCGAGAGAAAATGATTGATATGATATTCTGGTAATGATCCCGATATCCAGGATCCCAATTTGTTCTTTTCTGCGTTGAAGCCATTTTCTTTTGTTCGACAATATTCAGACTGACTAATTGAGCGTTGCGTACTATTTGGCTTGTCTGTCATTCATCACGGCCAACTCAATTTGTGAAAAAAAATAAAAAAATCACAAATTTTGTGAAAATTTACGATTATCTCGAAAACAATGAAGTTGAGGGGAGGGTACCCCTAGTAAAAATGAAAGAAGATAAAAAAAGCTATCAGATAACGTTATAAAATTAGGGGCATGCTATTTGAAAAAAATGAGTTATGAAACTTTGAAAATTATAGAGTTTGATTTTTTTTTGTGAACGCCCTGTATCAAGAAATCACAAATTTTTGACATTGGTATATTGGTCTGTGACTTGAATATCATCATGTCAAGTTTCATCTCTTAGTTTTGAAAAGCAAGGCCAATACAATTTTTTCAAGATAACTGTGGAAATGCGATTTTTTTCAGTTTTTAATTTTTAGTTGGTAGCACTGCCACACAATTCAAAAACAAAAATACAGGCATAAGACAGTTAAAGAAGCTGAATCCGAAAATGCAAAAAAATATAGGGTGTTCTATTTAAAAAAATTTACGTTTTGTTGATCCCGTCAAAATGGGACATCCTGTATAGCTGAAAAGAATTTTAAGTTATAGGACTCATCAAACCATATAACTTCTTCCTTACATCTTTTTCTCTATCTTAAAGGGTAAGACCGCTATGGGATAATTACGCTAGGATGGACCACCCTGTATGTATAATATATCAGAGGTTTTGTGTTTTCTGTTTTTTTTTTTCAAAAATGACGAGCAGTTTGTTGAGTGCCTGGCTGCAAAAACCGTACGAAAAGAACATTACAGTTCCATTTCATGTGTGTTCCCAAAAAACATCACCTTCTAGGCAACCAGTTATACACTGAAAACGGCTTTTTCGTTCTTTTCGGAACACTACGCGCGGAATTCATTTTTTCGGCAGCAATGCACATGGACAACATCATTCCACATAATCTAGCATGGAAGTCAGGAGTTTCTTGTCATCTATTTTCCTTTGTTAAATCGATGGCTGAAAATCTGCAGGTTTTGACTTTTCCTAGCTCGCGCAGACGCATGAGTTCCATCCCCTAGCTTTGCGAACCTACAGCGCAACTCGTGCCGCTGAATATCGCATATTACGATGCGGGGAAGTGACATTATGAATAGACAGGATTGGTCCAGACAAAAAAAAATCGCTCAGCTCAGCTCCGCTCCGCCGGGTATCGCTCATCATGAACCGAGCATCATGATATTGTTGTTGACAACTTTTCCTATAACAAAACGAATCGAAGTGCATGCGGTATGTCAAGATTAGCCTACACTGCATGACCGTATACAAGAAACATTCGACAACCAACATCGACGTCCAGCAGCTTACCGTTTGGATTGTTGTTCCCAAGGTTGTTCTTGTTCCCTGAATTTTTCTCGCACTGCTGGAGCGGCCCACAAACCCGACAGTCTAACTTGCGGCAATCCAGCCAGTGGGATAAGATTCGTCTCGAAGTTCCGCAATGGGCGACCGGACAGTCCACGGGGACGTTGCAGACACGTATGTGGTTGACGACGCTCTTCATCGTCGCACAGTGGCGCTGCGTGCACTGTCGCACCTCGGCCTGGGACTCCCGGCGTTGGCATTTGTATGCGTGCAGGAGCAATACCAGTTGTTGCTGGATCAACCGGGTCTTGTCTACTCTCTCTGAGTCTGCTAGACAACGTAATATTCATGAATAGCGTATAGTAAGAAAAATACCGGTTTTGTACTAAGTACTACAAACAAAGTAGCTAGTAGGTATACAGGGTGGTGAAAATTTCGATGCTCACCATTGGTATCTTGGAAACGGTAAGAGATACGAGGTCGGTTAAATTAGAAAAAAGTTGCGCATTCCTGTGGCGATTGAGAATCTGGAAAGAAACTTTGAATATTTTGATTGGTTTACGATTTATCACGAAAAAACTGAAAATTTTGATTTCAGAAATTATTTTTTATCTTTCCAACCATTTAAGCTATTTCAATCGAACTTGGTAGTTTTATGTTTTTGATCACTCCGAGTCGATCAACGTTGGCAGAAATTTTCCAGGCCTTCTAAATGTCAAATTATGATAGTCAACTTTTGTTTTTTTTTATGGCCACCATATTGGATTTTTGCACTAATAGATAGAGAAAAAAATTAGCTTTCCGAATTAGTAACCAACATGTTCTTTTTATGATATTTTGAGCGTCAAATTTTTAAATTTCCGTAAATTATTGACAAAATCGGGAATGCTTTGAAAAAAAATTAAAATATTATCAATAGCAACAACAGAAAAAAGACTGACCGTCAGTTCGACAAAAGAGATGATCAGCGATCAAGGCTAATTGCAGATTAACTGAACTTTATTCTACTAAATGCTAGGTGATTAACCACGAAAAATGCCTGAAATCTGTACTAGACCCATCATCTTTCCATTATTGACAGATAAACCAGGATTTTCATTGATCAGTAAGCTACAAATTGACAACAAAAATTGCGAATCAACTGATCTCGAATTATCTTTTTTGTGGAACCCAGGAAGATTGTGTTCAATTGACGTATCTAAGGGCTCGATACCAAGTTGCAGAAGCGAAGTTTGGGACGGCGTAACTCGCCAAATACAGCGTGGTCTGATTGGTTGGTATCCGCCGTTGCTATGGTAACAGCTCTTACGGCGGTCTCAGCCCCAACTTGGTATCGAGAGTAACTTCTTAATCGTGTTTTGTGCTTGTTTGTACCGAGAGCTCATAAATTAAATGAGTAAAGGATGTCTGTGAATTCAAAAACGTCTGTCGAAACTAGGGTAATCCTTACTCCTTTTCTAATAAATTTGTCAAGCTTCAAGAACGATGCTAGTTCCGACAGACGTTTTTGAACTCACAGACACCTTTAACCCATTCAATTTATAAACTACCGGTACAAACAAGCACAAAACACGATTAAGAAGCTAGATACGTCAATTGATTGCACACCATCTGTTACTTTTTTGTTGTTGCTATTGATAATATTTCAATTGTTTTTCAAAGCATTCCCGATTTTGTCAATAATTTACGAAAATTTCAAAACTTGACGCTTAAAATGTAATTAAAAGAATATGTTGGTTACTAATTCGAAAAGCTAATTTTTTTCTCTATCTATTTGTGCAAAAATCCAATATGGCGGCTATAAAAAAAACAAAAGTTGACTATCATAATTTGACATCCAGAAGGCTTGGAAAATTTCTGTGAACGTTGATCGACTCGGAGTGATCATAAACATAAAACTACCAAGTTTGATTGAAATCGCTTGACTGGTTGGAAAGATAAAGAATAATTTCTGAAATCAAAATTTTCAGTTTGTTCGTGATAAATCGTAAACCAATCAAAATATTTGAAGTTTCTTTCCAGATTGTCAATCGCCACAAAAATGCGCATTTTTTTTCTAATTTAACCGACCTCGTATCTCTTACCGTTTCCAAGATACCAATGGTGAGCATCGAAATTTTCACCACCCTGTATACTACATTATAATAGAAAAATAGTCGAGGGTGACTAATGCGGAATGCCTGATAAATGGATGACTATGACTGAACCAGCGACTTGGAACATGATTTCACCGCTTTTCTACATTTTCGACCCTTTCTCATGGCCCGCCTATGATTTTCTTTCCCCTTCCACGTTGCAGGTCGAAAGGCTCTATTTGTTCGACTATTAGTCGTTCTTGGTTGAACCTTGATTGAAATTAGATTAAAATTAAAACTATCTTCCCAATTTGTAGCAATCAGTACCTTTATTTCTGTCACAAAGTGTAACAAGGTTGAAACCATTTAGGTCGTTTACCCGCTTACCGCATAGGGACTGATAATTGAATTTTATTCAAATTAAGCGTTAATATCCTGGACACACTAAAAAGCTTGATGATCATTAACGGATCGTCATTTAACTTCCCTTACTGTCTTGGCGAAGGCAAGGGAGAAAATAATGAAGTTTTTTTGGTCAATGATCATCAAGCACAAACGTAATTACGTTTACCTTGCTGTCAACAAGACAGCAAGGGAAGTTAAATGACAAGACAATCCATCGTTAATGATCATTAAGCTTTCCATAGTGTGTCCAGGGTATAAGGAAATCAATTACTTTTGAATCAATCTGTACTTACCCGCCATTCTGGAGGAATCTTGAAGATGTTCAATTACTAAATAGAAATCTATTCGTGATCATATTCTAATTGAAATAGGTAGCTTCAAGAAGTGTTATTCCTTAATCTTTAATTTCCATGGGTACCTATTTGGAATCGAGTTTTCTTGAACAAGAACAATAACAACGGTGTCATGAAATCGACACAAAAAAAGTCGGTAAAAAATATAAAAACAGCCAGTGGGATGGGAGACCGTTGAACTTCTTGAGTACTTACTGAACAGAAAAAGTGTCATGTTTCTTTAACCCGTGTCCAGTAAATTGGTGAATGGGCCCGAAAAGTTGGAACATTCAAAATTTGACATAATTCAGCGCATTTTGTTCCAATAGTGTTTTGAAAATTTGACTTGTTGAGGACAAACAAGAACTTGTGGTTTTCATCGAAAAATCTGTGCTGCGTGCTGCTAGCGCAGCGTAGCCAAGAATGAACCAGAACACTTTGAGAAGAAACGGGTCATAAATTTAGATTTTCCAAGAAATAATAAGAAGGTTGGAACTAAGTACTTTAGAGGTAATGAATGATGAGTCTGTTTTAGGAACGACACTGCAGAAGAAAAGATGTGATGAAAGATAAAATCCAAAGCAATGATCTGCTGATGATGAAAGATAATTTCCATGAAAGCAAACGTTCTATCCTATAAGGCAATGTTCACTTATTTCCTGTGGCTGAGTATACAGGGTGTCCGTTTTTCGAGGCTAAGCATTGGTATCTCGCTTATCTTGAGAGATACAAAGTCGGTTAAATTAGGAAAAAGTTGCGCATTTCCATGACGATTAATGATCCAAAAAGAAATTTGACGTATCGATTTTAGTTTTTGAGATATCGTGAAAAAAGAGGAATTTGAATTTTTGTTTTTATTTTTTATTCGAAAAACGGTTGGAGGTAGCCTTTTCTAATCTAGACATTGTCAGGGTACTTTTTCAAGGGGAATTCAAAGCTGCAAAAATCTTTATTCTAGCTTTCAAAGCAACCGAGATACCACATTCAAATTTTTTCTCTAATGGGCGCCATATTGGATTTTGATATTTTTGAATACGGTATTCTTTTCTGGTTACAACGATGTGCCACTTGTCACTGTTGAATAAATGTTCAACATTTACGTTTTTTTTTATTGTCGGTGCTGATTTTGTTTCCAAAGCACTCTTTGAAAAATAAAAAAAATTTTTTTTGCTCAAAAACATGAATTCCACAGTGGCATGTGACACATCGTTGTAAACAGAAAAAAATATTGTATTAAAAAATGTCAAAATCCAATATGGCGCCCATAAGAGAAAACAAAGTTGAATGTCATATCTCGGTTGTTTTGAAAGCTAGAATGAAGATTTTGGCAACATTGAATTCCCATTGGAAAAGTGCTTTCACAATGTCTTAATTAGAAAAGGCTAGCTTCAACCGTTTTTTAAATAAAAAATAAAAACAAAAATTACAAATTTCTGTTTTTTCTCGATATCTCGAAAACTAAAACTGACAAGTCGAATGTCTCTTTGGATCATTGATCGTCATGAAAATTCGCAACTTTTTTCTAATTTAACCGACTCTGTATCTCTAAAGATAAGCGAGATACCCATGCTTAGCCTCGAAAAACGGACACCTGTATATGGATAAGTACCCTTAATGAAAGTCACAGGCTCGATCACATGACTGCAGAGACTAGGTGTAAAAATAAATACAAAAATATATTTTGCCGACTCTTCAGGGCAGTCTAGAAATAAAAACCAATAATTGTATAATTATTATAATTTGTGAAATTTAATGGTACTATAGGAACAGGAACTTGAGTAATATGGTTCATGAATAATACAATGATCAGATTTTTGAAGCCAAAATAAACAGAGATCATGAAAATCAAATTTAAATTGAACCTGAAAAAGAGACTGTTGATGAATAAAGAAAAAAGAAGACATTATTGCTTTAAATACTCAGAGCTCTAATGGAGCACCATGGTCACCGGTGGCGTTGGCTAGAAGAACTTAAGCTTCTAGTTAGCTTATATCTCAATCAATTTTTATTGGTGAAATTGACTAGGTACATAACTCTCAAGTACCTACAAGTCTAATCTAACAAAAATGAAACATCGAGTGAAACATGTATCCAACAATAAAACAAAAATGTACAAACAAGCGTTTTTAGTACCTATGTCAAAGTGCGAGCAAGTTTCCTTGATCATGGTCCGAGCGGATTAGGTTCTTGGATCTAACTGGTTGCATTACCAACTGAAGAATTCCTTGTACTTCTGTCTCTTCTTGTTCACCTCTACTTGGATGCGGTGAAGACTCTGAGCCATTACCTGGTAATAGTCGGCTCTCGAAGAGGACACCTCGTAAAAATACTTTTCTTGTCGCTGCACGCCATCTCGTATGTATTCCACGACTAAGTCGCTCACAGCTCGCCTGTTCAAGGGAACCATCCGGATAAGCGATACCGCAGTCTCGTACACCTGCTGGTCGCGTTCACTCTTGAACGTGGATTGATGCCATTCCTTCGCTTTTTCGGCTGGCAAGGCTAGCAGTTGGACGGCTGCTGGTAAAGACTCAAACGCAGCTGAAAGTTCATCAAAATGTATACCCAGAGACCTAGAGCGGTCTTGTTCAGTGTGAATAATTTGATCGAGTGATCAACGTCTATCAACTTACATTTCGGAATGTTGTTGTTCTCTTCGTTTTGCTCCAATGGCGAACAAAATTGACACTCCGACACCGACGTGGTGAAGTGTGTGCAGTGGCTTGCGGCCTGGCTCCAAAAGGTGCACTGGGGGACGGAACAGCTCTCGTTGAAGTCGCGGCTGGCCAACTTGAACTCCCAATGTTGCCAGCTGTGCAAGCGCAGGAGCGACACCAGCTGCTTCTTCGTCACCTTGCGCTTCTTTGGTTTTGCTAGACAATAATGGGAACAACATAGTCAGAAATGTACCGGAATGCACTCAAATCAAGTTTTCTCCAGATGCTTTCAAATCAATAACCTCCCATGAGTCCTACGCCACTGGCTGGATTCTTTCAAAATTCCTCCAGTACATCTACGTGAATAAGTTCGACAACCAGATTATATTGAATTCAAGCCAATTGTGTCGAAACATTCTTGAGCTTGTCAAACTCTGCTGAATTGTGTGAGTTTTCGTCATTTTTTGATGAGATCTATTCAGTCATTTTTTGACTCACAACCACTATGGTAATTGATTCATAACATACCTAGTACGAGGTCGGAAGTGACCCCTTGCCGACCTCCCGAGAAAGTGAAGAAATGGTAGCTTTTGAAGGGAAATTTTAAAATATGCATCCAACCAAACAATAAGTGTGTTGATCAGTATTTCCTGAACCACGCTTCAGCAAAATTAATCGGCCTATCTGGAAGTTATGACAAAAAGTTATTTTTCAGATTTCAACTTTTGAACGCCTGTAATCCTGCAAGCTCGCCTGCAAGCTGAGTACATGGTTTTGAGTAAAATAGTATACTCTCGACGGTAACTACATCATTCCAGCTTCGGGCTATAGAGCCTCCAGGCCTCCTGCCTGGAGGCTCTCTATATGGTCTCAGCAGTAATGATGTATTTCCCGTCTCGGTATGTAATATACTATTTCATATCACCAAAGAAACACTTTGTGTTATTAATTACCGCCAGGACTGACATAGGAAAGCGAGTTAACATTCGATACATTGATTTTAGCGTATAGGAGATCAATCACTCTTGAATCAATCTGTATAGGTACTTACACCGCATTATGGAAGTCATTCGGAGATGTTGCAATATCACATAAAATTCCATTGCAGCTGTATGAACTTGTTGGAGTAGGTGGCGTCAAGAAATTTTGTTTATCAAATTTTGATTTGCTTGGGTGTGCACCTATTCCAAACTAAATTTTCCAGGCCAAGAAAAAACATAAACAAGGCAGAAAAAATTTCAGCAGAAACTATAAGAACAGCCAGTGATGATAAAACACCGAACTTACTGAGTAGATAAAGCAAGAAAAAATGTCAAGTTTCTTCAACCAGTGTCTAGTAAATCATTGAATGCGCGTGAGAGTTTTTGGGTTTACTTGACATTTGGTGTATTTCAGCGCACTCTCTCCACCAAAAGTGTCTTGAAATTTTAACTTGTTGCGGAATTTGACAAGAAATTGTGGTTTTCAACAAAAAAATTGTGCCGCCTGCTGCTATAGAACTGCGG
This sequence comes from Anaspis maculata, assembly GCA_949128115.1. NCBI lineage: Eukaryota > Metazoa > Arthropoda > Insecta > Coleoptera > Scraptiidae > Anaspis > Anaspis maculata. The sequence goes on from OX421961.1 coordinate 126,299,464, forward strand.
AGCCAAGAATGAACCACAAACGCTTTGAGATAAAACAGATAAAAAATTTAGATTTTTCAAAGAAGAATGAGAACATCTGAAACCAGATAACCAGATAGAGATAAAAATAGTCCGGATGCTAGTTGAAAGTACCTTGCATTTTTTGATGAGAAGATGCCACTCGATGGAAATGTTCTTTGTATCGTACTCTTCCGATCCAGAGAAGTAGCCATCAGCGCCATCCATGCCGGCGGCGTATACAGGGTGATACAGAAAAAAAAAAGTTGGAAAATTAAATTTAATTAACCGAAACATATGGAGACGTGTAACTCACCGCATACATCAACTATTTCATGCTTATGAAGCCACAGCAAACGGTTTTTGATTACCTTGAGCCGTCTTTGAAATGCAGGGGAAAACCAGAGAAAAAACAAGAACACTCTATTTTCCATAAATAAGTGATTCTTCAAGATATTGATACAATACTTGGTATTTATACAAAAAGTAATGTTAGAAATGATATGAGCTGGGTAGCCAATTTCCAAACCAACTATTTCCAGGAATACGATTGTCAACTTTTTTCCCTCTTGAGCACCATCTTGAATCTGCCCCGTGAGGCATCGTTGAAAAAGTGATTGGTTATTATAATAATGGTAACATGAATTATTGCATCGCAAAAACAACCTCTTCATCGTAATTTAGTGACCTCTTCGGCGGGAAAGAATTGTCATTCACGTATTTTTTGTCTCTTCAAAGCTTTTGTGCCCATGATGGCATTTGCAACATCTGGAATGGTGAAATATGTTACGCATTATGAACCTTGATGTACTTTGAGGTAGCCTACCAAGTTTCATCATCATCAATTGAGAGGTTTGTTCTTAAAAGCTGTTTGAACAAAATTTGTGTCGTTTTTTTTTATGAAAAATACAAAATATTGGGTCTCTCACCCATACTTGATCCCTCACTGAGGATAGCCTGGAACCGAAATTCTCCGAATTTTTTATGATAATGGTTCAGTGGGAAGTGCTCTTCAATGTTTAGTTGTCAAAAATTGCATAGTTGCATTCAAATTCCAGACAGAGAGCGACAAAGAAGTTCATGCAGTGAAAAAAGACATAAATTACAGTCGAGTAAAAAAATTAGTCCAGAGCTAGACTGAAAGCTGTCTGGAGACCTTGCTTTCTATAACATAAATGTGCAATTTGGTACACTGTTAGAGCTTGTTAGTAATGTTTCAAGCCTTCCACCAACGCTTGAGAGTCTTATAGAACTTGTGTATTGAGGAAAGCCTATCTAAAAGGGACATTTCCGGGATTTCTCCGTTGCATTGGAAGTTGTGTCTTTTTTTCACTGCATGAACTTCTTTGTCGCTTTCTGTCTGGAATCTGAACGCAACTGTGCAGATTTTGACAGCTACCATCGAAGAGCAGTTCTCAGTGAACCATTAGCATGAAAATTTTGGAGACTTTCGGTTCCAGACTTTCCTCAACAAGGGATCAAATAAGGGTGAAAGATCCAATATTTTGCATTTTCCATAAGAAAAATTGAACAAATTTTGTTCAAACAGCTTTTAAGAACAAACCTTTCAATTGATGATTGCAAAACTTGGTAGGCTACCTCAAAGTACATCAAGGTTCATAGTGCGTAGCATATTTCACCATTCCAGATGTTGCAAATACCATCATGGGCACTAAAGCTTTGAAGAGCCAGAAAATACGTGAATGGGAATTCTTTCCCGCCGAAGAGGTCACTAAATTATGATGAGGAGGTTGTTTTTACGATGCAATGATTACATATTACCATTGTTATCAATCCTTGGTCTCGATTGGTTCCAATTATTATAACCAATCACTTTTTCAATGATGCCTCACAGGGCAAATCCAAGATGGTGCTCAAGAGGAAAAAAAAGTTGACAATCGTATTTCTGGAAATAGTTGGCTTAGGAATGGGCTACCCAGCTCATATTATTTCCAACATTGATTTTGGTAGAAATACCAAGTATTGTGTCAATATCTCTAAGAATCACTTATTTTTGGAAAAAATAGTGTTTTTTGTTTTGTTTTTCCCCTAGATTTCAAAGACGATTCACGGTAATCAAGAACGGTTTGCTGTGACTTTATGAGCATAAAACAGTTGATGTATGTGGTAATTTATAGTATTTATACACGTCTCCACATACTTCGGTTATTTGAAATTAGTGTTGCCGTCTAGACAAGACAAGACAAGAGTTGCCCTACTCTTGTCTTGTCTAGAAATATCAAGACTATTTCAAAATTTCAAGACAAGACTCTAACTCTTGATGAAAATTTTTCAAGAGTCTAGATAGACTCTTGAAATAAAATTACTATAAAACCCTCCCTTCCAATAAAAAATACGTGACAGAAATATGAACCATCTTTCAGCAAGAAAAACAGAGAATCTTTGAGGAGCAAGGGGCGAATAGAGACTTCGTTCCAATAAAATATTCTATTTGGGTATACTCACGTTCAAATTTTAGAACAAAGACCCACTTTTATTGACACTGAAAGAATACTGACAACTTTCGCATTTTTTTGAAGGAACTGACCAAATGTTGAAGATATGATGAGACACTACCTCCTGGACATCGATAATTTCGCAGTCTTAACTTTTTAAACTAGACCTGGACATCTGATTTGACACTGGCATTTCGATAAAAATTATTTTGATAGAACATCTGACACACCGTAACCTAGTTACGTATCATTAGGGTAGGCCCAGCCGCACGCCCGGCAAACCCGCCGTCTCCCGGTGTTTTTCGAGATTCTAGGCCCAAACGACTGCCCAAATGCGGAACCATCCTTTATCATTTGTGTGAATGCTGGAAGAAAAGGTTGCCACCGCCACTCCTAACCTGCTAGTAGACGTATTTCTGCGAAGGGGTCTTTTATAAAATGACAAAAAACGATTTTATTGCCGTAGGTTGATGTCTGAGTGAATACAGTCAACTACTGTTCAGTTGAAAGAGTTTGAAAAAAATCTGGCACCGCGAAGGAAATAAAAACTTAGCTTACCGCAGTCTATCGGCTCAAATCGACTGAATAAGCAAGCCAAGAACAGTACCAGGTTGCCACATGAACGCACAGTGGTCCAGAATTCAGAAAATCTGGCCAAAAATCTGAAAATCATCTAATTTGTTCAGAACAGAATCGTGAATACAGAAAAAATCATCAAAAAAATCTCATTGGAAAATGGGGTAATTTTGAGGGGGCTAAATTCAAAAAAAAATCAAAAAATTCCGAAACTCATGGAACTAGTTCATAATTGAGTCGTGATTACAGAAAAAAAATTAAAAAAAATCTTATTGCAAAATGGGGTTGATTTTGAAGGGGTTAAAGTGAAAATAAATTCGAAAAAATCTGAAACTCATGACACTGGTCCACAATAAAGTTGTGATTACAGAAAAAATTATTAAAAAAATCTCATTGCAAAATGGGGTTGATTTTGAGGGGGTTCAAATCGAAATAAATTAGAGAAATTCTGAAACTTTTGAAGCTAGTCCATAATGTGGCAGAACGGCTTAGAATGATAAAATAAAGGGGAATGAAATATTTGGGAATAAAATTAGATTTACGGGCGATATAGGAAAGGAAAGAAATTGGGTTGAGGAATGCGAAATATATCGATTTTTGCCGGCCAGCATCGGAACCGGATGCAGGCAAAAGGCATTGACGTTTGTAGGCCAGAGGGTTGTGACGGGAGACGGGGTGTGGGGAAATAAGAGAGGTCCAAGAACAGGAGCGGGGAGATGGGATTCGAGTGGTAAGAGTCGAGCACGACGGGTGTATTTTGCGGGAAGATAACTAATATTTTTGAAGAAGAATAAATTAAGAAAAGTGCTAAAACACTGTGATAGATTTGTAGTAAATCAGTGACGTGGAAGGAAAACCTTAAGGCAAGTCTGATTTCTATTGTAATCGAATGCGAATGGTTTAAATAAGGTTGAAGTAATTGTTTTGGTTTAAAAAAATGATAGTAGGTTTTGTTTGATCTTTTGAACAGCCATGATAAGCGTCAAGCCGATTTGAATTCTTTGTAATTGCTCTGAGCTTTTAAAATGCGGCCCCTTGTTTTCAGATAACTACCTTCCAGATGCAAGAAAAAGGGTGAAACCTCAGCAACCCTTTTAAGAGATTTGGCTTCCGACAGAGCATGATTTTGTAGACTCTATTAGCTGAGACAAGCACTAGCAGTATTTATGCAAATCAAATCTGGGCAAAATCTTGATTACGCGTTATGTTCCCTCATAGAATAAGATATGTAACCCTTTCGCGCGACAAAGAATTTAAAGGCATGAGGCCGAGTTTCCAAAGAGAAACCCCTTGAGTAATGCTAAGAAAATTCAGTGTCGTTTCGAAGCACTTCAAGATAAAAATGAACGTGACATAAAATTTTGCAGGCTAATTAATTAGAGGCTCATTGCGATGACTTGTACTCCGTATTGTAAATTTGTGTAATGGTATTGAACCTGTATGAAACCGAGCTGCTGGATAAGTCTTCAAATTATAAACTATAGCACCAGCTGGATATAAAATCTATGGAATGTCAACACTCAAATTTTATGTAAATTATTTGATAAATAATTGAAAAAAATGGCTATAAATTCGAAAGATCAAGACAAGACTCAGTGAACAACAATCTCTCTCTAAGTACAATGAAACAGTAAAGATTTCTTCTCGTGCCAGGGTGAATGGGCGAAAGGGAAGAAAGGGTTGAAACGAAAACTGGAAAAAGGATAAATGAATTAGGCAGGGAATTAAACTCAAGTGTACTAGGAAATGGATTCACCCATAATTCTGAAAATTAGGAAGAATGAGAACGGAATTAATTTGCAAGGGTTGAACAAATTCGTCGTAGGATTGCACACGGTATTAGGATGTACTTTTCTTTCAGAAACCGAATGTAAATCTCGATGTAAACTAATCCAATTCCTAACGCTAGCTGAATGCCAGCACGTCAGGAAATTATGAAATGAATAATTAAGGGTAATTTAATTAAGTTGGCGATGATTGATTAATTTGTAATAAAATTGAGGTGTGGTTAAATGACTTTGTTTATTCTTTCAATATTTATTCAATTCATTCCCTTTAAGAAGAACGTGAGGTTACTACTAGAGTAGGCTTGAGGTATTAGCACGACGTGAAGCTGAGGTAGATGTAATCGGGTTAAATAACTTAGGTAAAGGTAAAATAAAATCTACGGCACAACGAAATACGACTTAGGGTAATTAGACGCATCACAGCTTAATTAATTTAATGTAGAGAAGGAGATTTGTTACAAGTGGTGTTCCGTGACCAGGATTAGAGGTAATTAGAAGTAATGATTGGATAAATAATTGGGAAATGAACAAAGGTAAATAGGCTAGAAAAATCAAAACACGCGCATATATAGAAAAGGACCGAGAGTCGGTGGAATTTCGCCAAGGGTGTTTATAATAGTACTGGGCGTGGGCGAACAGATGTGGTAAGGGTCGTTCCGGTAGCAGGTAGCAAGATGTGGGTCGAAAAATACACAACGGAGTGACAAAAGCTCACTTCAAACTACGACTATAATTTGCATAGGGTAAATTTTCAAACTAAATAAGCCATTTAAATACGATGGACCACGGTGCTGAAATTTCACAAATCAGGGAATAAATCGGGGTAGGAAAATTGAAGCGTAGCAGATGTATTCGTGAAATAAAAATACAGAGTAGCTGATCAAATTATGAGAGCTGAAGAGAATTAAAGGGACAAACCGAGTGAAAGGAAATAATCGAAGAAATAAGATTTGAGGAAACACCCCAAGAAATTGATAAAAAAATATTAGAACATCTATCGTTTAAACCGAGGCCTAAACACACAATCGTAATCTATGAGGTGTACCGCCAGAAATTGACAAGAAAAATCAGGAAGTTTATGGCTAATAGTGTAAATGCGAAATAATTTCGGGACACAAATTAAAGATAATCCAAAAGCGTGAAGGGCGGTAGGTAGCAGGCCTGTTGCCTGTTGAGGGGTGACCTAATGGGAAACGTAAACTAGAGCGGACGGCACATTCCATTCGCCACACACATGTGACTTTTGAAACCTGAGGATTTAAACTAAAACGCAGCGAAACAAACTTGGCGAGCGAAAAGCGACCTAAAAATTTAAAATGCGAAGTCGGATTAAAAGGGTTAAATGATTTTTTTAATCTGGGGGGCAGCGATAAATTGATTCCACAATAAACTAGAGAGATGATGCGGGAAAGCATATTGTACTTAAAGAGAAATGTTGACTTGAGAGATTTTAAATTAATGAGTTATTAATTAAACAAAATGTAATTGTAGCTGCAACAAAACAGTAATTAGTTAAAAAAAAAAAAAAAAACTAATCACTATTTGTTTTCTTTCGAAACGAAATTAATTCGGCGAGCCGAAATTGAACAAAGGATGTCCCAGGAACTACCTACGGAGGATGCACCACTTGAGCCGGGCCTGCAGCATAACAATGCAGACCCGACGACAGGAAAGCAAAGGGTTGACGACAGGGCCGGAGTCAGTACAATGGCGGCGGATTCGAGTGAAATTGCGGCGATTCTTTTGGAACTGTTACGACGGGCAGCGCACACAAATCAACCACCAAAATTTCCCAAATTTCACGCGGACGACCGTCAAATTCCACTGGTTTTTCTCTCAAAACTGGTGCGATATTTTGAAAACCAAGGTATCAAAGAAGACGATAGAAAACTGAAAATCTCTCTCGAAGCGATGCAGGGAGCACCGAGACGATGGGCGAACATATTTTTCCACGAGTGGAAAACGTACAGCGACTTCCGTAGCCAGTTTATTTCTCGTTATTGGCCGGAAAGCAAGCAACGAGGAATTCGGAAGCAGATTCGAGATGGCGTATATGATTCCAAAAATGGCGATAATCTTTTCGACTATTTTGCAAAAATGGTTGAACTAGCAAGTTTTCTGACGACGTCAATTCCGGAAAAGTCGCTCGTGCAGGAATTGAGATATCACTTCCCAGTAAACATCCAACAGCTATGGATTGTAAGTGGGTGCGAATCCATATCGAAAACTGGAGCCTTACTACAGAAGTTAGAAGATGCTGTTCAAAATTCAAGAGATGTCATAATATCGGAAGTTGAACCACGGAGGGAGCCAACGAATTTCGATAGTTCGGACGACTCTATTTCTTCAGAACCACCTAGGAAGCGACGTCGACGACGTGGACGGACTCTCGCGAGGATCTAACTGGAAGTGGTACATGGATCGAGGACACCAGATCCAATTCACGTAAAGTTATGTTAATTAAATTTTATTAGACAATGGAACTTAGCGTCGTTGAATTTCAGATAAATCCTGGGGACTAGTGAGACTCGGGACAACTCAGATCAACGTGGACAACTGAGAAGAATTCCGCCTAGAGGATCGAAGACACTGCGGAAATGAAGACTCAAGGAAAATTCGCGTAGCTTTAAATTTATTGCCTAGGGGTTTTATGTCTTATAGACTTTCCTCTCTGCAGGGGTTTCCCACTTAAGTAACTGGGGTTTTACTCTGCAGGCCAAAGCAAAAGGCTGTTCTTGTTTATAACTATAATCTGAAAATTTGTATGTTAATCTGTTCAATTTAAATTTAACGAAGTAGCCTAGAATAAGGGACGCGAGTGAACTTTTGGTTAGATAGCTCTAGACTAAAAGTTCAGGGGGGCCTCTGTGGCAGAACGGCTTAGAATGATAAAATAAAGGGGAATGAAATATTTGGGAATAAAATTAGATTTACGGGCGATATAGGAAAGGAAAGAAATTGGGTTGAGGAATGCGAAATATATCGATTTTTGCCGGCCAGCATCGGAACCGGATGCAGGCAAAAGGCATTGACGTTTGTAGGCCAGAGGGTTGTGACGGGAGACGGGGTGTGGGGAAATAAGAGAGGTCCAAGAACAGGAGCGGGGAGATGGGATTCGAGTGGTAAGAGTCGAGCACGACGGGTGTATTTTGCGGGAAGATAACTAATATTTTTGAAGAAGAATAAATTAAGAAAAGTGCTAAAACACTGTGATAGATTTGTAGTAAATCAGTGACGTGGAAGGAAAACCTTAAGGCAAGTCTGATTTCTATTGTAATCGAATGCGAATGGTTTAAATAAGGTTGAAGTAATTGTTTTGGTTTAAAAAAATGATAGTAGGTTTTGTTTGATCTTTTGAACAGCCATGATAAGCGTCAAGCCGATTTGAATTCTTTGTAATTGCTCTGAGCTTTTAAAATGCGGCCCCTTGTTTTCAGATAACTACCTTCCAGATGCAAGAAAAAGGGTGAAACCTCAGCAACCCTTTTAAGAGATTTGGCTTCCGACAGAGCATGATTTTGTAGACTCTATTAGCTGAGACAAGCACTAGCAGTATTTATGCAAATCAAATCTGGGCAAAATCTTGATTACGCGTTATGTTCCCTCATAGAATAAGATATGTAACCCTTTCGCGCGACAAAGAATTTAAAGGCATGAGGCCGAGTTTCCAAAGAGAAACCCCTTGAGTAATGCTAAGAAAATTCAGTGTCGTTTCGAAGCACTTCAAGATAAAAATGAACGTGACATAAAATTTTGCAGGCTAATTAATTAGAGGCTCATTGCGATGACTTGTACTCCGTATTGTAAATTTGTGTAATGGTATTGAACCTGTATGAAACCGAGCTGCTGGATAAGTCTTCAAATTATAAACTATAGCACCAGCTGGATATAAAATCTATGGAATGTCAACACTCAAATTTTATGTAAATTATTTGATAAATAATTGAAAAAAATGGCTATAAATTCGAAAGATCAAGACAAGACTCAGTGAACAACAATCTCTCTCTAAGTACAATGAAACAGTAAAGATTTCTTCTCGTGCCAGGGTGAATGGGCGAAAGGGAAGAAAGGGTTGAAACGAAAACTGGAAAAAGGATAAATGAATTAGGCAGGGAATTAAACTCAAGTGTACTAGGAAATGGATTCACCCATAATTCTGAAAATTAGGAAGAATGAGAACGGAATTAATTTGCAAGGGTTGAACAAATTCGTCGTAGGATTGCACACGGTATTAGGATGTACTTTTCTTTCAGAAACCGAATGTAAATCTCGATGTAAACTAATCCAATTCCTAACGCTAGCTGAATGCCAGCACGTCAGGAAATTATGAAATGAATAATTAAGGGTAATTTAATTAAGTTGGCGATGATTGATTAATTTGTAATAAAATTGAGGTGTGGTTAAATGACTTTGTTTATTCTTTCAATATTTATTCAATTCATTCCCTTTAAGAAGAACGTGAGGTTACTACTAGAGTAGGCTTGAGGTATTAGCACGACGTGAAGCTGAGGTAGATGTAATCGGGTTAAATAACTTAGGTAAAGGTAAAATAAAATCTACGGCACAACGAAATACGACTTAGGGTAATTAGACGCATCACAGCTTAATTAATTTAATGTAGAGAAGGAGATTTGTTACAATAATAAGGTCGTGATTGCAATAATAATAATTGAAAAAATCTTATTAGAAAATTGGGTTGATTTTAGGGGGTTGAAATCGAAATAAATGAGAAAATTGTGATACTCATGGAGCTGATCCGTGATCACAGATGAAATAATCGTAATTAGCATTTATCTCCAAAGTGAAAGAAAAGTTGTAGAGTAAGAAAAACTACTATCAATGCAATAATAGGCAAGCTGCGGCATTATAGTATTCTTATTCAAAACTGGGTTGATTTGAGAGGGATAAAATCTAAATGAATTACAAAAATTCTGAGACTCTAGGGACTGATCCATAATAATAAGGTCATTATCACAGGCAAATTAATTGAAAACACCGCATCGCAGGATGAGGTGTTGAGGGGTTTCAATTAATTAGAAATTAATTGGAAAAACTCTGAAACTTATGAACCTAGTCCATAGTAAGGTCACGATTCCAGGAAAAAATAATGAAAGAATCTCATTGAAAAATTAAGTTAATTTTAAGAGGGTTGAAATCGAAATAAATCAGAAAGTTCTGATCTTTATGGACCTGGTCCATAATAAAGAGAAATAATTATAATTAATCACTATTATAAATGGAGAAACATGTAAGTATACGATTAACAGCACTGACTCGTATACCTACTCACTCATGCCGTCTGCAATAATGTTCAAAAGGGTAGGACGGCAGTTTTCCAATCCATGATAGCACCCTCGACAAGATCATTTGTGATATTACCGGTTATCCCTTTTTCGCAGCTCCGATGAATAAAAATTAGGAAAGAGTGACCAATGTCAATGTCATCACGGTAGATTTGATGATGAACTAAATTCTATGGAAGGTCAGGGAGTCCAGAAAATGTTAAAAAAAGGTAACCCTAGAGTCCGTACATGATATGATGAGCGACTGTCCAGTTTTTTTTTTGCAAAATTCGGCCTCATAAAGGACTGAGGAGACACAGTCCTTCAAAATTTCAATTTAATCTTGGTTTTTCTACTGATAAATTATAAACGCGTTGCCAAAATGGACTCTGGGTTGACAGAACAATGTTTTAAGTGAATATCTAAGGAAATAGCTAAATTTCCTTAGATACAGATTTGAGATTTGAACAAGTAATTCACAATTTAAGGGACTGAAGGGTCACGAAAAAAGGTCGAATCTCAAAAATCCAGAGATAGGTAGTGATAAAAAGATATGCCGTCACCATGTTCATTTCACAAAACGTGACGTTTTCTCTCTCGATAAGTACCTAACTATTTTTTTTATCTTACTCTAAAATGCACTGATGCACGGCACGCACCACATCGGAAAAAAAAGATTATTTGCCAATGGAGCACTTTCGAGCAAAAACTGTTCATACTACTTCATTCATGGAATGTTGTAGTATCTCTTAGGGTATAAATCTCAGTGGGGTTGTGTGGCGACTTTCTTGTATTTCTCAAGGAACTTTTCAAAAACTTGAAAAATCAACTATATAAATAATAATAATATTGAATATTTTCAAATTTGTTTTTAGACTGACCATATATGTCAAACTAAAGTACTTCCTTTGAAGATCATTTTGTGATAGTTGCAAAGCCGCAGTGTAATTATTAAGCTAGCACTCATTCTTTAAGCTTTGCGAGCAAAATAGGGTAACTTTGACTCCGAAAAAATTAGTAACTCTGAGGGGTCAGAACAGGTGAGTTCCTGGAACAAAGTAACTCATATTCCAGAAAAGACTACCTACACTATTTCTTTACGTGCCCACAAAATATGAAAGTCATGCAAAATACTTGTAAAATTTGATTTTTGGCCGCATTTATTGAATTTCGGACCACTGTGGAACGTCGAGAAACAGTCAACGAAAAAAAGTCACGGTTAAAAAGAAAGTCAATCAATCAACTTCAATATTTGCTGTTTGGTGTTCAAAACATTGCTGCACGGTAAATGTAAATAATCGGGTTCGAGTAGAAACCGTACTTCTCGAATGTCGTGCGGACGTGGTCCAATATTTTTGTCGAAAATATACCGAAAATATGCAGACCTGTGTCGGGTTCCCGCTTGTGTCAACCTGACGCGGGCAAGAAGACTCTATTTGCTTAAGTTGTGAATAGAACACCAGCTTAATCAGTATTTTGCCTTGGTACATTTGAATGATATCTGGCTGCAGCTGCGTGTTGTCTGAATCATTTTATTTTATTGGCGAAAAAATACTTGATTTCGCAGCTATTGACCAAAAGCCCCATCGAACGACCTTATTTCTTAGAAGTTGCGATCTGAGAAGGCGCAGCTATTTTTTGGAGAAGTAGAAATAAAGATGTTGGAGCAGTCCTTCAAAAAAATCACTTGGACAAAACTTTCGCATGAGAACCGGAAAAAAAAACAATAGAGACATACAGAGTCTAAAGGAGATGGCATGTGAATATATAATTACTAGTCCAGTCATATTAGACAAAAATCTGGCCTAACCGGAAATAAATTCGGAAGTTGACAAAATTTGGTGAATCGATGCAGAATTGACCGTAGAATAACATACTGAAATTCCTGATGGTTCCAAGTCTTGGATTTTTTTCTAGAACCAATAAAAGAGCGCCATCCTTGAAAATTTTCGATTTTTTTTTAATAACTTGTAAACTATTACCATTAGAACACTAACACCTCCAAAGCAAATGTAGCTCGTTAAATTCTTGAAAGATTAGTACTAAACTCATTACTTTGTGGTCAATAGTCTTTGAGATACAGCGTCGGTCAAAACTCAGTGAAAATGACTCAAAATTTATTTCCGGATTTTACGTAACAATTTGCATAGTGTCAGTTCAGGGGCTGTAACGTGGACAGAAAATGTGCGGATTCCAATGTGTCTCACATTTTTGAAAAGCCAATTTATGGTGCGATTCTCTAAAAAATTACATTCCATAAAGGCTCTGTTACGTTGTTATTACCTAGGCAACAGCCAATGGCTGACACGAACTTTTACATAACAGAGCGTTTATGGAATGTTATTTTTTACAGAATAGCACCATTAACATTCGGTATCACACTTTTGTCTAGAAGTCGCCAACTTCAAAATGGTACTTTTCCTCGACCTTTGAAATCTATACTTGAAGTCCCGAAGAATCCACAAAAATCGATTATTTTCAAACCATGCCATTAGCTTTATTTTCCAAGTATGGAAAAACCATCTAGAGAATATGTGAAGGATTGAATACAAAAAAAATAACATGTCTCAGTATCTTTCTCCTAGTGATGGTTCCTGAGGTATATGGGTTGAAAGACTAAAACGACCTATTTGGAGAAAAATATAGGTAGTCCGGACACTAACTGCTGAATACTGTACGGACCTTGCATTTGATGACACAAAATGCCACTTAGCAGACGTAGTGAACATACTCATGTACTTTCCACGTCTGCCAAGCGGCATCTCACACCTAAAATGCAAGATCCGTACAGTATTCAGCAGTTAGTGTCCGAACTACCAATTTTTTTTCCCAAAAGGTCGTTTTAGTCCTTCAACCCATATGCCTCAGGAACTATCACTAGGAAAAAGATTTTGAAACATGCTATATTTTTGGTATTTAATCCTCCACATATTCTCTGAATGGTTCTTCCATACTTGAAAAATGAAGCAAGTGGCATGGTTCAGAAATAATCGATTTTTGGGGATTCTTCGGGACTTCAAGTATAGATTTCGGAGGTCGAGAAAAAGTACCATTTTGGAGTTGACGACTTCTAGACAAAAGTGTGATACCGAATGTTGAATTGGCTTTCCAAAAATGTGAGACACATTGGAATCCGCATACTTTCGGTCCACGTTACAGCCCCTGAACTGACACTATGCAAATTGTTACGTAAAATCCGGAAATAAATTTTGAGTCATTTTCACTGCGTTCTAGAAGACGCTGTATCTCAGAGACTATTTACCACAAAGTGATGAATTTAACACTGATCTCTTGAGAATTTAACAGGCTACATTTGTTTCCCTGGCTTTTGTGTTCTAAAGGTGATAGTTTATGAGTTATTCAGTAAAAATCGGAAATTTCCAAGGATGGCGCTCTTTTATTGGTCCTAGAAAAAAAGCCAAGCCTTGGAATTTTTGGGAATTTCAGTATGTTATTCCACGGTAAATTCTGCATCGATCCACCAAATTTCGTCAACTTCCGAATTTATTTCCGGTTAAAACCTATTTTGACTGGACTATAGGCGATTGACCTTATTGGGGAAAATGGCCGTTTCGTCGAGGAAGTTTTAGGGCATTAATTTTTAGAACTGGTGTAAGTTGCCGTCCGGCAACGGCGGTGGTTACGTCAATTGGTGGCATGTCAAAACTGTCACTTTGCTGTCTTGTGCAGTACGCCACAAGCAAACTTTCGTTCCTGTGAACCCTTGGGACCCCATAGGCTCGTTATTGGGCCCCATGTTGATGACCAGCGTCGTCGCAGACCTTTCTCTAAATCATCCATAGCTTCCGCCCAAGGAAGAGCAACATACTCTGTCACACCCGCACGGAGGGAAACACACAAGCCCGTCGACCAGCCTGCCAGCCAAGAAAAAATCACCTCGGGCTGGCCGTGCAGAGTCAACCACCACCTACCTTTTTTCCTCGCTTTTTTCTAAAGATTTCCTGCTTCGACGTCAGCTGGAGATCCGCATTTTTCATTCTAACAAGCTCGCCGTAGCTACCTCTGTGTTCGCGACGTAAACGTTGTCTTTTTTTATTGCAATAATGTAGTGCATTGCTGGGGGCGTAGTCTTTCAGCTGCGCACCTCTGGAGCTCGATCTACTAAAAACCTGCTAAATACGCTAACCATAACATGAAATAAGAGACACAAATGCAAACCCCTTTTTCAGATTATTTCTACTTGTCAAATTTCCATGTCAATATGTGGGTATTACAGGTATCCACTAGTGCCCACCTAGGCTACTAGACGTCGGAGTAGGTTTTCCTCGCAAAAACGTCCTCGACGATCAAGTACCGAGCTCTACACCAGGTGGCGTTTTTCTAATGTAAATCGCCTATACGAGACATGAACAGAATTCGACATGGCATCTCTCTGGCAACGCATTCCTATTCTCTGATGCAAAATTGATTAATTTATAGTGAACTGCCACTATAAACTAACAGGAAATCAAATTGTCTTCTGCTGATATACGAGATTACAATATACAGGAAGATGCTGCATTGTGTTGTTTTGTTTTTCTTGATTTTTAATCATAACTAGTATATATTCATGGACCATGGACTGTAGGTTGCCTATCAGACACAGCCTGACAACAACGGTCAATGCATAATGACATGGTGGCCTGCCTAATGCGCAAGCGCAGAACAGATTTATCACTTCATTATTCTTCCAATTCAAACCTCAAATCCCCAGATTTTTTTCTGAGAAAATGAGTAGTGGAGTAGTAGTTTGAATAGTATTTTATCATACCTTTTACCCTTGATTATGTTATTTTAAGTTGTCAAATTACTCTGCAAGAAATCTCCAAGCAAATCACACATTCAGTATACAATTAAAACCGTCAACAAAAAAGAATATATCTGATTTTTTTTCATTTTTCTTCTCAAGAGTCTAATCAAGACTCTTGATCTTGACAGCCCTACTCTTGTCTTGTCTAGAAATTTCAAGACAAGAGTTTCTAGAGGTCTTGTCTAAGTCTTGACGCCTTTTCAAGACAAGAGTCTAGAAAGTCTAACTCTAGACGGCAACATTAATTTGAATATAATTTCCCAACTTTTTTTCTGTTTCACCCTGTATACGCTGCCGGCATGGATGGCGCTGATGGCTATCTTTCTGGATCGGAAGAGTATGATGCAAAGAACATTTTCGCCAAGAAGTAGCATCTTCTCATCAAAAAAGCAAGGTTCATTTTATGCAACTAGCATCCGGACTAAAATCCTAAAAATCATCTGCACATGGAAGCCATATTTTTAGAATAGTAAGAATTTTGATTTCCAATAAAAATAAGAATGCCTTAGGTGAAGACAGTGTTTGGAAAAATAATAAATAAATAAAAAATAATAAAATATTTTGCATTCGCTAACATGACTAGGAAACTTTCTCACAAAGAACCTATGCTATTGGGTAGGTACTGGAAACGATGCATCTCACCGACACGAGAATTATAGAGAGTGTCGTAAGCCATTCGAATGAATAGATAGATGTAGAGGCCATTACACGAAAGTTGAATATGCTGGGACTTATCTGGATAAAATTGTCTATATAATTCATCTAGATGAAAATTTGGTTATCTATCATCTGTATCTAGATAATTTTAAAATAATTATCTATTATCTTGAATTACAAGCCGAATAAACCGATGAGGTTCGACTTTTTAAATATGGATCAGCGTTTAGCCACTGACATAGTGAAACGAAATAGTAAGACGACCGCTCGTATCTAATGCTAGAGAAAAAAATGACCGATAGCGTTCACTGCGTGCGCATTTCCAATGACGGGACATGTATTGTTTAGAGTTGGATTCTTTACCCGCAATAAAATGTCTGTCAAAACCTACATGCCTTGATTATGATTGGTTACCATTGTTGTCACTTTGATGTAACCGGCAGTTCGCGGCTGTCACCCTAAACTAACCCGTGAGAGAACTTAACGACATCTGGTTGGAATTTGTAAAAACCAGACATCCGATTTTGACGGGATATTTTTCAAAAAAATTTCGCAAACGAACCGCAATACAAGTTGACGATGGGAAATTTCCAAAATTTCTGCCAAATTTGAGGGGATTTTCCGAAAATTCATAATTCTTTCCGATTTTTTCCAGGGAATCGTCATTTCAAAAAATTCGTCCGAGATTTCTTGACACATTTTGGCGGCGAAAACTCGGATTTTCGGGCAGAATTTCGAGAAATTTGGTGTGAAAAGCCGACTGGGGGGTTTCGAGAACTCACTATCGTCTGGTACGAGACTTTTCTTGGAATTTTGCCAAAAAATGTTGAAAACGGTCCACGGCCCGGCCAAATCTGACAGAAACGTCATTATTGACGCTGTCGGTTTTGGGAAAAACTCGACAACACCTCGGGGCATTTGGACAGTGTTTTTGGAAAAAACGTACCGTGTCAGCGTGCGACATTGAACTGTGGTCTAGAGGGAGCTTTTCAGCATCAATCGGACACCAAAAACCAAAGAATTGTTCAAATTCGACGGCACTTTGATAAAATTTCCCAGACCGGGACAGACGTTGACGGCGTAATATTTCACAAAAAACAGGCGATTGATGGGGCAAAACACATCTGGTAGGTACTCACAGTATATTTGCACTAGAGCCCGATTTCTACCGGCTTCACATTTCGAGAAAAGCCCCCTTTTTCCATGTCGAGACACATCTCGTGGCGGCGTCAATGTCTTGTTGTCACGTCTTGTTGTCACGTCTTGTTCTCTACGAAATCCCAGATAATTCCATCGGACCTTCTGGTCAGATCTTTAGAAAGGGTCCATGCTTCGATCCATATGCGTTCTATTACGTCTTTGTAGTCCATTTTATCGAAATCTGTGTGCAACTTTTCGCATCGATACGGTCGACCTAGTGTCGGACTGCCACTGTCACTTTTGCCAACAGCACCGCGCGCCTCCGTTCACTAGATGTTAACGCGAATCTGTCAAACTCGCGCCACCGTTCGCCGAATTCTCAAGTCACATTCATCGTCGTGTTTGCGGTGTTTTTTTTTTGCGTGATCTGAACCAAAAACATAGACGACCGTCGACCAGAACCAATTTGTTGCTTTTTTATTCAAAATTTCGTGGTATTTCCCCTTTTGTGAGCGTTCGCTATTTAATTGTTTCAATAGGTTTGTTCCATAAGCAGTCCCTGACTGTCCGTGGACGTCAGCAGCCTGCGCATTACGATTTATGAAGTAACAGGCTGCTGACGTCCACGAACAGTCAGGGACTGCTGATGAAACAAACCTAATCTCAAACACAACGAATTTTCCTTCGTCAGATTTCGATTTTTGACGTCTCCAGAGGCCACCATATTGAACTTTTCCATTTCTCGACCGATCGGATTGGATTTTTCAACCTGTACTTGCATTGGGTGGGCATTCGAGGGCCCACATTTTGATTTTTGACATTTCAAAAGGCCGCCATATTGAACTTCTGCATTTTTCAACCGATACGATTGAGATTTTCAACTCATACTACTTGTTCAAGTAGGCAATCAAGATGCAGCATCTGTCAACCTTCGATTTTTGACGTTTTAAAAGATCGCCATATTGAACTTTTGCGATTTTCAGCCGATCTGATTTGGATTCCCAACTTAAACCTGTTTTGGGTAGGCAATCGAGGTGCATCTAGCAAATTTCGATTTATGACGTTTCAAAAGGCCGCCATATTGATCCGATTGGGATTTTCAACCTGTACTTGTTTTAGGTAGGCAATCGAGATGCATTTGTCAACCTTCGATTTTTGACGTTTCAAAAGGCCGCCATATTGAACTTTTGCATTTTCGACCTATCCGAGTGGGATTTAGAAATTAGAACCTATACCCACTTGAGGTGAACAATCAAGGTGTATCTATCAAATTGGACGTTTTGACAGTTCCGAGGCCGCCATATCGAACTTTTGCATTTTTTAACTGATCCGATTGGGATTCAAAACCTATAACCACTTGAGGCGGACAACCAAAATACATCTCTCAAATTCTGATTATTGACGTTTCAAGAGGCCGCCATCTTGAACTTTTGCATTTTCCAACCTATCCGATTGAGATTTTGAATCTATGACAACTTGAAATGGGCAATCTGAATACATTCGTCAAATTTGTCATTTTGACAGTTCCAATTCCGCCGCCATATTGAGCTCTCGCATTTTTCAACCTATCCAATTGGGATTTGGAACCTCTACTTGCTTTGGTTAGGCAGTCCGGCCGTCGAGATGCATCTGTCAAATTCCGATTTTCGACTTTTCTAGAGGTCGCCATATTGAACTTTAGCATTTTTCAACCGATCTGATTGGAATTTTGTACCTATACCTACTTGAGATTTTGAACATACATATACTTAGTCAAGATGGACAATTAAAGTGCATTTTCGAACTCGACATTCTGGCAGTTCAAAGCGCCGTATTGAATTCTTGCTTTTTTCATCCGATTACATCGGGTTTTCCAACCTATACTTGATTCAGGCTCAGATGAACAACTGGAACGTAACTGTCAAATTTTGAATTTTGCACATACTTTCATTTTATCTCAATTTCTCCTATAGGTACATATTTGAAAAGACTCCTAAATAATACAAATACACGGTTCTTTTTTGCTTCCCACTACACAGTGTCCTCCACGGCATAACCTTTTTCACGGTTCAGGTTTTCATAACACATCGTTGCTTTCATTCTCAAAATTGTGTACTCCATCATATGTTTCCAGTATTTTTGGTAGTTACCTTCAACAAAAGTAGAAATACATATTAATAAACATAATAATGGTGTATCGATTTTTCCCGACAACTCTTCGCTGACCAGACACTACCCACTGACATGCGTTCCGTTCACAATAGAACCCTACAAGTCGAGGCAGAAATTTCAAAGCACGCGATGAACAAACATCTTTTCGATTTCATGTTACTAATACACAGTCAGTTGCTTACGCCTCTTGGAAAACTTCATCTGACCAAGACACTATCGACGGACATGCAAAAAATTATTAGACTCGTTAAGGGAACACCTGACATCTGCCTAAAACAACCGAAAATCAACATCATGTATACAATCCCCTTTCCACTTGTCCGGTGTCAGTGGAACAAATTCCCTGGCTACTTTTCAACCATAGCTGTCACCCAGGCGACGGCTTGCCGGCGCCGGTGACAGCTAGTCACTACTCATTACAATCCGCTTCTGGCAAACATTTTGTGGCGGGAAAAATTAAATTGAATCGCAAATACCTACCCAAGTAAATATGGAAACCTTGTCAAGCGCCCTGCATACTGATGATGGATAAATATGAAACGGCGAAAATTTATATGCACACACGGCCATCCACTGGGGAAATGCGAGCTTATTACGATATAATATGAACCGAATGCAAATATTTATAATAAAACTGTTACATTATTTTTAGCCCAGTGCACGGGTATGAGTACCGAGCGAAAGTTAATGAGAAACGCCAGATGTCTTTTTTTTTCGGGTGTAGGTACCTATTACACAGTTTAATTAAAATTTTGCGAATGTGCGTCAAGAAAAGTGCTAGTTATGTTAGGGATATGAGTACCTACCTACACACAGATAATGATTAATTCTATTTGCTAAATAATAACAGATAAAATTATCACACTCCCACCGGTTCTTTTTCTGTCTCTATAATTCCCATTATACTACTTATGAAATAGGTAGACAGGAGTACCCTATGTAAGAGCTCACAGGTTATTGATACAAAATCTGCAATATTTTTAGGGTATCTACCTCACCCGAATTTTGTTTTACCATCACGATGCCTGAATACTGAAAGCACAGCTGAAAGCTTATTAGTTAGCTCGTTTTCAAGATTCGGTGCTGATCCATGAATGCGACAATAAAATTAGCAGCGCAATGATAAAAGGGTTGAGGTCGCGCTCGCAGCGGGGATTAGAGATGGCTGTGTGCGAAATGGGCTGCGACAACACTTCCATAATTACATTTTGGTGGTTCAACTAAATAATAAGCAAACCACCACTCCCGTATCAATCATAATTTACATGCAAAGTGGTGCTGGAAAGCGTGAGGTTTTACGAGTTTGCTCAGATGGCTTGAAAATTTCCGTCTTCTCATGAAAGGGGGCTCGAAAGGGGGTAAGGAGATAGTTGTGTAGTTCTGCTCTTCACTTCCAGTACAGACGGTGAAAACCAAAGTACAACACAATCTTTCGACTCTCCGCGACCTTTTGCAAAGTAGAACGTACCCTCGAACGTACCCGTTGTCTGGACTACAAGAAAAAAACACAATAACAAAGAAAATTGCCAAGGCCTCTCGTTCCGTGGTTGTGTGATTCTGTTCTTGAACAAAAAATGCCGACCAAAGTTATGCCGACTATCGCTTAATTCAAGTGTATAGGTAGGCCAAGAAACTTCCCCTAAAAAATTGTTACCAAGTTTTGTGCTGTTTTACCATTTTTGACTTGTGGCTGCGATCGTCCTCACCCCCCACCCCCCTTTTTCTAACGTGTGGACCTTTTCCCTACGTTTTACTTACGTCGTCGTTTCGCTCAGGCTGCTACTCCCAACGAGAACGGAACTTTGAGGATGAGGATTGAAGTGAAAGGTTGGACAGAAACACGAATTGATAACAAACAAAATGAATTGTTATTGAGAATCATCAGCAAAATTTAAATGACTTAGGTTCTTTTCACAGAACACCTCACATAATGAAACTGACAGAGTAACAAGAATGACACACAATGGACGAAAGAAAAAAACAGAATTTAAAACACGACAACAAAATATGTCAACCTGTCAGTCATAGAAAAAGGAGAGTGACGGATTCGAGCACAAAATCGCAGAAACATCAGTAAACAAATGAGAAAACATCAGTAAACAGTACACAGGGGTGGATAGTAGGATCTCCTGTAAAAATACTTGCACCTCGACTTGCACCGAATATGGGACAAAGTACATAGCAGAGAGAATAGAAACATGACATAAAAATATGAGAGTCATTGAAGACTGCGGACAATGACATTTAAATGGAAATCAAAGCATGACATAGACAAAAATACAAATGAGTATGCAAAATACAAGATGATATGAAATTCAGTAAGTTTACAAAATTCCTGAGACAACAAAAATGACATAAAAAAAATTAGAACGTAAAACAGACTCCATACAGGAAATCAATCTAAGCCCGGACCTATAACATGAAAACAATTCCCGTATACGCACTAAAGCTCGAACCTGAAACAACTGAATCTCATGGACGCGTAGTATGCCTCCATCCCCGCTTCAAACTAGGCTGTAAAAGCTGCGAAAATCCCTTTTTGGTCCTCTTCTTTGTCCTGAATTTCCGAAAACAAACAAATTGACGCCCGAAACAGAAACATTCGATTTTTCGGCCCTATATGCGTATGAAAAATTTAAAAATGAATGCAAACCAACCAAAAGCAACTTGGAAAACAATGTTGGTGAATATATGAAAAACTACACACCTCTGATATCGAATCTCGGAGGACGTCGTTGGGCACATCTAGCTTCGACTAGGCACAGGACAAGAATCCCGTCTTCGACCTTGATTCCCGTCGCGCTTACACATAAGGTGCGTTCAGTCAGCTTATTTAGCCGCAAGTTTTAATTTTAGTCGTAAGCGCTGCATCGCTCATTGGCTGTTCTGAGGAGGCTGGTTCATAAGAGCCAATGGGCGTTTCTCGCTTGCGACTAAAATTAAAACTTGCGGCTAAATAAGCTGCCTGAACACCTATAGTTCTGATATAGAAATATTTTGCTCGCATCGAAGTATTAAAATGCATTTTTGAAAATCAGCTAAAAGTGCGTTCCATCAGAGTACCCTTCTTGGAGAAGCGACGGATGAGAAGAAGACGAAGAGGGAGGTTCTTCATAAAACTGAGACTGAGACTGAGAGGCTCAGAAACGTTTTATATAAAAACCTCAAGGACGACCTTCAATTACAATTCACCTATTAACCGAATCTGTCTGAGCTACAACAAAATCCAGAAACTGTTCGACATCTTCCATGATAAGGTTCCCAGACTGGAAATTGTTTTTCGAGATAATTAGTGGTATTGACCTTTTACAGGACTGATAGTCTGTTGGTGAATCAGAGTAATAATTATAATAATAATGAAACTCCAACCCTTTCGAGAAGGCTCCAAGTTACGTCCTGTGACAAGGAAGACAAATTTGAGATGCAGACAATGTGTGAGTGTCGATTATTCTCCGTCTCTTGGGAACTGACATGATCTCGTTTGGTAATCTTTGTCATCTCGGGTTGGCTCTCATGAAAATAATACATTCATCAGCAGTAAAATGTGACAACCAACAAGCAGGAGCTCAACTTCATCCCACAACATTCTCACTTTTGAGTCACTCTAATCTCAACCCACAAAGTTCTCGTTTTTGAGTATCCTCACCTCATCCCACAACGTTCTCGTTTTTGGTCTCCTGGTCACGGCACCACTTGTGCTGTTCCACCCTTTTTGACCTTTGGCTGCGATCGTCCTCACTCCCCCCCCTCTTTTACTTGTGGACCTCTCACATATGTTTTGCTCACGTTGTCGTTTCGCTCAGGCTGCTACTCTCGACGAGAACGGAACTTTGGAGATGAGGATTGAAGTGAAAAGTTGAATAGAAACACGAATCGACAGCAAACAAAATGCATTTTCATGAAAAATCATCAGCAAAATTTAAATGACTTGGGTTCTTTCCATAAAACACCTCGCAAAATGAAACTGACAGAGTGAAAAGAATGACACACAATGGACAAAAGGAACAAAAACAATTCAAAACACAACAACAAAATATGTCAAACTGTCCGCAATTACACATAATCCTATAGAAATATTTTGCTCGCATCGAAATATTAAAATGCATTTTTAAAAATTAGCTGAAAGTGCGTTCCATCACAGTTTGATTACACATAATTGAGATTGTACTTTCTGCTGGGTAGTCAATGCTCGAAAGTATTCAGAAGGAGGTAAAGTTAAAGCCCATTGTCGGACAACTGCTACAATTTTTGTTCGATTTTCAGCGTTCGCACTGAAAAGAGCAGAACTACAAAGCCATGGGGAGAGAGGCTCCGGCTGGCTGTTGTCAGAGTACAGTAAGGTACCGTAAGCAAATCTGCTTTGCCCTAAATTGATTAATTGATTAGCTGTGATACCATTATTGACCCTACGTTGTGTATTTTTGTTGTGCCGTAGATTTTCAATCTTATCGTTTTCACTTATTTTCACTTATCTTATTTTCACTTTTATCTAAGTCAATTGAATCAATTACACCTTTCACTCCCCCATACCATACGAGTAGCCCAGTTATGCGAGTAACCTCAGTTCTTTGGAAGAAGATGATTTAAATAAATGTTGAAAAATAAACAAAGTCATTTAGAATCACACCTAATATTTATCACGAATTGATCAATCATGGACGATTTCATTAGGTTACGTTTATTTTTCATTATACATATTTTCCAGGCGTGCTGAAACCAACTTTACGATAGGAATTAAATAATTCAAGTTTACATTCGGTTTCTGAAAGAAAATTACACCCTTATCACGTGCGAAACGCTATGACTGATTCACTCAACCCTTTCAATTTAATTCCGTTTCGCATTCTTACTAAACTTGTCAACAACAGAAATGACGGTATCGAAAATTTTGCCCTTTTTCAAATTGACGTAACTTTGAATTGACACAACTGATTTTGAATTTGTTCCCACAGTTTTTATTAGATCTATTTTTCAGCAATCCATCCCATTGACGAGATGTTGTTTTTAATTCCAATCACTTTTTTACAGGGTGGAATGTGAAACATTGCAAAATTGTGCTGAGTTCCAGAGATCCCCGTTTCTGTGATTTTTTTTTCGAATTCTAATGAATTATTCATGAAGCCTGATGTTTAATCTCGGAACGGTTTTTGAGTTTTCCAGATAAGATGTCCAACAATGACAATATGATTTTTTTCACTTTCCCGACCCACCAAAATCTATTCACGGGATAAAAAGTTGGAAAATTTGTAGTTTTTCCAGAGAGAAAAACTCGAAAACAGTGGGTCCGATTTCGAGAATTTTTCCTCTAAAAATTAATTAAACCGTTTCTCAAACTTTTATTCCCAGCATGTCTGCACCTAAAATGGATATTTCATGGGGCTCATCGCATGTCCAAGTTTGCACTGCAGTTTATTCAAATACACGGAATGTGCAAATTCCATTTCGAAAAAACTACCGTCGGGAAACCTTAACCGCGTCGATTTTAAAGATGGATCTACACGTTGGAAATGGTCTTAATCGTCATAGGGTACTTCAAAACGGATGTATCCGTCGAAATCTCGGGACATTTTTTTAGCGCTTTCACAATACTTCCCCTCCTTGTTGGGTGGTGGGTCGGGAAAGTAAAAAAATCATATCGTCATTGTTGGACTTCTGATCCGAAAAATTCGGAAACCGTTTCGAGATTAGACATCAGGCTTCATGAATAATAATTCATTACAAATCGAAAAAAAATCACAGAAACGGAGATCGGTCGAACTTAGCACAGTTTTGCTATGTTTTACATTCCACACTGTAAAAAAAGTAATTTAAATAAAAAAACTAATCTTGTCGATGAGATGGATTGCTGAAAAATGAATTTAAAAAACTGTGAATACAAATTCAAAATCGGTTGTGTCAATCCAAAATTACGTAATTTTGAAAAAAGGCAAAATTTTTGATACCGTCTTCCAGTTGTTAAGTAGTTTGGTTTCACAGAACTATTGGTGAACAAGTTTCCTAACGCACTTGAGTTTCAATTCCCTGCAGAATCAATTAATACCTCGTAGATTCTTAATTTTATTCCTTTCTTCTTTCTAGCTCATTTTAATTTGTACGAAAAGAAGTATCGATTATTTAGCTGTACTTAGAGAGACATTGTTGTTCACTGAGTATTGTCTTGGTATTTCGAAATTATGGCCATGATTTCAATTATCGATCAAATAATTCACATGAAAGTGGAGTGTTACGTTAATTAAATTTATATCCGGCTGGTGCTGTAGTTTTGAACTTACAGATTTATCCAGCAGCTCAATTTCACGTTGGCTTAGATAACTTCACGCAAATCTGCAATCAGGTGTAGGTACGATTTATAGCTCTAATTAAGCAACCTGCAAAATGATGTTGTGTTTTTTTCTGTCTTGGAGCTTTTCCAAAACGACACTGAATTTTCTGGGCATTGTTCAAAGAGGTTCTCTTCGGTATGGGGCGCTAGCTTTTAATGCTTATAAACTTTCTGTCGTGCGAAAAGGGTTGAATCTTTTATTCTATGGAGTGAGGTAACACGTGAGATTGTCACCCAGATTCGATTTGCATAAATACTGCTAGTACTTTTTCTCAAGCTGATAGAGTCTACAAAATCATACTCTGTAGGAAGCTAGATCTCTTCGGAAGGGTTACTAAGATGCACTTCAATTATGAACAGTGTTTTCAGCACTCTTAATAATTCATTCTTGACGAGTAATAATTTTTCTTCTCGCTAAACACATCTGTTCGTCTCGACGTCACTTCTGCCAGTCTTTTTCCTAACCGAGCACCCCTGTGTTCTCGTCTTGGGACTCTCCTTTCTTCCCCCTCTCTGCTAAAATCTCCGCCTGACCACCAAGCTCATGTGCCGGTGTACGGTGTCACCCTCCGAGACTAGGCGGCATGTCGCTATTCTCACATTCTGGAACCAAGACTAATTTATCCCAAAATATATTCCCCCTTTTTTATAATTCAAGCTTGCCAGCACCCATTACAGTACCCACTACTATTTTTCAACCATCAGTTTCTGCACTGAAAATGAGAGAGCAGCAATCGAGACAATGATTGTCTTCGCTTCCAGTACAAAACACACATCATAGCTTTGAATTTCGGGCTTCCCAACTCTGCGTTCTCAACCGCACAGCAATGACGTAATCCTCAAGAGATGGGGGGGGGGCTCCCCCGTCGTGTCTATATTAATCATCACAAGTCACATTGTGATGAATGATGATGAGTTTGAGTGTACGACACGAAACTTAATCCGGTTCTTCAAAAATCGACTTGATTATCCGTCTGTTTGCCGCAAGAAAACCTCCTTGAAGTTGTCGCGACTCTCTCATCCTTTGTGTCGACACATAAACTTTCATCATCTTTATTTATACCTAATATGATGGTTTGTGCTCTCCGCACATAAGGCGCTGTGAGTGTGCGCCAGCGGAGAGGGTGAAATTTAATTAGAATTTCGTCGCTCGCGGTTCAAAGCAAATAAAAATCCCATTTGACGATGTCGTTTACAAGACGCGCTAATTTCATTCCATTAAGAGACTTATTATCATCACTGTGTGCCTAAAAGTTATAATGAATCAACCATATACACCCAGGAAAAAATGAGTTTTTGATTTTTGATTCACGAAGTTCGTAGGGCGAGTATTTTTTTCTGTTGTTAATCCTCGGTTAACTTTAAGCCTGAAGAGCTTGGACACCAAGCTTTCACCTCTGGTTTTAATTAGCTAGGTTGAATTCCAACAGATTTCTGATTTCCAAACAGATTCGGGCTTGAATATTGATGAAATGTCCTCTGCATGGCGAATGCCTTTGATCCTTTCGGCTTAGTTATTCGTTTGTTTGATTAGTTATTCTTTTGTGCGACAAGTTCAGCTGAGAGGATAACATCTACCTGGGTTACTAGCGGAAATAACGACGTCGGCCGGTTTCAAGATTTGCTTTAACTTGATTTACAAGAAAATTGGGGCTTGAGGCCGTGGCAAAGTTGATTATAAAGTTTTTACCTGTGTTTTTCCCGGCTTTCTTAATAATAGCGGAAGTTTAGCTTTTGTATTTCTGAGGAAACCTCAATAATTGGATTGGTATAACCGAGGGTATGACTGAGAGCTGAAGAGTAGCAAAGAAGCAAATTACCGATTTTATTTTCCATTTTGTCAGCTAAACTTTGAATTATACGCGTCTGTTAAAACTTTGGCTTGGCGGAACTAAAGGCACGTTTTATTACGTAATTAAGCTGGAAATTGCTACAGGCTATTCTTTTTCGACAAAACCTCGAAAAAGAAATTATGGCAATTTAGAAATTAATTGAACATAATTAATGGCTTCTTACTGAAACTGATCGATTTCCAACAAAATATTTTTCAATTATAGATATATCGTTCCACATACCTATGCAAAATTCACGATAAAAAGTTTCACATGATGCGCATGCAAGATATCGACCGTCCATCGGTCAGGAACTGTCATGCAAGAGGAATTGTGATTACAATTTTGCAGCGGTTTCATTTTAAAAGCAATCAGCAGTGAGCAAGCGACCACCCAGTTTTGCAATTTCACAGCTTTTTGTAGCTTTTTCCTAGAAAAGCAAATACAAACTGTATTTGCTGGTAAGTGAGGCAGATATTTTAGTTCTCCGTATTTTTGCATCACCTTTTTTCTTCCCCTACATCAACTACTTGGTTATTAGCAGCTTTTTTCCGTGGGGGTTTTTCAGTAACGATAACAATTACGATAACAACGAAATACTGTAGAATTACATTCTTGGATCAGTGGAGGATTCATCAGTGGGGTTTTCTTTCGATGGCTTTCTCGTTTCATCCCTCTTCCCGGGGCATCACCGCACGATAGTAGATACCCCAGTACTAAGAGACGCGTACGACGCAAAGACGTGCGTACTTCTCTACGATTTTGTGCATTATTTTCGCTGATGTGCGGAACATTGAGATTATCTTACTTATCCTGAAAAACTGCAAAAAACTGAGGAAATGTAGTCCAGGAATTTTAGCTGTTCAAATCGCAAATAGCGAACAAAAATGATAACTAGCCGGATTTTTGTATGTATAAGCTCAGTTAAGCATGTAGTTCAACATAGTAAAAGTCCTCAAGAATCCGGTGTGAGCTTCGGCCGTTGTGGCCTCGAGAAGAACTTGAGGGTCAGTTTTTCGCGTATATCTCATGAACAATAGCATTTGGGGAAAAAGTTCCTGGGAAGAAATTGTTGGAAATTTTATTGTCTACAAGAAAGGTCCTCACACATTTCATCGTCAGTCATCTCCTTCTTCGTCAAAACACAAGAAAATAAAAATAGTCCAGATGCTCGATGCTGAAGACTAGTATGGACCTTGAGTTTCATGATGGCGAAGTGCCACTTTGTAGAGGTGTTGTTTGATCCACTCTCTTTTGGTTGAAACTTGAAGCCATCAAGACAAATTATGCCGGCGGCATATACAGGGTGAAATAAAAATAAAAAGTCAAACATTTGTACCTCGAGAACCAAAACAGGTGAAGACATGTAAATCGCCATAAATAATTCCGATTTCATGGTCATGAAGTCGTCGTAAACTTGAATTGAATATCTTGAGCCGTTCTTGGAATATCTTCAAAAGACTGAAGATGTTAAAAAATATATATACATATTTTCGTCTACTTATCAGAAAAAAGTTGACTGTGTTTTTTTCAAAATTAGTTGGCCTAGAGAGGGCTTTTCACTGTAATTTTATTTTGAATGTAATTTATCATTGTTGCGATTCAAAACACCAAGTTTCGATTCAAGATCTGAAGAATTATGATATACGGAAAACAATTTTTTATTTCGTAACGACTTCAGTCTTCTGAAGATATTCCAGAAACGGTTCAACATATTTGATTCAAGTTCACGACGACTTCATGGTCATGAAATTAGAAATATTTTTGGCGATTTACATGTCTTCACCTATTTTGGTTCTTGAGGTACATTTGTTCAACTTTTTATTTTTATGTCACCACATATGCCGCCGGCATAGTTGGTATTAATGGCATTAAGTTTCAATCAAGAGAGAATGGACCGAACAACACCGCTACCAAGTGGCACCCTGCCATCATAAAACTCAAGGTCCGTACAGTCTTCGGCATCAAGCATCTGGACTATTTAGCTTTTCTTGTATTTTGACGAAGAAGGAGTGGACTGATGATGGAATATGAAAGACCTTTCTTGTAGACAACACAATTTTCAACAATTTTGCTTGAAGTGCTTTTCCTCCAAGTGCCATAGTTTACGAGAGAAACACGAAAAACTGATCCTCAAGTTCTTCTCGAGGCCACAACGGCCGAAGCTCACACCGGATTCTTGAGGACTTTTACTATGTTGAACTACATGCTTAACTTAGCTTATATACAAAAATCCGGCTAGTTATCATTTTTGTTCGCCATTTTTTCTATAATTCTTGGACTATTAGTCCAGTCAATGAAAGGGGTCTAGAGGGAAATGCCGAGATCCCAATTTTTGACTTCAGGGCTGTGTTTGGACTTGTTAGGAGTTGAGCATACCAAAAGTCCCCAAACCTAGGGGGTGAGGGGGGTGCAGGGAGGCACGAAGAAGGTACCGGTTTTCGGTTTTTTGGTTATATCTCGAAAACGGGTGGCCTTAGTCAAAAAGTGATCGTGTGAAAATTGAAGCTGACAAAATTTCCTACAAGAGTGATCTATTCATTTTTTCATATCACTTTTCCAGCCCGTCCAAGGGAAAGTTATGTGATGATGCAGGATGCAGGAAAAACGTTTTGACACGATAGCTACCGAACCGGTAGTCTGGTCGACTTGAAATTTGGTATACAGACAGGATCTTGATGTTTAATTAGCTGATTAGTTTTTGGCTTGTCATCTGTCTAACGGAAGTGGCACTATAAAAAAATGACAGAAGCTATATTCCACAAAACTTGACTTTTAAAATGCCGTTTGGAAAGCCCATAACAAACTGAATTCAGAACAGTTGAAAATATCACCCTATCTGTCATCTGTCAAAAAATTAAAAATGACAAAGTTCAAAACTTTACCATTCAATCATTCAAAATCTATTCGATGGATTGGGACCAAATTTGGCAGGAAGCAACAAAACATAAGAGTCAAATTAAGTCTGCAGTTGCAGTTCTCCATCATTTTCCCGTCGGGCGTTATGAATTTTCAAAATTTCTCCTAGCCGTTGCCACTCGAGAAGGCCTCTCACCCGAATTTCGACCAGGATGGCTCGCTTTTGATGCAGCACTCCACTCAAAAATTCATTCCTACTAGAGGATCGACTTTTTTCGAAAAATTCCAACTGATATCGGAAGAAGATTGAACTGGGCGTCGTGTAGATCTATTTTCAAAATCGACACAGCTTCGATTTTCCGACGGTAGTTTTTTCAATATGAAATTAGCACATTCCGTGAATTTGAAAAAACTGCAGTGCAATCTTCAACATGCGGTGAGCCCCACGAAATAATCATTTTAGGTGCAGACATGCCGCGAATGAAAGTTGGAGAAAAGGTTGAATTAATTTTTGGAGGGAAAATTTCCAAAATTGGACCCACGGTGTTCGAGTTTTCCTCTCTGGAAAAAACTGCAAATTTTTCAACTTTTTATTCCATGAACACATTTCCACCATTTGTTTTTAAAGAACAGATAACTAGTTCTTGAACATTTTCCAACAATTTTTCTCCAATTTCCCGGAGATTTTCCTACTGGAAATATAAAACCAGCCTCAGTTATCGAGACCGGACTTAGATGATGGAGCTTGAAGTGAAGCTTAATTGACGATTTCCACAATAAGATGATTCGGAAAAAAATTGAGGTTTTCTCTGGAAATTCAAATTTCCCTGACAAAGTTTTCAATTTCCTGCAAATATTTCCAATCTTTCTCTCAAATTCTAACTTCCCACCCGAAGGGACACTTCGATCAAAGTCATTACTGAAGTCTCTGGATACCGCCGGGAAAGTTTTGTGTCGCCCCACAACAGATTTTTATTATAGTTTTCGAGCAATACGCTCTTGAAAATCGCAAATTTTCGAAAAACTGTGTTTTGGATCACGTTTTTGGAGAAGACAACAAGAGATGCAACAGCTAGGACTAAAGGATAATTATTCTATTCCTACATGCCTTCACTGGCTGTGATACTACGTCAGGAGCATTCCGGAAGACTAAAGTTGGTTTTATCAAACTATATACCAAAAACACCCTGACATTCGCAAAGCCGCTGAAGTTTTGTCTGACTGTTTTGAGATGGTATGGTGCAAGAGCAAAGGAGAGATCTCTTAACCGCCATCGCTACCACACATGTGTCAAATCGGTAGCGAACATCAAACCTTACATATTCTCTCTTCCACCGACTGAGGGGGCAACTTATAAGCAGCATCAGCATTCCTTCAGAACCTATCACCAGGTCCAGCAGTGGTTAGGAAACGACTCGGGAAACGAGCTGTCCCCTGAACTGTGGGGTTGGGAACGCAAGCCAGGCAACCATCTGGCTCCTGTACGAACCATAGACCCTGTCTAAATACACCACATTATAACATTTCTAAAACGGCGAGAAAGTGCAATACACAATTTTGTGTCATATGTCTCGAAGTTTTCAAATTGCTGTTAGTCCGGTGGTTAAGCGTCCTAACTATGCATTTTGAGCTTAAGCAATGCGCTTTTGGGGTTTGATTGGGGGTCCCTCAACCTTAATTTCAAGAGTTGGAGACATCGGTGCACTCGATGCGGAGGGGGTCTGGGGGGCCCTTGAAAGTTGAAGGTGCGAGGCTTCCCACCAAATCACCATACCACCACGTAATTCCTACTTGGATGTCATTAATCGACTCTAACCTACACATTGACAACATTTGTTACCATGTCCCAACAGTTCTTCACACTGAAAAAAATTAATTCTTATGACAGATCGGAAAAAACAGTTTTTCTCAAATTTTCATCCCCACAACGAATAAACTGCCAGATGTGGTGTCATTTTGGAGTAAACGGCATCCTCTGATTTCATTCACCGAGTCAAAATGTTTGTGAGACCACCGTGCAGAGAATGACACGCCAAGAAGTGAGCATTTTTGAGCACCTCATTTAACAGTAGTTTCTTGGCTGATACCAATCAATATGATTGATAATTTTGTCATGGATCAATAACTTGAACTCTTTTGTAACGGTAATGCATGTGAATGAAACTCGACACGAGCGTGGAGGCTTGGAAAAAAATAATTTTCTCCAGCGGTCGAATTTATTTCACGCCTACTGAGCGTTAGTTTGTTGGGCTCAGGCAGGCAGCGTTTGGATAGCTTTGGAAGCAAAATTTCCATATTTTCCTGAAAAGTTGAGCAGTTTAATTCTGGAAATCGATTTATGAATCATCAACGATTGTTTTGCCGGTCAGTACCCACATGGTGGTTAACTGCAGAGGTGATGGCTAACGGCGGAGGAAATTCAACGTCCACGATCTCATTTTCTGCCACTATGACAGTCATTTTCACAGTTGTTTTCATATAATTATTTCTTCTCCAAACATAAAAAAACTTACACGTACAAAATGATAACAACCTTGAAGGTTGGTAGAGGAAAATAGAAAATAACACTTTAAAAGTTGAATGCCCTCCGTCGTCAGCCATGATCCCTGCAGTTAATCCCCATGGGGGTACCTAGTGACTGTCAAAATAATCTTTGATGATTCTCAAATCAGTTTCCAGAATTATGCTACTCAGCTGCATAGACAGATATGGAAATTTTGCTTCCAAAGCTATTCAAACGCTGCCTGCCTGAGCCCAACAAACTAACGCTCAGTAGGCGTGAAATAAATTCGACCGCTGGAGAAAATTATTTTTTTCCAAGCCTCCACGCTCGTGTCGAGTTTCATTCACATGCATTACCGTTACAAAAGAGTTCAAGTTATTGATCCATGACAAAATTATCAATCATATCGATTGGTATCAGCCAAGAAACTACTGTTAAATGAGGTGCTCAAAAATGCTCACTTCTTGGCGTGTCATTCTTTGCACGGTGGTCTCACAAACATTTTGACTCGGTGAATGAAATCAGATGATGCCGTTTACTCCAAAATGACACCAAACTTGGCAGTTTATTCGTTGTGGGGATGAAAAATTGAGAAAAACTGTTTTTTCCGATCTGTCATAAGAATTAATTTTTTTCAGTGTGAAGAACTGTTGGGACATGGTAACAAATGTTGTCAATGTGTAGGTTAGAGTCGATTAATGACATCCAAGTAGGAATTACGTGGTGGTATGGTGATTCGGTGGGAAGCCTCGCACCTTCAACTTTCAAGGGCCCCCCAGACCCCCTCCGCATCGAGTGCACCGATGTCTCCAACTCTTGAAATTAAGGTATGGGGATCCCCAATCGAACCCCAAAAGCGCATTGCTTAAGCTCAAAATGCATAGTTCGAGCTTTTTTTGGCGCTTAACCACCGGACTATGTAACTTTTGATCACATCAAGATAATTATTAAATAATATACTCATTTTAAAGGAAACTTAATGCTCTACCACGTCCTCTGGAATTACTTTCTTCTCAAATGAGCGGTAAAGAAGTTACGAGGCAAAATTTACAAAAAAACGTGTTCCAAAACACAGTTTTTTGAAAATTTGCGATTTTCAAGAGCGTATTGCTTGAAAACTATAACATATATGAGAAAAATTGATGGATCATTCCTGTAAGAAATTTTGTCAGCTTCAATTTTTACACGACCACTTTTTGACCAGGGCCAACCGTTTTCGAGATATAGGCGAAAAACAAAAAACCAGTACCTTCTTCGTGCCCCCCTGCACCCCCCTCACCCCCTAGGTTTGGGGACTTTTGGTATGTTTACCTCCTAACAAGTCCAAACACAGCCCTGAAGTCAAAAATTGGGATCTCGGCATTTCCTTCTAGACCCCCTTTCTGAGCGTTCATTGCCAGGACTATATACAGAGTGTTTCGGATTTAAATCGCGTTCTTTCAGGAAATGATGGAAGACGTCAAAAGAAGTAGACTTCCTCGAAAAAATATATGTCAGAAACAAATAAAAACGTGGGTGCGTGACCATGGTCACCCCCGGAAGAAGTAAAACTTCTATATAGCCCAGGCGCCAGGGAAAACAATAAGGAAATAATTGTTTCCTGGCTGGAAACTAGCTTAAAACGATCTGTGTAGCTTAGGTTTTGACATACTAGTTTTCCCCCTTTCTGAAATGTCGGCGTCATGTCGCCATCATCAACAAGAAGTGCACCAGCGTGGTTTTTGCCGAATATCTTAATTTTGGGTCATCTGACAGCAAAAGATGTAAGACGTCATTTTGAAGCCTATGAAATTCCCTATAGTTTGGTTCTTCAATCAATTTCCTGCGACCTATGGTCTTTGAGATAGAGCTTCTGGAAGCGAGAGTCATTGTCGTGAAAGCTCCATGGCCACTTGACTCGAAAAACAAAAATGTCGATGTGACAAAAAAAAAATTGAAATGAGATTACAAGAAAACTCTTCATGCTATAGTTGCGGTGATAGTCTTAAACTCTTCCTCTTGAACCGTAGATTACAAATATTGAAAAGTCAAAAACGTCACATTGTACATATACAGGGTGTACTACGGGAATCAAATCAGAACAGAGAAATTTGACATATTTCTTCGATTTAGCCTATGCGAAACTCTAAGCACTTATCAGGAGTCCAATATCAATATGTATTGCCCTGTAAGCTTCACTTGATACACTTAAGAAGTGGTCAGCTCACAGCCTTTCTGTAAAATGTTTTGAAGGCCCTCTGAAATCATCAAAATTTACAGTAGCAAGAAATGTATGTAACAGTATATTATATACCAAGGAACCAAAGTGAATTTTTGATCCTTTGGGTGAAGTTTTTTGCGCGAACGCCCTTTGGGTCCAAATCCCAAAATTAAAAATTCACTTTGGTCCCTTGGTATATAATATACTGTTATATACATTCCTTGGTACTGAAAATTTTCAATATTTTGATGATTTCAGAGGGTCTTAAAAACATTATACAGTGAAGCTGTGAGCTGATAACTTCTTTCGGGTATCAAGTGAAGCTTATAGAGCAAATCCATATTGATATTGGACTTGTGTTAGGTGCTTAGAGTGTCGCATATAGGCTAAATCGAAGAAATATGTAAAATTTCTCTGATCTGATTTGATTCCCTCAGTACACCCTGTATATGTACAATGTGACGTTTTTGACTTTTCTATATTCGCAATCAACGGTTCAAGAGAAAGAGTTTAAGACCATCACCGCAACTATAGCATGAAGGATTCTCGAAAAATCTCATTTTGAAATTTTTTTGTCACATCGACATTTTGGTTTTTTGAGTCAAGTGGCCATGGAGCTTCTACGACAATGCCTCTCGCTTCCAGAAGCTCTATCTCAAAAACCATAGGTCGCAGAAAGGTCATTCAAAAACTATTCCGTAGGGAATTTCATTGGTTTCAAAATGACTTCCCACATCTTTTGCTGTCAGATGACCCAAAATTAAGATATTCGGCAAAAACCACGCTAGTGCACTTCTTGTTAATGATGGCGACATGACGCCGACATTTCCGAAAGGAGGGAAATTAATATGTCGAAACCTAAGCTAGACAGATCGTTTTATGCTAGTTTCCAGCCACGAAACAATTACTTCCTTATTGAGCTGATTTTTGCTCCCTGGCGCCTGGGCTATACCGTCCGTTTTTTTTTCTAGGCCCCAGCGCGTAGCGCCTTTATTATGGGTTCCACACCTAACATATTATATATTTTTGAAATCAGAAGAACAAAATCTTTCGATTGATGGTATGTCAAATTATTTTTGACAGATGTCATTTTTTGACAATTGACGGAATAGTACTTATTGTGAAACACCATTTTAAAGCCCATGAAATTCTTAGGAGAACTGAGTTTTCATTTCTAGAATAGGATGTCTTTTACAGCTTCTGGAGGTCTTTGAATATGAAAAATTGTTAAATATTCAGAAATACCTACTCAATACCTAATTAATAGGTATTTTTAATATCAACTGATGATAATATTTTGATTTTAAATCGTCCAAATTAGCGGGAGATTCTATAAACACCTTATCTTTCAGATAGGCTCATGAAAAAAAATCGAGGAGGTCATATACCTGGCCACCTCGGGTACTATCGCGTTGGGCTGACAGTTCCAATTCACCGGCCGTTGAATCTCTCATTCAAGGAACAAGGAAACGGTCATTTCGACTAACTTCTTAAGGACTTTTGTCGTCTCATTGTGATTATTTATTGATTATCATCATTAGTTATTATTAAAAATACCTGTTTTGCCTATTTACGTACTTATTGAGTATTTCTGAATTTCAACAATTTTTCCTATTTGAAGACCTCTAGAAGCTGTGAAAGACATCCTTTTCCAAAAATGAAGACACAGTTTTCCTCAGAATTTAATGGGCTTCAAAATGATGTATCACAAGTACTATGTTACATGGTACTTGTGATACATGGATGTTACACTTTTTTGACAATATTTCAGGAGATAATAGAGCATCGAAAAATATGTATTTTCGCAAAAAATTGAAAAAACTTTTTTTTTTAAATAATAAAAGGTGAAACAATTAAAATGAAGAAAATGTGACAAAAGTCAACACAACCAGCTTGTAGGTATGCATTAATTCACTTTGTGTACCAAATTTGGTCAAAATCCAGTGGTTAAATATGAAGTTATAACAAAACAAGCGAATAATAATATGTCTCGTAAGCATGAGATTCAATAGTGCACCTTCTTTTTGAAGGATTAGTGAACGCAAGATGTTTATTAAGGTTCTACCATTATTTGGGCAGAAATTTCAATATGGCGGCCAACATATAGTCGCGGGCAGAATCATGAAATTTGGCTTGAAAATCAAAATAATCGTACTATTTAGACAAGGGAAAGTTCCAAGTTTTATGAAAACCGTTACACAAATAAGAGATATCGTTATGGCAGCCAAGATGGCGGCGGAATGTTGAAATTCAACTGGAAAATAAGACTGATCATACAAAACAACGGTAAGTTCCAAGCTTCATGAAAATCGTTCCACTAATAAGAAATTTCAATGTGGCGGCCAAGATGGCGGCAGAGCATTATTTGTCCAAAATCTGATGTATTTTGATGAAATTCACATCGCCTGCGAATTTCACTCAAACCGGACCACTTTCAGAGAAATTTAAAATGGCGGATCAAAGATGGCGGACAAGTGACAAAAATCATTGGTCAACTTTTTATGGTGGACATGTAAGCATTTGATTGGCGTTTGCACCCCATCGATATCTTTTTTCATTGCGGCATGATTCTCCCCTCTAGTTCTATAACTTTGAAACATGTTCAAAATGGATGGAGAATACAAGATGGCGGCGTGGCAGTAATTGTCAAAAATTGGATGGATCTTGATGTGGTTTACATTGCCTGCAAATTTCATTCTAATCGGATCACTTCTAGAGCAATTCAAAATGGCGGATCAGATGGCTGCAAAGTAACAAAAAACCAAAAGTCAACTTGACGTCCTGGACATTATTTACTATTGATCAGCGTTTACATCAAATCGATATCTTTTTCCTGAGGGAGTTGATATCCCGGGGTACAGACAGACAGACGGACGGGCGGACGGACGGGAAAAATGGAGCTAAAAGCGCCGTTTTCCCATTTTTTGAAAAAGTGTGCTGAAAACCGTTTTCAAAACTCAACTTTGGAAGCCTCTATCTCCGTTATAAAGCGTTTTAATATTATTTTTTTCAAAATAAAGATAGTTCACTTATTTTTTGATGCTCTACTACCTCCTTAAATATTGACAAAAAAAAGTGTAACAGCCTGTATATACAGTATACCTACTAATACTTACAGGTATCCCAGAATAAAGTGGCCAAATGTCTGTAGAATCAGATAGCCCCTACCTATTTGACAAAGCAACTCGCTCCGCTTGCTAACTTGGTTGGTTTGTCAAGTCAGGATGAAATCTAAATAATAATACAAAATACACCGTTTGTATCTTTTTTGCTTGAAAGTTTTTTCGAGTTTTTTTTTAGAATTTTCACATTGATTTAGTAGAATTATTCACCTACAATCATTTCTCGATTCGTCTCATACGATTTTTTTCATCGAATCAAACTATCCATTGCGATTCAGTTCGACTTACAGTATTCGATTCACTGACAACATTTGGACATCCCTAGTTTAGGTACACAGAAAAGTTGAGAATGATAATAAATAGGTTTCTATTTTGATTGAGACTAACATGCCGGCACATGTCGGCACCGCCGGCAGCAAATACCTGTAAAAATGAAAGTTTGTATATTTGATGGTAGAGGTCGCCTCCATTAGTTAGACAGCAAAACAGCGGCTCGGCTACTGATTGAAGAAATAAATTAATCATTTTCTGATCGCAATAAAAGACACTTTCGTAAGTTAGAATTCATCGATCAGATCAAATTTTTATTTATGATGAAATCTGAAGTACTCAAAACACGATGCAAGCGGTAAAAGAATACTAACATAACAGTTAAAAGCGAGCCTCACAACACATTCCCTTCTTCCATTCCCTGGGCGCCACTGGTTGCCCAGTAAAGCGTTACACACCATCCTCGCATCAACCGAGTTCACTCTCATCCACAGAGTCTCTCATCTGTGGTTGTTGTGATCTAAGCGAGCGATAAGAAGTTTTACTTCAATAATAACGGAGATACAGGGGTTCAAAGTTGAACTTTAAAAATCAATTTTCCGTCATAACTTTAGAACTTCTCAACCTATTTTGTTCAAATTTGAACCGGAGCTTATTGAAATAAGTCGGTATCCGAAAATAGTGAAGTGGTTCATTGAAATTTTTTAGGAGCGTGGATAATGGAGGATGCCTCCAAATTTTCATCTGTTTTCCACCCCTTAAAGTAATGTTGTACCTTGTGCTTCGTTTTCAAGATATGTTGGAACACATCTTGGTTTAGAACTTCGGAAAACACATCAAAATATCCACTTTCAAGAGCCAACAGAATATTTTTCTCGAAAAATTCTTGTTTCTTGGAAAAACTCATGATTTAGAACCTCAAAACACCTAGGGAACCTTTTTCAATAAAGGAGTCATCAGTTATTCTGCATTTTGATTTGTTGGCCTTTAAAAGTGGTGTTTTCGAGATGTTTTCCGAAGTTTCAAGCTCAAATATCTCAAGAACGAAACCTCTGATCAAAATTTTGCAAGCGTAACTTTGAAATTTCAAATTGAATGTAGAATTGAAAAATATAAACAATTCATAAAATTACCTGAAGGATTAAAAATACTGACGAATGATTTGACGAAAATGACGTCAAGATCTATGACGAAAAATCGATTTTAAAAGTTCAACTTTGAACGCCCATAGCTCCATTGATATTCGTTTCGGACATATATTTTTTGAGAAAGTCTACTTCATTCGAAGTTTACCATCATTTTCGGAAAGGATGGAAGAAGA
This sequence comes from Anaspis maculata, assembly GCA_949128115.1. Classification (NCBI taxonomy): domain Eukaryota; kingdom Metazoa; phylum Arthropoda; class Insecta; order Coleoptera; family Scraptiidae; genus Anaspis; species Anaspis maculata. The sequence continues at coordinate 126,338,749 of OX421961.1, forward strand.
AAACTGTCGGAGTTTTGGAAATTTGACAGAAATGTTCGATAAGGTGTACTTATAAATATCCCAATGCCCATATTCATAGTCGTTGTCAAGTGCACCTTGTTCCTTGTTCAAGTATCACTTTTTATCAAGCTGTAACTCAAGTACAATTTCTGTTTCATGGACATATTTTTAGCTATTCCCGTGAAATAGTATTCCTCGAGGAAAGCCAAGTAAGTTTTGTCTTGAAACAGAATTCGTACTTGAGTTACAGCTTGATTTAAAGTGGTAATTGGACAAGGTGCACTTGACAACGACTATGAATACGGGCATAAAAGTCTTCAGCTCTACCTGTTGCGCTAGAGTCGCCATCTTGAAAAAAGGTCCTCCGATTCCAATGTTTCTTCAACTACAGGGTGATTCATGAGTAACCTTACATAGGCTTATGGGAGATAGAGGCCTTCGAGGCGAGTCAGGATCCAGAGAAGAAATTTTGTTCTCCATTGATTACGAAGATACAGGGTGTTTTGTGTGTTCCGTATGAAACTTTGATAAGCGATATTTCTGAAACGGCTAAAGATATTTTGTTGGAATTTTCCAGTGATATTTCTCTGTTGGAACCTATTCAGAAACCATACCGGCCAAGTCAAAATCCAGGGTCGGGCTAGAAAAAATGTGCCCCTTTTTATGTGATCAAAAAGTACATTCTCTGACCGCGTCTTTGAAAAACTACTATCGGATTTGAGAAGCTGAGGAAAAGTGCTCCAAGAATCACTCTTCAATTTAGATGGCACACTTGAACCGTTTCAACAATAACAACAACAAAATTGAAAGGAAAATTTCAGAGCCAACAATTTTTTAAAATGACAAATTCGAGAGTTGAACACAAAATTAGACTCGATTTCGTCGTGAAAAAAGTTTTCGGCTATTGAATTTTTCTTTCAACCAAGCCCTTTCATTCCACAGAGACAAGCTAAAGAATGAATTTGAATGAATTCAATCAAACAATGAGTCAATTATGTCCGGTCGATAGTGGAAACTTACCCACAAATTTTACTTTCAATTTTATTGTCGAAACGGTTTAGGGTGCCATCTAAATTGAAGAGTGATTCTTGAAGCATTTTTCCTCAGATTTACGAATTCGATAGCATTTTTTCAGAAAAACGGTCAGAAAATGTACTTTTTGAATAAAAAACAAAGAAACACATTTTTTCTAGCCCGGCCCTGGATTTTGGCTTACCCGGCATGGCTTCTGAATAAGTTCCAACAGAGAAATACAACTGGTTAATTTCAACCAAATATCTTTAGCCGTTCCAGGAATATCGCTTATCAAAGTTTCATACGAAACACACACAACACCCTGTATCTTTGTAACAAATGGAGAGAATAGAATTTCTTCTGTGGATCCTGACTCGCCTTGAAGTTCCCTATCTCCCATTAGTCTATGTAAGGTCACTCATAAATCACCCTGTATATCCCGGAGAACAGTGAAATAGACTATGGGGCCGTGGAATAGGTACAAAATCGACAAAAATCAATACAATGACATACAAGACTGTGCTTTTTGATTGAAAATGGAGGTCACGTCAAGTATTCAACTCAACCACCCCTGAGAGACCATTGAAAACTGAAGTTTTCAAAATTCCACAAAAATATAAAAAAAAACATTTGAAACATTTTTTTTAAGCAATTTTATAGGCTCGTTTTTTCACGAAACCCAATATCTCTGATGCTTAGCGCAATATAACAAGAAAACTGGATCCAAGAACCATTTTTCCAAGATGGTGGCTCGAGCGCAACAGATAGAGTTGGGAACTTTTAGTATGTTCACCAGTATACCATAGCGAACATCTCTGTCCAATTTCCAAAACTCCCACAGTTTTTCCCTCTAGATTTTCTTATTTGAATGGCCCAATATCTGATTGTGGTGACTGTTCTCAGTATTTTTCCAAATCGCAAGAAAAAATAATTGCCTTTAATTTTTGTTGGATACAAGTAGAACCAAATGAGTCACTTACTGTTTTTTTGTACAACGTTGGTTTTTATAGATATATTGAATGATATGATTGAATGATACTGATGTCTAGGATAACGTCGTTTAAACGTTAAGTTACAACTAATAAAATAAAAACTGCTGTGAAAATGTTGTTGGAATTACCGATGTTTTGATGACAATGACCTCAAAATGGATATATCCAGCGAAATCCAAAAAGTTTTTTCTGTCCGACTACAATACTTTTCCTCAATGTTGATGGAGGACCGGGTAAGTAATAGTTTGTTGAAATAGCAGAAGCAATAAACTTTGGCGAGAAAGATGAAGAAGTGCGTTTTTTAGCCCATCCGGTACAGTAAAAAGCTAGAGTTATCCAACCTATTCGAATAACTCGTCAATCGTCATAATCACCGACGTTGTGATCGAATCATATCTACAACAATGATGGCGACGAAACTCTGCAAACGTTCTATAGAGAATGTTAGGTACTTACCAGGAGAACATTTTCACTTATCTCTTTTCCAACTAAAACTATCCGTATTGACTCAATCGACAACGTATTTTCAACGACAATTTTTATTAAAATAGGACTGAATAGGTAAGTATATCACAATTCTTCTTAACTTTTACTCATGTAGCCTAATGTTATGTATATGTTACATATAATCGAGACAATGACATACTGTACACATACTCGACATGGTCACTCATTCTTAAAAAAAAATACTATAAATTCCATGTGTTAAAGTTACCCAATTAGATAATAACTATAAAAATAATATAAGTAAGTATATAAACATTTTCATAGACAGCACAAATATGGCCAAATTAGCTTCTACCTTCGTCAACTTAGATATTCTATTATAAGTACGTAGGTATCTCAGTTCGTTTTTCTACTTATTCACGCCTCAAAATTACGTATATCAAAGGTTCGCTATTTTTACCCACAACATCCAGGATATTTATAAAGTATAAAAGCGGGGCTCAAGCTTGAATACCTTATGAATATTTAACATCATCATCACATAATTTTTTATTTGCGAACTTTCTCGAACGTCTTACTTAGCACACAAAACGTCAAAATGTTCGTTTCGCAATAAGAACTAATTACTTCGGTAGTTTCCTAGTTCGGGTGCCTGCTGAATCGAAATTTCACAGGATTAAACACGTCATCGTCCATTCGAAACTTTAGTACGACCTGAAATAAAGTTATCCGGTTAAAGACGAAAACTTCAAGTATTTACATTTTCAACAGAGCGCGCATAACAGGTTCTTTAGCATTCACTTTCAGCCACATCAGCGGAAGAGCTTGTGCGCGCGCATAGCCAGCAGCAGCAAAGATCAAACGTTAGTTTCGCCGCTTTTGGATTTAAACTTCCGCTACACTTGCGACAGTTGCGTCTTTTCACCGTTTCGGTCGGCCGTCGACTGGGACAACGGCATCCACTTGTTGAAGATCTTCGGCCGGAAGACTTCCCTGAAGGTGGTGCGGAACTGGCGCGACATCGTGCAGTACAGGATGAAGTTGATGGCCGAGTTAGTCAGGGCCAGGATGTCGAGAAGGTCGCCTGCAACAAAACAATAACGTGAGAACTCAGAATCACTCCAGAAGATGTTGATTGCGTCAAGTTTGGAGATATACATGGTCCATCACATTATTACTCCCTTCCGCGTTTCATCAAGTTAGTCTTCAGTCATGTATGTGTGACCAGACACAAATATGTTGTAAGTCACACAGCGAAACAAATGCTATATTATAATTCCACTGAAAAATTGTGTCTAGACACCGTCGTCATCAACACAATCCTAAAAACTATAGTTGGATGCGTACCTCCATCCTTTCTTATCCTGAGCTAACCTTCGCATTCCCCTAAAGTTCGATTTCCCTTAGCTATCTGGGAGCAGTAATCTAACCTGGGCCTACTTCTGCTTTTCTTTATTCCCACCTCCCCCTCAAGTATATCTCTGACTAATCCTTTGTGTCACAGGAGGTGTCCTGAATGAGACTGGTGTGGGCTTTTGCCTTATTTTACCATGTTAATAATCATGTATTGAAAAATGTTGTATATGTTCGACTTCTTAGAATAAGACTAGGAGAACCCATGGCCTGGCCATGCGGTCGAGGGGGCAGAGGACATTTCTATTACTTTAGAGTAAGTACGTGCTGTTTTGTTATGATGTTCGGAATCAAGGAGCAAAGGGAAATTTTTATGTCTTGTGCCGAGGTCTGAGGGCTTCGCACAAGAAATGCAGGGGAAGAACCGATATACGTCTGTTGGACAAAAGAAGTGTTTTTGTGTATGCTCGAGGTACGTAGTATTCATTTTCATTCACATGTTCGTGGGTAATAATTGCGTCTTGTTTTGAACATTGTTTTGAGTTTTTGAATGTACCTAAAATATCATTCATTGCGTTAATTTGCGTTTTTTTCTGATAATTTGAACGCTTTTTCTGGTGGCTGGTGAGTCATAATTTATAACTGCACAGACGCCGCGTCGTGCTCCAAGTTTTTTCCTTGTCTGAATACGAATTTGTTTATTTACATTTTATGTCATCATTTTGATGATGATCATTCAATTATTGTTGTGTCAAATTTGTTTGCCATGTACTTACCTGTATTTTTGTCTGTGCCATGATTTGATTTTCATGTAAATGTAATAATTGTCCTCCGTCTTTTTTGTAGTGACTCTATTTGTTGTATATCTGTTATACAGGGTGGCCCAACGAAAACAGAACAGAGGGGTTTTCGGGCATTTTACATCATTTTTTGATTTTGAAGTTGAAGTGGGGCAGTGAAGGGGTGAATTTGAGTGGCACTTTTTACACAGAAAATTTTCTCCCTCGATGCTGTGCAGGATGACGTTGACTGTACTAAAGAGAATTAAGAGATCAAAAATATTACATTGGAAACTTTGACAATTTTAGGAAGAAGGGGGGTGGGGTTAAAAATTGAAAAAATATTTTTTCAGAAAGAGAATTTCATTATCTTCACTTTGATGTATCGCAAAGTGAGTAGTGTCATTTGAAACTTCGAAGTTACGGTGGGTGGGGTTGAGGAGGCTGATGATAGAAATACGCCTATGTATGTTTCAGGTGTCCCCCTCAATATAAAAATCGACCTGTTCGAGCTTTTTTCAAAAAAATGAGGTGAAATGCCCTAAAACCCCTCTGTTCTGTTTTCGTTGGGTCACCCTGTATATCAGGTATTTTTGTCAGATATTTGTTGCATGTATTTTTCACGAGCCTCAACTAACACTTTTTTGGGTTTTCGCATTGATGTGCTTCATAATTGCTGATTTTATTATTCCTGGTTGATAATTGTCCACTGTGGTTGCTACTCATGATTTATTTCACATTTGTCTACTGATGTATCTGCAATTGTTTCACTACTTTTACTTACATTCAATACCGGAAATTATCAGTGAGTTGCTTGCCATTTTGCAACATATTTGAAAGTCTTCTTCTTTGAGCTTAACTCAGTGGTTTGTTTGATGTGTTCTTCCATTGAGTGCCTTGTTGCTGAATCTGTCACTCTCTTTTTCTCTGTGACTGACAGTTTGACATATTTTGTTGTTGTTTTTATTTGTTTTTGTTCATTTTTCCCATAGTGTGTAATTTTGCAATTCTGTAAGTCCTGTCGTGCTAGGTGTTTTGTGAGAAGAACTATAAAATAGTTATTTTGGACTTATTTTTCTTAAGTAAATGTCACTTTCTGTGGAATGAGCGTGTTTCATTAAACTCCTTCTTCTTCCCCTTCGTGTCGTTTCGCTTATGAGCAAAAGCGGACCTTAGCCTTAGGGTTAGGTCGACGATCACATACAGGCGAAATAAATGTAATGTCAGGAGGAACGGGGCTGTATATAACACTAGACTCTAAATAAAACTTCAACAGGGTTCAAAATCTTATAAAATGGTAACACTACCTGTGCAACTGTGTCTAAAAGGTAAAGTAGAATTTTTTGCGGTTCCATTTGCACAAAGCGTGAGCGTCTCATCTCAATCTGGATTATTTTATGGGGCGCAGTGGGAAATCACGGATTGAAACGTGTGTACGATGCATCCTGTAGGATGAGTCTGCGGGGAACTGTTCGTGGATTTTCAATATTCAGGATTCCATGCCACTTTTTGAACCAATCGCTTAAAAATTGCGTTGCATACTAGGCGAGCCCCTGGGGCGCCGTGTTTCGCACAGATTCCGTCCGCAGAGCATGCACAACCTGCACTGCAGTCGGGAAAATTGGATACCTGTTACAAACATGTAGGGAGTAGATGGAATAGTCAACGTCAACGAACAGACACGTCAAAATAAAACATTCTCATTGATTCTTTCAAATCAGTATAGTACAAAAAAAATTAAAACAAAATCTTCAATTCTCTTTACTCCGTTGGAGTTTTCCTTGGGGAGAAACAGTTTTTTTTCCATCATTCAGCAACCTTTCATGGTCTGTCACTGAACTTATGAAAAATATATCCCGTTAGTACAAAAACATTTTCCGGCTTTCCGCACAAGCCAACAGTAAATTCAACAAATTGAAAAAGCACAGTCCTTAAATTGTTACGACATGACAGACAGGGTGAAATTTCCGACTCAACTTCTTCGTTGCATCGTCAATAAGCAATACTTCTACTGTAAAAAAAGTCATTAACCGGACTGATAACGTGAATTACTACTGAGCAGGTTTGAACTAGAGCTGTGTCCGACCCTTTTGTACAAAAACGAGTGAAGCGTGCCAAAATTCAAAACAGGCGAAGACGGGAGTGGATTTGCAATTGCAATGTGAAAAATAAAAACAAACAAATATGTCTTATGGGCATGACGCTCAGTAGCGCACTTCCTTTCTGAAGGATCAGTGGACGCAAGATGTTAATTAGGACTCTACCTCGGGTTCTACTGTTATTTGGGCAGAAATTTCAATATGGCGGCCAAAATAGCAGCAGAATCATGGAATTTGCCTTGAGAATCAGAATGATCGTACTAGACAAGGGTAAGTTTCAAGTTTCATAAGATTGGTTCCACTAATAAGAGATTTCAATATGGCGGTCAAGATGGCGGCAGAGCATCATTTGTCCAAAATCGGATGTATTTTGATGAAGTTATATTTGCGTGTTTGTTGTCTTTTAACATTGCTCTACTCGGCTTGAGTATACATGTGTACACATACCATCGATGCTCTTGGCGACGGTGTTGCTTTACGTGGAATTCTGTTAATTCCCTCGCATGCCTGATGCCTTGAAATATAGCATCAGCGGAATGCCTTTGATAGATGGCGCCGCTTGGAGGACTCACATATTAGGAGTCCTCTTGGGTGTATATTACCATGAGTTCTCTGACTGCCACAGCATCGGATGGTCGAGCTGAACACGCCTGCATACTGATGAGCCCCCAGTAGGGGCGAAACACGTGTCTGTGCAGTTGCGGTTCGACCGTCCGATGTTGTGGTAGTCGGAGAGCTTTGTTTCATAAAAATGCGAGGTGCCCGCTATATGGCCTCAAGAGGCGCAATATCTATTTATATTTGCGTGTTTGTTGTCTTTTTATTTTGATGAAGTTTACATCGCCTGCGAATTTCACTCAAATCGGATCGCACTTTCAAAGAAATTCAAAATGGCGGATCAAACATGGCGGTCAAGTGACAAAAACCATTGATCAACTTTATATGGTCGGCACGTGCGCATTCGATTGGCGTTTGCACCACATCGATAACTTTTGTTCATTGAGGCATAAATCTCCTAGTTCTACCACTCTGAAACATGTTCAATATGGAGAATATAAGATGGCGGCGGGGCATCAATTGTCGAAACTTGGATGGATCTTGATGTGGTTTACATTGCCTGGAAATTTCATTCCAATCGGATCACTTTTAGAGAAATTTAAAACGGCGGATCAAAGATGGCGGCAAACTACCAAAAAACCGTGAGTGAACTTGACATCCTGAACATATAGTCCAGGAATTATGGAGAAAATAGCGAACAAAAATTAAAACTAGCCGGATTTTTGTATATAAGCTCAGTTAAGCATGTAGTTCAACATAGTAAAAGTCCTCAAGAATCCGATGTGAGCTTCGGCCGTTGTGGCCTCAAGAAGAACTTGAAGATAAGTTTTTTGTGTTTATCTCGTAAACGATGGCACTTGGAGGAAAAGCGTTTGAAGCAAAATTGTTGGAAATTGCGTTGTCTACAAGAAAGGTCCCTACATATTCCATCATCAGTCCACTCCTTCTTCGTCAAAACACAAGAAAAGATAAATAGTCCAGTTACTCGATGCCGAAGATTGTACGGACCTTGAGTTTTATGATGGCAGAGTGCCACTTGGTAGAGGTGTTGTTCGATCCATTCTCTTTTGATTGAAACTCAATGCCATCAATGCCAACTATACAGGGCTGGCGGCATATACAGGGTGACATAAAAATAAAAAGTTGAACAAATGAACCTCAAGAACCAAAATAGGTGAAGACATGTGAATCACCAGAAATATTTCTAATTCAATGACCATGAAGTCGTCGTAAACTTAAATCAAATATGTTGAGCCGTTTCTGAAATATCTTCAAAAGACTGAAGTCGTTACGAAAAAAAAATAGTTTTCCGTATATCAGTGATTCGTCAGATATTGAATCGAAACTTGGTGTTTTGAATCGAAACAATGATAAATCACATTCAAAATGAAATTAGAGTAGGAAGCCCTCTCTAGGCCAACTTATTTTAGAAAAAAACACAGTCAACTTATTTTCTGATAAGTAGACGAAAATATATTTTTTTTCAGTAACAACTTCAGTCTTTTGAAGATATTTCAAGAACGGCTCAAGATATTTAATTAAAGTTTAGGACGACTTCATGACCATGAAATCAGAATTATTTTTGGCGATTTACATGTCTCCGCCTATTTTGGTTCTCGAGGTACAAATGTTGAACTTATTTTTATTTCACTCTGTATATGCCGCCGGCATAGTTCGTCTTGATGGCTTCAAGTTTCAACCAAAAGAGAGTGGATCAAACAACACCTCTACGAAGTGGCACTCCGCCATCATAAAACTCAAAGTCCATACCAGTCTTCAGCATCGAGCATCTGGACTATTTTTATTTTCTTGTGTTTTGACGAAGAAGGAGATGACTGACGATGAAATGTATCAGGACCTTTCTTGTAGACAATAAAATTTCCAACAATTTTTCTCCGCGAACTTTTTTCTATTGTGCTATTGTTCACGAGATATACGCGAGAAACTGATCCTCAAGTTCTTCTCGAGGCCACGACGGCCGAAGCTCACACCGGATTCTTGAGGACTTTTAGTATGTTGAACTACATGCTTAACTGAGCTTATATACAAAAATCCGGCTAGTTTTCATTTTTGTTCGCTATTTGCGATTTAAACAGCTAAAATTCCTGGACTAATAATGTACTATTGATCAGCGTTTACATCACATCGATATCTTTTATCCCTGAGGAGTTATCCCGGGTACGGACGGACGGACGGACGGACAAACAAAGGGGAGCTAAAAGCGCCGTTTTCCCATTATTTTTTTTTGGGAAAGTGTGCTAAAAAGTGCGCTTATGGGCTGTTTAAGTAGGTCTTCTTTCGATAAGGTAGCGATATAGGTTTTACGATGGATTTTCATTCCCCCGTACAGTTTTAGAACGTAAAAAACCGGCGAGATCCCGGTTTAAAAAAGCAAAAAGCAATTCATCAGTGTCAACGTAATTCGATTTTAAACTTCTCACTTTTCCGCCTACTGATGCTGATGTGTGCAATGCGAGCTTTAATCTGTTAAAAGCTGCCCTCTTTCTGCCTCTCTGGCTGATATTTTCCAACGATTCAAGCGTCTCCAATTTCGAAATCAATAAGCAATAAGTGGCCTCAAATTTACAGGAAATTAAGCTCTCCGGCATTCTTTCCGGGCGCAGGGGGGAATCGACTGTTCGACGGGTTTGGCTTATTTCAAGAGTTTTCATAATTTCCACCCGCAGGGATACTGTGCATGTGCACATTCCATGCATCTGTGCAACCTTAGTTTCATATTATCCCGGAGTTCTTTTCTCGTGCCTTCAGGAAGCTTCGCCTAATCGTAATCTAAAATTGAAATTTATGCGGTATCGTAAAACAAGCTGTTTATTTTAATTTGAATGGATTTGAATGAAAACATCGACTAAAATATAAAAATAGCCGCGCGCGTGGTTCATAATTAATAAGGGAAGAGCTCGTGCTAAAGCCGTGTTGGAGAATTAATGAATCTGTTTTGGCATCACAATACTTTTCCGGTAAGTATCCAGAAGGGGGTTTATGGAACTTTGGTTTAAGACATCTCTAGAGGTAGGAAGTTGGAATGTGGAAGCACAATTGAAAAAAATTACAGCATCTTCATAATCAAATAAAAATAGCATAATTTACCGTAGTTGCAGTTTTCCACTATTCTCCAGTCGGACGTAATGAATTTTCAAAATTTCTCTTGGCCGTTGCCACCCGAGAGGGGCTCTCGCCGGTGTTTTGACCAGAACGACTCGCTTTTATAGCAGGACTCCATGCACTCAAAAATTCATTCCTGCTCGGAGATCGACTTTTATTGAAAAATTCCAACTGATGTCGAAAGTAGATTGGATTGAGTGTCGTGTAGGCCTATTCTCAAAATCGACACGGTTCCGGTTTTCCGCCAATAGTTTTTTCAAAATGAAATTTGCACATTTCGTGAATTTGAAAAAACACAGTGCAAACTTCTACATGTGATAGGCTCCACGAAATATCAATTTTAGGTGCAGACATGCTGCTAATGAAAGTTGGAGAAAAGATTGAGCTAATTTTTGAAAAAAAAAATTCGAAATCGGACCAACAGTTGCTGAGTTTTCCTCTTTGGAAAAGCTGCAAATTTTCTTGGGAGATTCAGAGAATTTGAAGATTGTTTTTTCATTTGTCCTAAAACCCCTCAAAAAATCTATACAACATATACAGGTGTCCCAGAATAAAGTAGCAAGTAGCCAAACGCCTATGCGAAATAACCAAGAAGAAACTAAGAGACTCCTCACTATATTTTTTTCGGAATCGGAATTTTATTTATTTTGTTATTTATTTTTAATTTTTTTCTACCACTTGTTGGATTTTAGTGACTTTTGACTAATATGTAGGCACGAACCTGTAATATAGCTGGACAGATGATAACAGAGGGGGACATGACGCCAGGCGGGCGCTGCCATGAGATTATGTGGACGTTGGGTTTTTGTTTTCAAGGGTTGGCATCACCTGCCACGGCAACGGTCTGATTCAAGGACGTCTATACTGACTGGACAAGAAGCTTCGCCGGTTTTGACGTAGAAAGGTGAAGCCGAAATTTGACAATCCCGACGGTCAAAGAGTTATTGTCCGCGACTGGTCCGCCACCCGTAACCATAGTCACGTTCAGTCGGAGCACGCTCGAAACTGTCGTTCAGAAGTTTGCTGCCAGGCCCGGTATGGGCCCGGTCTTGTAAAATGATAGCAATTAGTCAATTACCTGCAACAAAAAGTGTGTTATGTTGCGGGGTCCGCTTGTTGCGAACACTACCTATTGGGCTTGCGCGGCATAATCAACGATAATTCGCCATGGATGCACAAGAGGCTGGCGGCGTCCATCACGAATATCACGATGACAATCCCGACGGTCACAGATTCAAATCAAGCTTCAAGATGGCGGCGAAGTTTCTTATCCAGCCAGTAGTATAGACATCCTTGGTCTGATTCTATCCTCATTCTACGAGTTTACCTAGGTATATCCTGTTCACTTTTTATTTTCAGTAGAATGATATTTTGGAGCAAAAATAAAGTGACAAGCTGGAGCGCTGGGAGGATACGGCTGACGGCGAGGCTGACGGCCGCTGATAGTTTCGATCCAAATCTTTGCAGGTGCCATCAGCCGTAGCCGTAGCCCCCCATCTTGTCACTTTATTTTTGATACAAAAAGTCATTCTACTGAAAATAAAAAGTGAACGGGATATAGGTACAAGTCGCAGAAATCAAAACCAGAAATCAAGATATTATCCCAGATCAAGATAGCGCGGCACTGACAGCCAAGCACCGACTGTCACCGAGCGAAAATTATTCCAGTGAACCTCAAACGTTCTATGTAATAACGGTAAACTCTTGCAAATCTCCATAGATCGGTAACAAATTTAGCTAACATTTACATTAATATACACTCAAATCATATATTTATAAAATAGAGTGTATAGTCATAGTCATCAATACATAAAACTGCTCCGTTGAATATTGGAAGCCACTCTCGAGGCCGCTACCAAACGTTTTGGGCACCGGTCATGTACTGGTGCATAATAAGATGGCGACTTCCAGAGGAGGGGTCATAATTTGTTGAGGGAATCTCGGGAATTAGCAGTCCAGCTTTACTACAGGTTCGTGTATGTAGGTTATCATTCATATAACAAGTCTGAGGCAAGTTTCAGCCGAATACCTCGACCCGTTTAGCCCTAATGAGCCCCCTTATGTGCTTCATGGCTTCAGAATTCCAATAAGCCCTCTTCTGCCATCTTGTCCTATGTAGGCTCAATTAGACTTCCCCTTATTGTTTCTACAATGTGATTTGAAGCCCTGCTGAGCTCCCTTGCATTTTTTGCTACTTTTAAACCATAATAATCACCATTGTGCCGTCATGTCATTCGGAGACCTTTCGGGTCCCCTTGTGTCCTCATGTGTAGTTAGGAGGCCTATAATCAGCCCATTCATATTTTTATCTCGATTTTTATTTACTTTCAGAGTACCAGTGAGCCCCTCTTTTGCCTTTTTTTATTATATAGAGCCCCTTGAACCCCCTTGTGAAAAAAAAAAAAAAAAAAAAAAAAATTAATCCAAAAAAAGGTGATAAGACGTTGTGCTGGTTGTACGTGTGCTCCGTTTGTTTTGTATTGTGCGGGCGTATTTTGCCGAAATTTTTTGTTTTTTTGACTTCGTTGGCTGTGATATGTGCTGTGTGTGCTGTCCGGCCCTTTTCTGAGGGCCTGCTTTCTTTTATTCTTGGATCCGGTGAGTTCGTTCCGTTCTGGCCGCCGTGTTGTGCGACAGCGTTTTTGTTGCTTGGCTGATAGCGTGCTCTACAAAACATTGTTTATTGTTGGCGTATGCCTGGTGCCTCGCCCGTGATACGGGCGGGCCTTGCGGCCTTGCTGGATCTGTTTTATTAATTGTACACTGTTTTTATTTATACATCGATTTTATTGCTTGCACATTTTTAATCTGTTATTTTAATTTTAATTTTGACTTTGTCTCTGCGGTTAACTGCGGTATATTTTGGATTGTTCCTGTCCAGCCTTTGTTGTTTTTGTTTCACATTGGTTTGGAATTTTTTCACGCGTTCTTGGCGCGGTTGCCATCGACACAATTTAGCTAGGTACTAGACATTTGGCGTGTTTTTTTGTGTTTTGTTTTTGCGCCCATAGACATTATCACATCATGGCAAGCTGCCCCAAGTGTAGGACCAGCCGAAGTAAGGGTTTGATGATTCGTTGTGAAGGTACGTGCGGTGATTCGTATCACTGTTCCTGCGTTGGGGTGAGTGACGTCGAGTTCAAGTTTTTGAGTGAGCGCAAGGGATTTTTATATTTGTGCGAGATATGCAGGGGTCGATGTGAAGTCGACCTGAAGGATAAGTGGACTTCTCTTTTTGACGCAAGATTTGATAGGCTGAAGAAAGATTTGCAGGCGGGATTCGATCTGAAGTTTGAAATTCTCGTTGAGGACAAGTTGGAGAAGCTCTCGAAACTCTTATCGGATAAGTGTGACGAGGTTGCGGGAAGGTGTGAGACGGATGCTTCGGCATTGTTGAGTGAACTTCGGTGTTTGAGGAAAGAGAATGAGGAGCTTCGTGGGCAAGTCGTAGAGGGACTAAAGAGGGTAGATGGGGGGGAGGTTGGGTTGAAGCGGGATCTGAATGTTGATGCGAAATTCAGTGAGCTCTCTGAAGTCTTGAGCCGGGTCACATCTAAGCTCGATGTGATGGGGACTCTTGACGATGTTGAGAATAAGAATGATACAAAAGGCTCATACTCCTCAGCTGTGAGGGCTCTTCCCTCCTTTATTGTGCAGCCGAAGGAGACGGGTCGGTCTGTGGATGAAACAAAATCGAGGCTTTTCAAGACTGTTGATCCTGTTCAAACGAATCTTCCCCTTGCTGGTGTGCGGGGAACCAGTGGTGGCGGAGTTATTGTTACCTGTGACAATCCTGATAACTGCGGTAAGTTTGTCGAACTTGTGTCTGGTGGAATGAGTGAGGGCTACAACATTAAAAGGTTGACCCCCCTAAATCCCAGGGTTAAAGTTGTGGGTTTTTCTTCGGAGTTCGATGAGGTATCACTCTTGTCTTACCTGAGAACTCAGAATAAGTCAGTTCTGGAGGTAGATTCTCAGTGTCAGGTGATGGGTATCAAATGTTTGAGGAATGACAAGAAGAGATTCCAGGCAGTCTTACAGGTGGATCAGCGAACATATGACAGGTTTTTGAGGGCTGAAAATGTTTTCGTGGGCTACGACATTTGCCGTGTTTATGATTCTATAGAACTCCTTCGATGCTACAAGTGCTGTGGATTCCACCACACGGCTGCCAAGTGCGGTAGGTCAGACGTATGCCCCAAGTGTTCTGAGAAACATAGAGTTACTGAGTGCGCCTCCAAAACACTTAAATGCATAAATTGCGCCATGTCTAATGAAAAACACAAAACGAATTTTTCTCTTGACCATGCTGCGTGGGATGGGCAGAGCTGCTCAGTTTACGGGGATGCTCTGAGCAGGTTCAGAGCTAGCATTGTTGGTGACTGTAGGTAGCAATCACTAGAGCTGGGTGCCTTGGGTGTCACTTCTCCCGTGGACCTTGACCCCCCTCTGTCTCCTCAGCGTTCCCACTCCTTTTCTGTGTATTATCAGAATGTGAGAGGTCTATGTACGAAGACTGCGGATTTGATGGAGGCGGTGTCTGGCGAGGAATGTAATATAATAGCGCTTTCTGAGACCTGGCTTCATCCTGGCATTGTTGATGGTGAGCTGTTTGACTTGGGTAAGTACAATGTGTTCAGGGCAGACAGGAATTTCGAGTTGTCTGGATTGCGCAGGGGCGGAGGGGTTCTGCTCGCCGTCGATTCCTTTTTGGGTGCTGCGCAGGTTGATCTGGGTGACGCTTGGTCTGGGGTTGGTGGGGTTGATGTGGTCGCGGTTGCGGTTGATTTCGGGTTTTGGAGGTTGTACATCCTTGTGCTTTATGTTCGTCCGTCCTGCACAGCTGGTGGTTATAGAATGCTTTTCGATGCTCTAATGTCGGTTGAGTGTATTCTAGGGGGTAAGGTGTTAATCCTGGGAGACTTCAACATTCCTGACTTGGCTGGCTTTTATGATGGGCATCAGCGAACACCCTTGATTGATGAGTTTAGTAATTTTATTGAGTATTGTAATCTCAGGCAGTGCAGTAGGGTGGTTAACTGTAATGACAGGTTGTTGGATCTGGTGGTGACTAATCTTGAGTGTTCCGTTGTGCGTTCTGATCGTGTTCTGTTGCCGGAGGACGGCCATCATCCTGCGCTCGAGATTCACTTGCACGCTGTTTCAGATAATAAGTCTCTTCCCGTCACTTGTAGCAGTGAGTACAACTTTAGAAAGGCGAATTTTGTCGAGTTATATGACAGACTTGCCGGTCTCAACTGGCAACTGCAAGAGTTACGTGGCCTACCGGTCGAGGATGTCGTGGATAGATTTTATGAATCCCTTGCTCGGGTGTTCGACTTGTGTGTGCCCTGTAAAAGGAAAACTTCCCGCACATATCCCCCCTGGTTCACTGGACAAATTATACGAGATATTAAGAAGAAGGAGCGGCTTAGAGTCAAATACAATAGAACCAGATGTGTTGAGATGTTCAATGAATATAGATTGTTGAGATCTCAGATTAAAGTGGACATTGCTGGATCGTTCGCTTCTTATATCAGACAGACGGAGTCCAGCATTTCTAGTGATCCTAGCAAGTTTTGGTCCTATGTGAGGTCAAAAAATGAATGTGGGAGCATACCAACCACTATGACTTATGCTGGCAATGATATTGGGGGACCGTCAAGTATAGTTGATTCCTTTGCCGATTATTTCAGCAAGTCCTTCTCTTCTCCATCTAATGCTTCGCTTTACCCCAGTTTCTCGAGTTTTTCACGCCGTGGTGATGTTCTCAATTTTGATATGGTCTCTGAGGATGAGGTTCTTGAGGCTATTCGTAGTCTCCCATCTAAATCTACTGCAGGACCTGACTTGATTCCTTCTTATCTTGTACGAGATTGCGCCTCAGTCCTCGCAGCGCCTCTATCGTTGATTTTCAGTACCATGTTGAGGGAGGGAGCCTATCCGCGGAGGTGGAAGGAGACTCGAGTGTGCCCGGTTTTCAAGAAAGGTAGAAGGAATGTTGTTGAAAACTATAGACCCATTGCCATAGGATGTAATTTCAGTAAGGTGTTTGAGATCCTTATGCACCGTAAGATTTTATGTCATGTAGGTCCTATGCTGTCTGACAGGCAACATGGTTTCATACCACGACGGTCCACCGTAACTAACCTTATGGAGATCACCCAGTTCTTGTCTGAGAGGTTGGATAGGAGAGCGCAGGTGGATGTTGTCTACACCGATTTTTCCAAGGCATTTGATAGAATAGATCATTCCATACTGATGACGAAACTGGCTTGGTACGGTCTGTCTCCTAAGTTCCTGGCTCTGATACAGTCGTTCTTGACAGGTAGGCTCCAGTATGTGCAGTGCAATGGTTTTCGTTCTCGGATGTTTGCTCAGACTTCGGGTGTGCCACAGGGAAATAAGCTTGGACCATTGTTTTTTGACATATATGTTGATGATATCAGTGACTGTGTTGAGGCTGGATTTCTGATGTACGCTGATGACCTAAAGTTGTATAGTGAAATAGGTGCTGTGGCTGACTGTGAGAGACTTCAGGCTGATTTGGACAGGGTTAGGAGATGGTGTCAGACGAATCACCTACCACTTAATCCCAGTAAATGCTCGATTGTTTCGTATTGTAGAGCTAGAAATGAATTACAGTTTGACTACGCTATTGGTGATGTTTTGGTGCCGAGGGCGAATGATGTGCGTGACCTTGGGGTTCGCTTCGATTCCCAGCTTACTTTTGTTCCACACATTTCTGATGTGACTGCTGCTGCCTTCAGGAGTTTGGGTTTTGTCTTGAGAAATGTCAGGCCCTTTGCGAATCTTCAGACTGCCTGTCTCCTTTACTCGACATTTGTTAGGCCTCGTCTTGAGTATGCCTCTATCATTTGGAGTCCTTTATATTCGGTGCACGTTTCCGCTATCGAGAGAGTTCAGCGTCGATTCTTGAAGTTTTTGCATTTCAGAACTTGGGGTACTTATCCTCCTAGGGGATGTCCCCAGGACATGTTGCTGGCACGGACGCAGTTCGTCAGCCTACAGTCAAGACGATGTTCGCATTCCATTGTTTTTCTTTTTAAACTTGTCAATGGTTTACTCGACTCCGAGAATTTGGTGCAGAAATTGATGTTCAGGGTTCCACGCGTAAATTCAAGATGCACCGAGACGTTTTACCTCCCTACTACTAATACTAATGTTCTTAAGGCCTCTCCCATATATCAAATGTGCTCTAATTATATGAGTGTTCAGGATCGAATTGACATATTCTCTTGTTCTGTTGGCCAGATCAGGTCTTGCTTTGACGGATCTGCTTCTGGCGGTGTTGAGTGATCGCGGTTCTTTTCTTGTTGTCTTTTTTTTTTTTTTTCTCCTGTTCTCTCTTAGCTTGATGTGCGCCTCACTCTGTTAATGGGTATCTACCTGTTGAGTGGGAATCTCAATAATAATAATAATAATAATAATAATAATAATAATAATAATAATAATAATAATAATAATTGTGTCATCAGTATTGTTTGAAGCCTTTCGTTTGGAGCCCTAATGAGCTCCCTTATGTTTTTTCGTGGCTTTTAGAATTCCAGTAAGCCATCTTGTGCCTTTTGCATTGCTGAAAGCTCCAGTGTGTGTCCTTTGTGCCTTCATGTGATATACGGAGCCCTGTCGGACCCCCTTGTGTCCGCAAGTGTAGTTTGGAGTCCTAGTTAGCCCCCTAATGTTTTTTCATAGCTATCAGAATTTCAGTAAGCCCCCTCTGTTGCCTTCTTGTGAGCACCTCATGACTTTACGAGTATATGATATTCGGAGCCCTGATCAGTCCACTTTTATTTTTGCTTAGAGTTTTTATTTGCTTCAAGAGTAGGTGAGTACCAATAAGCCCCCTTTTTTACCTTCATTTGTTATATAAAGCTCGATCCATTGGGCCCCCTTGTATTTTCAATATCGTTTAAAGCCCTAGCGGACTCCCTTTATGCCCGCAAGTGTAGTTTGGAGCCCTAATTAATCCCCTTATGTTTTTTCGTAGCTATCAGAATTTCAATAAAGCCCCTTTCGCCTTCATTTATTACATAAAGCTCCCTTGGGCCCCCTCGTGTCTTTAATATCGCTTGAATCCTTGTCGATCTCCCCTCACATCTTTTCGTAGCTTGAGAGCATTCATTAGTGAACACCTCAAGCCTTCATGTGATATTTGGAGCTCTATCGGACCCCTTGTGTCCTCAAAAGAATATAAA
Source organism: Anaspis maculata (assembly GCA_949128115.1). Taxonomy (NCBI): domain Eukaryota; kingdom Metazoa; phylum Arthropoda; class Insecta; order Coleoptera; family Scraptiidae; genus Anaspis; species Anaspis maculata. The sequence continues at coordinate 126,357,333 of OX421961.1, forward strand.
GCCCCAATCAGACCCTTTATGTTTTTTCCTGGCTCTCAGAAATCCAGTTAGCTCCCTTTTGCCGTCTTGTATTATCCAGAGCTCCCTTTGGCCCCCTTGTTTCTTCAACGTCTTTTGAAGCCTCTAACACTTTTCCAAGGCTTCCGGAGCATTAGTTTAGTAAGCACTCTGTGCCTTCATGTGACTTTGGACACCGACACCTTGTGTTCTCAAGTGTAGTATGGAGTCCACTAGTAAGAGCCCTTTTGCCTTCGTATGTTATATGAAGCTTCACGGGCCCCCTTGTGTCTTCAATATCATTTGAAGCCCTGCTGAGCACCTCTGCATTTTTGCGTGATTTTTGTCCCGGCTCGGCGGTGAAATAAACATGACGTCAAACTGTCCTGTGTCAAACCGGTCGCTTTAAACAATATAGGCGTCCAACCGTCATGTATTAGGTTGACCCCATAGCAGGGCTCCAAAAGACGTTGAAGAAACAAGGCGGCCAAATGGGGCTCTAGATAATACAAGAAGGCAAAAGGTGGCTAACCTGAGAGCCAGGAAAAAAACAGAAGGGGGCTAATTAGGGCTTGATATTCTTTGGCGGACACAAGAGGTCCGATAGAGCTCCGAATATCACATGAAGACTTGATGTTTACAAATGCTCCGAAAGCCAGGAAAAGATTAAAAAACAGAAGAGGATTAATTAGGGCTCCAAACTACACTTGCGGACATGAAGGGGCTCCGTATATCGCATTAAGGCACAAGGGATTTACACTAGGGCTTCTAACAACGCAAGAAGGCACAAGGGGGCTTACTGGAACTCTGAAAGCCGCGAAAAATACAAAGGGGCTCATTAGGGCTCCAAACGACACATGAAGGCACAAGAGGGCTCAATAGAGATCCGAATCACACAGAAAAACACAAGGGGCCCAATGGACAAGCTTTATATTACCAATGAAGGTGAAAGGGGGCTTATTGTACTTATTCTTGAAGCCAGTAAAAACTAAGTGGGCTAAGAGGGGGCTCCATACTACATTTGAGGACACATGCAAGGGGGCCCGATAGGTCTCCGAATATCATATGAAGTCATGAGGTGCTTCCAGCAATGAAATAAGGCACAAGATGGTCTACTGAATTCTGAAAGCCACGAAAAGCACAAGAGGGCTCATTAAGGCTCCAAACGAAGGGCTCCAAACAATCCTGGTGACACAAGGGGGTCCAGGGGGTCCACTGGTATTCTGAAAGTCAATAAAAACCGAGATGAAAGCGTAGGTGGGCTGATTATAAGCCTCCAAATTAGACATGAGGGCCACAAGGGGACCTGGAAGGTCTCCGAATGACATGACGGCACAAAGGTGGTTGATTATATTGCTCTGAAAATAACGGAAAATGCAAGGTGATAAGCGGGGGTGAGGGGGTCCATATGAGCCTAGATAACACAAAATAGCAAATGAGGGCTTATTAGAATTCTGGAAGCCATGATCCATGAAGCACAAAAGGTGGCTCATTAGGGCTCCAAATTATACCTGAATACACAATAAGGGCCCCCCAATTTGGGGCCGACTATCACATAAAGGCACAAAGGGTTTACCAGTGCCCCCAAAACCTCGAGAAACTGCAAGAGGGCTCAACAGAACTTCAAACTGTGTTGAAGACACAAGGGAGCCAAATATTTTATGAAACTGGCGGCCGACAGCAGTTTTATTATTTTCAGGACGTAGTTGAATGTGTGCAATAGAAATTACCCCGAATAAATGTAATTTGGATGGTAAACTGAGACCGGGGCGGTAACAGTTTACTATCCAGTCAACTATTGATATAGTTTATTTTCACATTTCCTATATTTTTTGTTGAAAATCTGGCGGCCGACAACCGTTTTGTTTTATTTAGGACCCGACTGGACGTATACAGGGTAATTCATGAGTGACCTTGCATAGGCTGATGGGAGATAGAGGACTTTGAGGCGAGTCAGGATCCACTGAAGAAATTTTATTTTCTCCAATGGTTACGAAGATACAGGGTGTTTTGTGTGATAGCATTTTTCCTTAGCTTTTCGAATCCGATAGCAGTTTTTTAGAAAATTTTGACTCACCCAGTAGGGCTTCAGGGTAAGTTCCAATAAAGAAATATTACTGGTGAATTTCAAGGAAATGTCTCTAGCCGTTTCAGAAATATCGCTTATCAAAGTTTCATACGAAACACACAAAACACCCTGTATCTTCGTAACCAATGGAGAAAACAAAATTTCTTCAGTGGATCCTGACTCGCCTCGAAGTCCTCTATCTCCCATTAGCCTGTGTAAGGTCACCCATGAATCACCCTGTATAATAAGAATCGTTGAAAAAAAAAACGACTTTGGTAGTTGACCGGATAGTAAACTGTTACCCTTTCCCTTTCATTTTGGTGAGGCCGGGAAAGTAGGTGAAAAGGGGGAAAAATGAAATTACTCGGTGATGAATTCTTAGAAGAGGGATCGAGTGCGAGAGGAAATGAGCGCCGGTATAAACAAAAAGCGCCGCATGTGTATTGTGTGTACAGGGCAGGGGTGGATCAAGGGCGAGTGAGTTTTCAATTTCGCCTGCCCCCCTTCGCTTAATCAGCTTTCCTCGGCAACAGCGGGGAGGAAAGGGGCGGCGAGGTTGATCCCGTCCGTGGCGACACTTTGGCGAATTTTAATGAATCACGGCAATTGCGTATTTAATTCGCCCACCGCCCCACTGGGAATAATTAAACAGCAAACACAGGAGTCGCGCGAAATGGGCCAATGCCGGGCCGGTGTGCCGTGCGGGAGGAAAATTAATTTTCTCATTTTCCGAGCCATCAGATTGGTTGTTTGGCTATCTGGCCTTCGTAGCGGAGATGACGATTTTTCTTGATTGACGCTCACTTACGGCGTAAAATGACCAATAAAGTAGGGTAGATCGTTCCGGTTTCAATAAAAGCAATTTTTTTGTTTCAACAATCATGACTCATATAAGTAACTTAACTGATCAACAAAATAAACGTTACACTGTCAAATTTTCTCTCATTTTGATACTGCGTAACTGCGTAACTCAGAACAGTTGCGAATGACTTCAGTCCAGTTTGGAAGCTTTGCTTCTCTAATCCTTTATCTATCAGTTCGTATTAGCGTAAAAACTAGGGATTTCACATGAAAATTCTACTAGGATAGAGTGGTGAATAAAACAGAGTACTTCTGGAAGTTCTACATACTCCCGTTTGAACAAATATAGGTACTTTTTTCTGGATTTCAACAACAAAAGCCTCAAGACCTCATATTTCGAAGCGGTTTTTTGGTTTTCTGCCTATTTCCTTTATTCACAGGATGATCTCAAAAAGCCAACTTATTGATCCTGAGTAATGAAGGTTTCACTCGTCAGGCCATTTTCGAAAATTCAGGTGAAAACAGGCGAGGATGACAATCAACCCAAGCCATAAAATAATAATAAAGGCTTGCATCAAAGTGACCCAAATCTCGATCTCTCCAGGAATTCGGTTTGAGAGGCGTATTTGATGTAAATACTTGAATCAACTTGTCTTCGAAACAAACCATCTTCTATTCTGAACTCCAACAATTATCATCATACGGCACGCGAAGAGTCGCAGGAATATCGCAGAACCCTACATTATCAGCACATAACCTTATTTGAACCGTCAAACAGCTGTCACTGTTGACATTTCTATCGAAGTGTGATTCACTCGAAGCTCAATGGCTTCCAACCGTTCAACTCGAAGACTCATCATATCACTCATATCACTAAAAATCTGCAGTTTCAGAGTTTCAGACCACTACAAGCAATTGCGTAAGGGCCATTGAAAAGACTGGATAGATATTGTGAAATTACACCAGAAAAAACATTCAGGGGTAGCTATATTGCTCGGTATTTCAAGACCCATTGGGAATTAACCATCAACATGGCGTCATTTTCTAGCTCCTTTTGTTTCCCTGTCTGGCATTATGCGCGATGGGTTCATGAGCGTATAATCATTTCAGTATGTGGTCACAACGCAACTCACGACCTTGATAAAAATTACCTTGCTACGCCACTGCCTGCCAGTAAACGCCTATCCCCCAACATGAAGTTCACGCAGACAGTTTCACGACCTTGTACCATTTAGCTTTGGTATAAAAGTCCAAGTTCTCCAGTTTGTTTTTCAAGATGGATATTTAGTACACTTCAGGAAGAGCGAATGGATTGGCCTAGCTCTATTCCGTCCCCCAGGTGAAAAAACAAAGGTTCGGAGAAAGAAAATTTGTCTCCTGAAGTTGGACCTTCCGGAAATTCCCCGTGAGGATCTCCGGAAACGCCAGCGGGGGGACGAAGATATGTTTCAGACTATCCTGGATCTTGAGTCTGGTCACTTGAAAAGAGTAGCAAAATGGGATGAAAAAGCTTGTGAGAAACCAGGCTTTACTTTAAAAAAATGATTTCTTTGCGCCGGCACCGTTTATATCGTAGTTTTAAATCCCCCCCTCATGTATTCGCGTGGTCGAAGTATAAAAATACAGATAGAATATGGGCACATATTTGGAGGAACACATGTGCCAGCTCGGCGGTCCACGAAATAAGTACGGGGTGAAGGGTAGGATTTTATGGCTTTGGCCTCGCCGGGGTTTTAGGAAGCTCGGGCGAGAAATCGGGAGAAGAGTGCCAACATTTGACAACCCACAGACGTGTTTTCCATTTGTGCTCGTAGGTACACTGGCGGCTCCAGCATTTTTGAACAGGGGGTACGGTCCACCGACCAGGCGCCCTTAAGGTGTGGGCTACGATCAAAATAAGCCCCATGCTTCTCTCCAGTGGCGTACCCAGATTTATAGACAAATGGGGGGGATCGATGAAGTTTTGTGTATATTATAGTCTATACTGGGCGATCGCAGCCAGTAAAAACTATAGCGCCGCAGGCGAAAATTTTCGGGTATAATAATAATAATATTGACAATATTAAGCAGAAAAAAGGAAAGCCTCCCTAATTCATTTTGTTTTTTTTCCTTCGAGGTTCAGTCAAAACCCAAAAGTGCAAAACCATTCAAGAAACATAACCTAAATTCTGTCCAGTAGGTATCAAGCAATCAATCAAATGATAATATAGAGCCTTGGCCGCCTTGGAGCCTGGGCCAGCTCTTTAAAAATTTCGCCAGGGGATAGGTGTGGACGTCAGGAGACACATCATACATTTTTTTTTGTATTGCGCATGAAGTCATTGGGGGATCAGATTTTTTCCTGTTGGTCAAAGTCTTGGAGGGAAAATTATCCCCTTCATCCCTCCCCCGTGAGTACTACGTGGGTGACTTCACTAGAACTTCCTCTATGTAGTTGATTCAGAAGCAGTTAAAAAAAAAAACGAGCACGACAACAGATTGGTTTTAATAATATAAATTGAACTCTTCTCTACGTATCTATTCTACAAAACTAAACTTTACGATGCAATCCTCGATTTTCATGGATTTACACCTATCTGCCATTACTGTCATTACCGAGGGGCAAACCGCTGATGGTCAAATTCTGTACACCAGACTTCCCCCTCGTAAGGATTTCCCCCGGACTTCCTTCGGACTTCCTCGGACTTCCCCCGGACTTCCCACGGACTTCCCCCGGACTTCCCCTGGACTTCCTCTGGCAATGTACACCAGACTTCCCCAGCGGTTTGCCCCTCGGTCATTACTAACAGGGTATTTAGTCATTCTCCAGTCATCGTAGACCAACTTTTGGTTTTGGCGGAGCCTGGAGCCTCTAGCTCTCAGCAGTAATGATCTACTACCTATTTACTGTTGGGAGTACATATATTTACTATTTTACTCATCTCATAACCATGTACCTGCGTAGCTTAAAGTATCATTGTGTTCAAAAATTGAAATTAGAAAGTTTTTTTTTGCCATGACTTCCAGATCGGCGAATCAATTTTTCTGAAACTTGGCTCAGGAATACGTATTCACCCACTCATTGTTTGGTTGGATGCATTTTTCTGGAATTTATCTTCTGAAGCTACCATTTCTTCTTTTTCCCGCGGAGTAGGTAATGAGCCACTTCCCGCCCTCCTACATAGTATGTTATCAATCAATTACCATATTGGTTGTGAGTTGTGAGTAATAGTACAGTTGGGAGCGAAATGATTCATACGGCACCGCTAGGAAGTGGGCTGGATTTCAGAAATGTTAGCTCCTTGTATCGTTCTTGAATGCCAGTTTTGATTACGACCAATCTCTAATCAAAACTGGCATTCGAGAACAATCCAAGCAGCTAACATTTCTGAAATCCAGCCGACTTCCTAGCGGTGCCGTATGAATCATTTTGCTCCCAACTGTACATACCGAGACGGAAAGAGGTTCATTACAGACAAGAGCCAAGGGAGCTGCACAGCGCGCCGCGAGCCGATAGTTCGTAACGGTTTATTTTCCAACTTTTTTAAAAGCCAGTAATGATCAATTATTAGGGTGGTTGTGAGTAGAACTTCTTCCCACCTCCACATATGTTATGAGAATAGTTCCAAGATTCTATCGCGCGACGTCCAAAACAAATTTCCATAGAAACCAATTTCATTGACAAGCTTTTATCGCGTTAATTATTTTTTACAAAGAGTATCCATCGGTACTACTCGTAGATTTTTTTTCAAAATTGACTTCTGGCGCCCCTGATTCGCAACAGGGGGTACGGCCGTACCGTCGTACCCCCCGTGGAGCCGCCAGTGCGTAGGTACGTAACATTTGGTTCTTTCACTGTTGAACTTTGCTTCTTTTTGGTCCTGGTTGAACACTACTGGGTTCACTTGCGCGGGTCCAGTTCATTATTTCACGGTCCAGGACCGGGTCCAACTTATTTGACTGAGTATCCTTTGAATAGTTTTAACCACTTTGTTTATGCGGTTCCTTGTTTAGCTTAGCTGTATATGTGTCTGTTTTACAATATATGACTATTGATAATTATGAGGGTTTGATACTGAATTTTATACTCATATTTTGTTGAATATGTTCTTTGAAAAAAGCGAGACTGGAATTATTTTCAATTGTGTCCTTCTGGCTGTCCGTCATTACCTGCGTTATGTTACTGTTCCATTTTTATGTGCAACAATTATTATGCGTCAAGTTTATTCTGTAATGTCCTTAATGTACCGGCGATTAGTGTCATAACTTGATTTGTAATGTCAGTGCGGTGCTTGATGTGTACCACTTTTTGTGGCAGTAT